>OX451219.1:51734203-52304829 GCA_949628195.1 Phasia obesa | reverse complement strand
AGCCGCGTTTAAAATGGTACTCTTTTAAGGACATCATTTTCAAGCCGCGTTTAAAATGGTACTCTTTTAAACGCGGCTTGAAAATGATGTCTTTACATCGAAAGCGCTCGCCAAACGTACCAAAACAACAGCCAGTGACGACGGTCTTCACCGAAAGATATGACAACAGTGTTAAAAATTACATTTAAAAACATTTTCAAATGCACAAACTAGACAAAATTCACAGTTATTTGATCGTTTTAAAATTACTACAAATATTCAAATTAAATAAAACTGGAAACAACAGGAAGATCGATTTAATTTTTTATTGCAGAAAAATGGAATTAAATACTCGGCCTTTATCAGTTTGTCAATCCAACCATGTTCTACGACGGGGTTATAAGTTTTACTTAATATATTGACATTGATTTAGAAAAGCTATTTATTGTTCACATCATAAATATTACTTTTCAATGTATTGTATTTATTGCGTTGAGGTTCGGCGATTTGGTAGCCTTGTGTTTTAAATCCTTGCCCTCCATTAACGGAAACTCGCTGGATTTGCACCCAAAAACTTTGAAACTAGGTAGATAGGAATCCTCCAGAATATCAATATGTTCCTCTGGTTTCATGATGTCTTAATTGTTTTGAATTATCCCTAACCTTGAAAACAGCACTATATTCTATATTCATATATTCTTCAAACCAAGGCAAATTGATACCAGGTAAACTCAATGGCGAATTCGACATCATATGGTTTTTCTTGATTGTCAAAATTATATTCGCCTTATTCCTAATTTGTTTTGTGTTTTATGTTTATTTTTAAAGAAATAAACAAAAAAGTGAAAAAATAGGACATTTTCTGCCCGTCTCTCTTTGTATCATTTAATGTTCTAAACAATTTTTCAATTGTTCTGAAAAAAAAAATAAAAGAAAAATTATTTTTTGGTTTGTTTTCCGTTTGTTTTAACCTCTTCAAGGACGAATTTTTTAAAGTGAAAAAACATTGATTTTAATATTCATTTATAACAATTCAGTAATATAAGATAAAATTAAAAATAGTAACTTTTACTATAGTGTGCTTTAATTTCTGGAATAACTTTTTTGACTTTTTAGATAGTTCAGAAATTGAACAGGGTATACATCGTTTTTTGTTACGTTTACCTGTACTGGCCAATGAGGCTTTAAACTCAAGAAGATACATCTTGTTTTCTTTGTCATAGTTAAAAAGAATGCAAGAATTCGAAATTGATATATTGTGAAATTGGAATGCAATCCTGTGATAAAACTTTCTGCTAATTCCTCTTAAAAAATTTAACAAAAGCTAAATGTACACATATGTGCCAATGTCCCTGAAGAGGTTAACATTTTGTTTATGAAAAAGAAGCTATTTTTAGACAAACAAAATGCCTGTAGTTGTAGTTGTTGTACTAATGAGTCTACCTAGTTAATATGCCTTGCTTCAAACTCTAAAGTATTCGATATATAACAAAATATGATTCCAACTCTTTTATTTATAAAAATTAAATTTTGGATAAATTAAATATTAATGTTATACCCCTATTACAGTTTACAACTCAACTCAGTTTGGTCATCTGAGAGACATATCATCATGAATAATAAATACAAATGTAAAGTAATTTTTATATTTTAATTTTGAGCAAAGAAGCTTGCTGCTATTTGCTTGATGATATAATAGAACACTTAAAGAAATATGTAAGTATATGTGGCAGCTATACCACTGGTGTTGAAATTAGGTGCTTTACTTAGATTTTTTGTTGATGGGAGTTACCAGAACTGCAGTGACAACAATTTCAATATACCTAGAATTAGCTCAATCTATAATGAAGAATAAAATTGCTGGATCCAAACAGCGGCGCACACTGTGGCCACTGCGGCAATAAATCAATTTGGACCTGCTCTCCGATTTTGATGATTTTTGCACAGATGGTTAATAACTATCTAAAGGTCATGTGTGAAAAATTTCATGCAAATATCTCCATTGGTTTTCTGTCCCGAGCAGCGCAAAGTTGAAGTATGTAAACAAGTCTCAAATGTGATAGTTTTCTATGTCATATTTAAAAGCCTGTTACTTATAAACTATACACCGAATGTACCTTATAAGTATTTTTTCAATTAAAATGGACATTAAGCATTATATGTATATTAAAAAAAAAAATTTAAAAATTGCAAAAAAAAATTCTTTTGACAATATATTTTAAACAAAAAATAAAAACATTTATGATTTTCCGTTAGACTTTTAGTTGTGTGCGAAGCAGTGCGACACATGGAGTCCTATACCAAATTAAAGCTGAGAGTCTCAGCTAACAGACTAAAAAAAAAAAACCTGCCCCAATTTGCCCGCCGCCGAAAAAACAATGAAAAACCAAAAAATTACAGTAAAAAATATGCGATATTGGTTATTTTACGCGTGCAAAAACAACTTTGCATTCTTTCTTTCATTGCTACTCGTACACGAAGCCGGTGTCAATTTGGGATCGAGAAATACGAAAATTTTATTGCATGTGTACTATATAAAAAAAAAACTTAAATTTGAGTCCCGATTAGAAAAACAAATGTACACAAAAGTATTTATCAAAGTAATATCGGTACATTGTTTACGTAGACTAAACAACAAAAAAATCTAAATGTAAACTTTATATAATAAATATAATAAATGTTGATTTGGTTAAACAAAGAATGGCTTCCAGAAACAATGGGAATATATCTCGACGATTTTTTGAAAACCCTGAAATTACAGCTGACATAGCCGGAGTAAATAATTAGTTGCAGTCAGGCAATAGACGCTGAGAAATTCCAAATATATTGTATAGACAAGGAAAAATTGTACATTGATTTGTATGGATGGTACTACATGCCCATCACAGTGCATAAAGTTTTGATACATGGTAGCAAAATTGTATCTGAGGCCATTCTACCTATAGGTAGGTTAAATATACAAATTGTTTCATACATTTTAAATTTATTAGATGAAACCAGGAACAAAGATTATAGACGTTATAGGCTATAGCACTCCCGCAAGACTGGGCGCTATTCTCCTAACGAAGACGTAATGCATCATTTGTTGATATCCTCCGACCCATACATCAATTCATTTAGAACGAAATTGAAGATTAAACAATTAGATTATCACGAAGATGTGGAAAAGTTGTTAATAAATGAAATGGAGTGAAACTTACAAAATTTTTATATTGGGATTGTATGAGGGGTGGGTGTTACAGTGGGCGGATTTTCTTCATATTTTCAAAACAGCATTTAATACATTGTATATGCATTTTTGCCAAAAATAAACATATTGCATTTTTGAAATATTGTTTGTATGGGAGGTGGGGGTAAAAGTGGGCGGATTAAATTCATATTTTCAGGAGGTCATTCTAATATTATAATATTAACGTTATATGAAAATTTAGTTAATATATTTAAAATCATGGAAGTTATGCCACATTTTCTATTTAAGTTGTATGGGAGGTGGGCGTAAAAGTGGGCGTATTTTTGTAAAAAAAAAATTGAAATTCTTAAAAAATTTAAAATAAATGTGTGTAAAATTTCATGAAGCTCCGCAGCCTCCTTGATTTAAGACCATTAAATACACTACACGGCCACACTGTGCGGCGTGCCTACAACTTTGTGTTTTTCTATAAATTTCTTCGCAACCTGTGATTAATAAAGTACTTGAAGACAAATTAAAAACCTTTACTTATCCGCTTTCCATTTTTCGTAAATAATTTACTTGAAACATCTGCTACTGATGAGTTGTAATTTCTTGATACTTTTGTTAACCGCACTAACGCTAAGTTGTAAATGGTGATACCACAACAAAGTTGTAACAATGTAAGTACAACTAAAAAAAATTTCGACCGATTGAGTTGTGAATTGATAATATAAAATTGTAAAATTTCAAACTGAAGTAGTGTTGAGTTGTAAACCGTAATAGGGGCCTTAATTATTTAATATTATGCTAATTACCCATAATATTTTATAATACAAATACAAATTATTTGTTGGGGGAAACGCTTGATCCTATGCGTATTTCACTGGTTGCTACGGTCAGACCATCAGGAAACCTTTTTCCTAATTTTAGAGAAGCCAAAAATACACTATAAGTGAGTTGTTTAGTGCACACATCGATTAACTCCATTTTTTGAAAAATCTTAAATTTAGGTGTCAAAGCATGTGGTATAGTCATAACAGTTTATATTTAAAATAACTTTCCTGAATAATTGAGATTAAATACCATTAAACGGTATTGTTTTTTTTAACCATTGAAAAATAAGTCATTTATTTCAGAAGCCATTTTAATTAACTCCTTACTCTAAAAACACAGGTTACATCTATAGTTGATCAGCGCGGAGGCCGTATGGCAAGCAATAAAGTAGATGATGTCATAAAGCATATAAAGTCATTTCCAGCCTACAGTAGTCACTACAGCAGAGCTCATAATCCAAGACGACAAAAAAATAAAAAAAAAAAGTTTATATTTTTATACAGTGCGAGCTCCATTTACGCAACCACCGATTATTGCAACACCCCGATAATCGCAACGGGTCATTTTTAACATTACAGTCCTTCTTAATGGAACTTTTTTCAGGAAAAAAAGTCTCGATAACTGCATCGCTTTATCTTTTATTGAATTTAAAATAATTTCGTCTGAAATTGTTTTGTTCATCAGAAACGTAGTCTTAAAAAGTGTCTAAGGTTTGGTCAAAAAACCTATCCTAAAAACGTTTTTCATACGTCAGTGATTTATTTAATTCTCTTACAATTTCTTGGCTCTAACGTCTTCAAAAAAAGCGTTACTGCTAATAGAAAATGCAACATGTTATCCAAAAATAATGAATTTCAAAGTGATGATTGAAACTTTGGCACAATGTGCCTGCCTTCGAATTGCACAGCCTAACTTCAACCGCTAGATCAGAATGCAATAAATTTAACAAAAATCTAATATAAAAACATCTTTTAACACATTTAATTTGCAAGGTAGAGACTTGGATATAAAGAAAAAGCTTTCAATATTCGTATGATAGTTACTTTTTTGGCTAACACATGGGACATTGGAACATTGGATGTTGGAACATTTTGATGTCAAAATTTAATTTTATTCCGTGAACAGATGGCAGAAGAACTCCATTTCAATTTTGATGCAGGATATTTTACCGACTAGAAACTTATAAAATGGTGAAATTAATGAATGAATCAGGGAAGACTATCAGATGATGAAAACGAAGACATAGACTTGTCAGAGGAAAAAATTGCCGAGACTGTTCAGATTAAAAAAACACAAAAAGTTAATGTAGTCGTAGATGATGTAATCATAGCTCTTAATAATGTGCAATCGAAAATGATATTTCTTATGAAAATATCTTTACTATTCAGGAAATCAAAGAATCAACATTTTTTATTTTTGCACCAGAGGGGTTTTCACATTTGTCAGTAAAAAATAAAGGTTATTTTTTATGTTTTTGTTTTTATTTATACTATATGTATGTATTAATTTTTTATATTGCGTTTTTATATTAAATTTGTAATGGTCGGTAAGAGCAACGACACCGATTTTCTTTCGGTTGCGTAAACCTAGATCGAATTGCACTATATTTTTAACTAGCTGTGCCCGCCACGTCGTGGGCGTCTTGAAAATATTTGGCTCGATTTTGCTTTGAAAGTATTCCACACCAATTTTTTAGTGCTTCAGTTATGGTTTATATATTTACTTTATATAAAGGTACACACCCCTGGATAAAATTTTAAAATTTATAAAAAATTATTGTGAAGCTTTGCAAAAGGCGTTTAAAATATTTTAATAACGTTGTATTTCCACAAAGTAAAAATACAAATCAAATACAAATTTTATTCAATTTGCACCTAATGTTACACAATAGTGTTTAAAATATCCCAGTTTTAAACAGAAAATTTCAGTATCTTTAAACCGGAAATTGCGTTTTTTTCACTGCTTTTTTCCACTTTCTGTATCCTAGATTGGAATCAGGATGCTAAGGTACCTCCTTACAAAAGTTGTTAAAATCCATCCAGTAGTTTTTACGTGATGTGAACACAAATGAAAAGCAGGCAGACAGACGGAAATGAGTTACTATTTTATTATATTATATTTTATTATATTTGTTATATATTTTCCATGCAGCCTATAGATGTCTGCATGCAAAATGACCCTATGAAAAATCGCCAAAAAATAAAAATGGCCGAATAAATAATCACCATAAAAAATGAAAAATTGCCCAAAAAAGAAGAATGGAAATTGGGCCCAAAAATTGTGAAAATACCCAAATATAAATGAATTATCGCCCAAATTTATTTATAGTTTTCTTATTAAATATGAAAATATCAATAGTTTTAGTAAGGCCTTTGATATTTGTTTAATTTATCGAGAAAGCTTTAAGCTTGCAACTTCTGTATGTAATATTTGATCAAACTCCAAGAAAGCTGTGACACCTGCTGCTCCTGGGAGTGCTGCCAAAGGAACTCTGCGTAACCGTGGTCACGGTCGCTGGAACCGTTACTAAATTAAATCGTTGATTTAAATTAATTGAACCGTCGATTTAATTCATCGAGCAAGCTTTGAGAAGAAGTTGTAAACTAAGTTGCTTATTTTTCCAGTTTAAATCGCGATAAATTTTTAATGTTAATTAACACTTCTGCGCTTTAAGGTAAACTTTATAACTACTTATTATTAGTGATCAGTTTTTATTAAAAATATATCGTTTTTAAGATATGCTTTTTCACTCTAATTATCAAAAATTGGTGATCTTTCATTAAAACAAAAATATAAAAATGAATTATTCTCCAAAATAGACGAAAAAACACCCGACATTTTTGGGTTACTTATCATATTAACATTATTATGGTGAAGGGTATATAAGATTCGGCATGGCCGAATATAGCGCTTTGGTTAGGTATGATTTAAACCAATATTTGAAGAAAAGAACAGCATATATAGCCTATTGGAAACTATTAGATAACTTTAAACTATTTTTACTGATCTTAGTCATTCAATTAATATATGTATGTACGGGTACATACATATATAAGGAATCGCAGAACACATCGTGATTTTTTAATTATTTCAAAATGTTGGAAAATCAAAGACCATTTTTTACCCGATAATTTTTTAGCATGAACCCAGAATATATAACAACTTTCTTCCTTATTAAAAAATGCATCAGACCACAATAAGTCGTAACAGTAACTCAATCAATCAATTAAAATAAAAATTCAAGAAACTATTATATTTATTTTAATTAAGTATAAAAAAAATCATTATTCTACAAAAAAAAAGTGAAATTTTCACACTTTTCTTCCCATATCTTCTTTTAGGCAACTGCGTTTGATATCTTCCTCTCTTTTGTTTACGTTATTTTCGTTTTAACTGTAAATAACTTCCTTGTACCATACTAAAGCCTTCTTATAACTTTTATAAGTGAAATTGAAAATTTTAAATGTTTTAATTAGACACTTTGTACTCTGATTTTTTACAACATGTTACTTTAAGTAATTATTCGTTTTATATCTTGAATCTTCTCAATTTTTTATAAGTTACTTCAGGATTTTTTATATCAAGAATACTCTTTTTCCAACATTCAATTTTTTTCATGTTTTTACAATATTCTTCTATTGTTGTTATAAAATCATATTTTAGGGCCCGATTGTTGTGTTGGCTACAACACAATTTCAGATTTTGTTTCAATTATGATTTACAACATCTTAGGATTGTATATTTCACAGATTTGCATTTCAAATATTCAATAGTTGCATTTTAATGGTAGTATTTGTTTCCCATAAAACACATCTCTGCATACTAAAAACTTTTTATTTACTGTCTTCAAATTCATTTAAAAATTTTTTTTATTAACTTTATATTTTATGAGATATTACAAAAAGTATTGCAAATAACACAGTACAACAATGAAAAAGGCACCAGGTACTCACTATGCAGATTCGATAGCGGTACCAGAGCTGAGTAAAACCCTAGTTTAGTTTGGCTGGATTAGTAGCCGTTTTGTTTTTTTTTTTGCCCCTCAAAGTTTTTGAAAGTGGGTGTAACCACCAAAAAAAGGTGTCATCATTTTTCGGCAAACCACTCCTTCAGTTTTTATGATAGCCATAAAATGTCTTCGGCAAAGTTGTAACTGATAGTCTGCCGAAGAAATTGTTTTTACAAAGGTTTACAAAAAAAACATGTTTTCCGAGAGTTTTTCTAAAAAAACTTTTTTGAAAAAATATATTTTTTACTTTTTCGAGTATTAAAAAATCGAGTTTTCGAGTTAAAAAAATCTGAATTTTTTGCTTACTCTCTTCTGAAAAATGAAGTTTTTGAGATGCCAAACAAGTCTTCTGAACAATGTTTTACAATCTGAATACGCCTCTAAAATGGCCCCAAAAGTGCATATTTTTTGTATTGCAGCCCAATGTTAAAATCGTCACACGCATAACAATAACAAAAAATTCTGATTTTTTAAAACCTATACTCGAAAAAGTAAAAAAATATGTTTTTTCAAAAAAGTTTTTTTTAGAAAAACTCTCGGAAAACATGTTTTTTTGAAAACCTTTGTAAAAACAATTTCATCGGCAGACTATCAGCTACAACTTTGCCGAAGACAGTTTATGGCTATCATCAAAACTGCCGAACACTGAACACCTTTTTTTGGTGGTCACACCCACTTTCAAAAAATTTAAGGGGCAAAAAAAAACGGCTACTAATCCAGCCAAACTAAACTAGGGGTTTCTCAACTCTGGTACCGCTATCGAATCTGCATAGAGAGTACCTGGTGCTTTGCAAGAAGTTTCAATTTGGTGCACAGTGTAATTTAAACTTAAGAATAGTAATACAAAATGTAAGAGCCAAATTCATAAAAAATATTTTTGTTTTATATAACAAATTTTCATATAAGATTTGTTCCATAAACCTTTTATAAACAAAAAATATTTGTAATGAATTTGGCCTAAATATCTAGTCTAAACAGGTATTTCAATTTGAGGAAAAAATATAGAATATTACCTTTAAATTTTGAAGAAATATTGTTTCAACCTCTTTGTAAGCCCTCAGTGGCTTACAAATTTTTTTTTATTTGCTGCTATTTTTTTTAAAGGTAGCTTTATAGTAAGTTCCTACATACAATAAAATAACAAATTTAGATATTATTTAAATTTGTTAATACAATTTAATACGAACAATTCTTTTGTGCTTTTAATTGTATTGTAATGTGACCCTATTTCTCTTTCTCTCTTTTGTTAGTTCCAAATTTTTCCCGGATAAAATATAGATTTAGTTTTATCAAATTTACAAGCTTCTCCATTTTTTATTTATCATTTTTCTAAGAAATATTTTAAATTTTGGTTATAAACGCCAAATAAATAAAAAAAAGTTACAATTTTATCCTAACGAGCAGTTGCAAGATTTTTATGTGTGTAACATTTTTGCGAGACAGTCACGTTTTTTGGTGGATCGTCCTGAGTCCCGCTGAATTTTTAAAATGTCCCGCTTTTTAAAAAATATCTGCATTTCTTATTTTACGACATATGTATACATATCTTGCTAAATTTGCAATGTTTTATTTAACGAAATAAAGTTGACAGAGATGAAAAAGTGGCGTTATAGTACATATTTTCATGAAATCTGTAATTTGAGGAAGAAAATCTGCAAATCTCACCCAAACACTTTTACAATAAAAATATGCGGAGAAATAAGCAACTCTGGCAACAGTGGTTAGACAGTGCGGTTTGCTGTTTTCAATTTGACGTTCGATTTGACTCATTCAAGTCGAATTCATACCAAGTGAAGGCGATAGCCCAGCTGATTATTTATTTGCTAATGTCTTTTATACGTGCTAGTAGAATGTTGTGGTTGCCTTGGAATCGTTATTTGATTGACGAAGGTAGATCAATAGTCGCCACAACGTAACGGTCAATAAGGTAAAATTTAATACTCTTTTTTTAGCCTTTGTAGTAAATTATGTATTTATTTCTGGTATTTACCCACAGAATAAAAGATGAGTAAAAAAAGAAAGTGCAAATTTAATGAAGAGCTAAGCAGAGAATTTCCATTTATTAAAAAAACAAGGCAGACTTATGTACGGTGTGATAAATGCAATGCTGAATTTTCCATCCCACATGGTGGAAAAAACGATATTAACAAATATTTAGCGACGAAAAGGCACAAAAGATTTTTAAATAACGCCGCTTCCTCTTCTAAAATGCAACAGTTTTTTCGCAGTGCCTGCTTTGGAAATACGGAAAAACAGCTAGCGTTGGTGGAAGGGCTATTTGCTTTCCATGCCATAAACCACAATCAAAGTTTTAGATCAATGGATTGTACTCGCAAATGATCAAAACATTATACGACAAAAAATTTGCATTTGCAAGACAAAAAGCGAAGCAATTATTTGTAATGTGTTTTCACCATATTCGTTTTCACAGTTGCAGAAAGAATTAGAAAAATGCGTATTTATATCCATAGCTAGCTCTTTTACCTGTAGAGAATATTTAAAAAATATACGAACCGTTAAAATCATAATTTTTTTACAAGATAAATGTCCAAGAATATTACAGCTCTTTTTTGAAAATGATACATCACAAATTTGGCTTCAGTTCATCCACAACCAAGCTACATTATTTCATAATGCTGTGAACATTATTTAAGGGGATACAATTTGAATTACGGAAGTGTCAAATGAAATCAATAATTTAAAATCAAAATTACGAGAAAGAATTGATAACGATTTTATTCCTTTAATTATTCGAAAAGACATCACTAGGCTGGAAGAACAAGGTGCCATAAAAAGACCTGATTTTTTGAAACATTTGAAAAAAATTTATAATAACTGCTTGGAATATCTTGAGGAATGGACAGTTCAATACGAAGATATCAAAATTTTTCATTGGGTGACATTTAAAAAAGGACATTTTATTGGAAAATGTGAAAATTTTTTTTAATATATTAATAACCATTTTCCGAAAAATTATTTGCGAAAATGATCTTTTTGATGAGGCGTCATTGGTAAAAAGACGTGTTACAGATGAACAAAATTAAATGTTGGTTGATAAAAAATGGAGGGAATTTTATCAAAATATTTTGGAAATTGTAAAATTCGTGATCGTCCTTCCAGGAACAAAGCAACAGAACGTGTGTTTTCTAGTACCAATAAAATATGGACAACTGAATAAACACAGTTCAACATTAAAACTTCAAAATCTATATTAAGTATAAAATATAATTTTACCAATTCATGTGAAATATTTCACGGCATTTGAAATATAAATGTTCGAAATTGATCCGAATCTATTGCAAAGTATTCACTGGGATCAAAAATATAACCTTGAACGAATATGATATTTTTTTCTAAATAAAAAACTTAATTTAATTAAAAAATCATAATGTTCAAATTATTATTTTTTACAAGTACTTTTTTAGTTGCCAATAATTAATAATAAATACATTTTTTGCAAGTATATGAATAACTACAAGTATAGACAGAGAATAAGTGTTCGCATACTTGTTCATTTTTTTTTTTCGCAATACAACTAAGTATAAGTAAAAGTTGGATAAAGTATTGGCTATACCCATACCTGTAAATACAGAGTAGGAATAAGTACAAGTATGTAAATACTCTAAGTATACTTAGAGTATTTTATAAACATATGTAACTATATGTATTAATTATTTTACAATTTAAAAATACTTTTATTCATTCCTTCATCCTAATATAAAAATTATTTTGGTTCTCCATACTTACCCAATGTTCGGTTATAAACAAAATATTGCCAAACATCATATACCTTTTTATACACAAAATTCCTAAAAGTAGTTGTTTTACTTATAAATATACTTAGAGTATTATAAGTACTTTTCCATACTTGTAAGTATTAGGTAGTTATAAGTATGGGTATGACAGATACCCATCATATTGTACTCATACATGCATTACTTATACATTTTTAAGTTCGTTGTGTAAAAATAAAGTTTGTTATAAGTATTGAGTACACCCATACCTTTTTTTCTGCAAATGAGTATGTGTAGGTATTTTTGTGTTATAAGTATAGGTATAACTAATACCCAAAAATATGTGTAAATACTTAACTACATTTATTTTATAAGTACTTTCTGTCAGTCTCTGGTATGCACTATATGGAAATTCTTGTTTTGACCGCCACATCCCTCATTAAATAGTCTTAAATCATAAGTAAAGTGAAATAACGCAGAAGTTTCATTTGATCCTCGTAAAGTAAGAAGAGAGTCATGCTTTGGTACATTAATCGCAAAGTAAATTAATTTTCAATAATATATAATAATTAATTGCGTTCAAAACAACATAAAATCTGATCGAATATTTTTAAGTTTTATTCGATTAATCGGTAAAATATTGTTTATTTACTATCATACAATTGCCTACTCTCTAGAGTTTCAGTATTAAAACTACTCAATAATATAGCAGGCCTCAGTCAGTTTTTGAGCATGAACAAAATATTTCTCCCTTTATAATGAAACAAAAGGCTGGGTACCTTTATATAAAGTAAATACGTATCTGGATGGATTATAACAAAATTTTGTGAGAAGGTACCTTAGCATCCTGATTCCTATATAGGATACTTTTTTTTTACCGATTTAAAGGTACCGCATACTTTAAGGCATCTTATAATTTTGAAAGCGGGATATTTTAAACACGGTTGCGCAACAAATGACGCTTATTTAAAATAATGACAATATAATAATTATTTAATGCCAAATAGCCAATTGAATAAAATTTGTATTTGATTTGCATTTTTATTTTGTGGAATTAAATTGTTATAAAAAAATTTTAAACACCTTTTACAGTGGTTTACAATAATTTTAAGATTTTAGAATTTTTTATAAATTTTAGAATTTTATCCAGGGATATATAAAGTAAATACATAAACCATAACTGAAGCACTATAAAAGTAAGAGTCTTACAATTGGTGTGGAATACTTTCAAAGCCAAATATAGAAAAATATTGTCAGGACGCCCACAACGTGGCGGGCACAGCTAGTTGATTAATAAAGCCACATATTTTTCTTGCTGCTTTTGATAATTTTTTACTTTGTATAGAAGGTACCACGCTCACTGCCCCAATCCAGTTTGTATTTTGGTAGACTATGCGCATTAGCATAGGGGTTACTCGTGCTATTGTAGTTCGCCAGGAACACGATAATAATTTCTCACTTTGTATGGGAGGTACCACGCCCACTGTTCCAATACATTCTATATTTTGGTAGATTTTACGCATTAGCTTTACCAGTAGGCTGCCCAGATTGTTAAAAAAAAGTATAAAATTCGAGCACAGTGTTATTGCTCTAGTAATTAAGATCTTATTACAATATGTACTAAGTATATGTTCGCGTTGCCGAAAAAAATTTTTTTCTGAATAAAATACGTTTATACTTTTATAACATATTGTATTTGCTTTTATTATTTTGGTCAATTAGGAAAGTGCTTTGCAACAAGTAGAATAGAATCGACACCGGTATAGTGTCACTTCAACAACAGTACGGTGTCAAAGTGTACACGTTCGTTGTTAATTCAAGAACTATAATCGTCTCAAAGCAAGCATAACATTGAAACAATGTTATGAGCTCTATAAAAAGCATGCAATCTATGATGTTGTAAGCGGCTTGCGCCCACATAAAAATGAACTCGAATACTTCTTGAAGAACCAACAAATTGATGTCATGATGGTTTCAGAGAATCATTTAACAACAAAAAGTAGCTTTTTTTAAAATCAATGGCTATATATTATATGATACTAAAAACCCCCGTGGCAGAGCATTGTGGTGGTTTAGCAATACTTATAATGGCCCGAATCTAACATTATTTATTGTGTGATTTTTGTGAGGATTACCTTCAAGCAACAAACATCTGCATTGAAGAATATCATCAAATCTTCGTTATTTCTTCGATTTATTCACCTCCTAGATGTCAAAGATCAGAGAGCCAATAAAGCGACTTCTACAAATCAATAGGTCCTTGTTTCATAGCATCAGGCGACTACAACGCTAAACATACGTTTTGGGGATCAAGACTAATTACTCCAAAAGGACGTGTTTTATTTGATATAATTTCAAAAATACGTCTGAATGTGATATCGAGTGGACAACAACAAACAGTAAGTACGAAAAAAATAAAATATATGTATATATAAAGAAAAACAAAAAGAATACAAGACAAGCGAAAGTTCTACCAGGATGAACGGCAAACAAAAGCAGAATTAAAAAGAGTTACCAACGTTCCTATAATTTTAAACTACGTTGGGAAAAATAAAACACCTTCAAATAATTAATTGGAATTTAATTAATTGGAAGTTAAATCGCTAGCAGGGACTTTTTTCGAAAGAAATTTTATTTATCTCGTTTTTGATCCACAAAAAGAGATGTATAGCTGTTGCCGCTATAGCAACAAATACCAAAACTTACAGGGTGTTCCGATAGAGAGGTGTTATTCACGAATATGTGTTTATTTCTTGAACTGTATGAGGAATACACTAAAAATATGCAAGCAGTAATTAAAACTTAGTTCGCTATATAAACAAGTCTAAAAAAATAAACCTAAAAATTAAAGGGTGTTCCGATAGTGGCGTGATTTGCATGTATAAGACCTAAGTTTTGACCCATAATAGGTAGACACTTGAAATTTTCACAGAAGGTGTATAACTGTGGCCGACCGATAAAACCGATAGAGAGTTGTTATTCACGAATATGTGTTTATTTCTTGAACTGTAGGAGGCATACACTAAAAATTTACAAACAGTAATTAAAACTTAGTTCGCTTTATAAACAAGTATACAAAAGTGAACCTAAACATTAAAGGGTATGCCAATAGTAACGTGATTTGCATGTATATGGCCTAAGTTTTGAGCGATAATAGGTAGAATCGTGAAATTTTTACAGTAGGTGTATTACTATGACCCCTACAAAAATTAATAAAAATTAAAGGGTTTTCCGGCAGTGATGTGATTTTCATGTATAACGCCTTATTTCTTGAACCTTAATAGGCGCAATCTTAAAATTTTGTACAGAAGATGTGTTGCCATGGCCGATGTGACAATTACTTAAAATTAAAGGGTGTTCTGACAGTGACATGTTTTTCACATATAGTGACTTATTTTTTAATCGTAATATGTAGACTCTTGATATATTTAGAGAAAGGGAATTACAATGGTCGCTACAACAAATAATAAAATTAAAGGGTGTTCCGACAGTGCCATGATTTTCATGCAAATAGCCTTATTTTATAAACCGTAATACGTAGACTCTTGAAATGTTTACAGTAGATGTGTTACTTCGGTCGATATAGCAATTATTAAAAATTGAAGGGTGTCCATTAGTGACTTTTTTTCACGGATATTACCTTATTTCTTGAACCGCAATAGGTAGGCTCCTGATATATGTATAGAAAGTGTGTTACCATGGCCGCTATAACAACAATTACTAAGGGCCCGATTATCGTTTACAACACATAAAAGTTGTGTTGTCTCGGCTACAACACAACTTAATTTTGTTTTTTTATTATGATTCACAACATCTACCAAATACAGTAATTTTTTTTTTTTTTTAAATGAAGTCCTAATTACAATATATGTATATACATACAATATACATAATATATATATATATATATATATATATATATATATATATATATATATATGTCCATACTATTTTTACATTTGTATGAAATTTTTCGTATAAACAAGGATAGCTTTTTGTGTTTGCTGCTAAACAATTTCTTAAAACCATTTACCCAATCTTCTGCCATTCCTCCGATTCTAAAACTCTGTAACGCACTAAGATTTTTTTCTGATAGAATCTTTCAAAGAATTAGCGGCAATGATTTTAACATTGGGGTTTCGCAACTAGCTGTTTGCTGCATTTTGTTAGTTCCAAATTTCAGCTTTACCCGGCCAAAATCTGGTTTTAATTGCATCACCTCTACGAGCTTTTCCATCTGCTTTAAATTTGTTACTAAACGCCTAGCAAAAATAAGAACAAATAAAAACTTCCAAATCCTTCTACATTGTAATTTTTCAACTAGTCGCGACAATAAGACAACAGCTAATAAGCAGTTGTAAGATTTTGATGTGCGTAACGACACATAGAAACACATGTTGTAAACGATAATCGATTTTCACAGACTACTAAAACTGTGACACATGTGATGAGTGTTGTAAATCGTAATCGCAATTTCAAATATACAACAGTAAAATAATTAATGTTGTGAATGATAATCGGGGCCTAAAATTTAAAGGATGATCCAATAATGAAGCAATTTTCGCGAATGTGACTGTAATTTTAAAATTAAAATGTGCCCCATAAAAATTAACAACTTGAATTTCTAAAGTTGTACTAAACATACGAACCCTACGTGTGTGAGACTAACTCGCACTTAACTGATTTATTTTAAATACAATTTTCATTAATCTATACATATAATAAAATAACTCATTTTCGCCTGTCTACCTGCTGCTTTTCTTTTGCGTTCGTATCACGTAAAAACTACTGGATGGATTTTAACAAAATTTTGTGAGAAGGTGCCTTAGCATCCTGATTACAATAGAGGATACTTTTTTTCGAAAAAATATTTTATTCCCAAGAGAAAGTGGAGAAATAGCAGTGAAAGTACGCAGTTATTTTAGTAGTAAACTAAACTGAACTGAACTAAACCAGATACCTACTTTACTTTTATAAAGCAAATGCCTACTTTATTTTTTATATTGTATTTTGTTTGTATTTTTTTGTTGTATTTTTATTTCGTCTATTTTTGGCAATGGTCTAAGGACAATTGTTTCTATATGTTTTTAGTAACATATTGCTAAGAATCGACATGATTTCCAAAGGACATATGAGTGCCAATGTAAAAGCGGAAAGAGTTATTTCTTAAATCCTTGGAAATGAGAAACACAATGAAAAACTATTATTCAAATATACAACAACAACAATAAAATAATAAACAAAGAGTTGAATTTATATTTACTGCTGCTACTACAATAAAACTATTTCGATTTAAACATTTTTCAAATCAACAAATTCAGTAACAAACGTGTATTTATTTAGTTGCATAATACAAACCCCACTGGGGTTACTCAAATTTAAAAGTATCTATGTACGTTTTTAAACAAACACATACGCATACAAAAATAAACAGCGAAAATAACTGTTAATTTGCACTTAAGATACTCACGTCCGATTTCATAAATTCAAACTTGATCTCGTTTACTCTTGCATTTTTGTTCTACAATCTGTACTTCAAGTTTGCAATTGCATTAACTCCTCCCACCCCTGACAACTATGTACTCTATTACTCTTCAACAAATTCAAAAGCAGGGTTGTCAGATTTCTTTCACCCTCATTATTCAGTTGTACTTATATGTAAAAAGCACTAAAAGCCGAAAAATATTAATTTCTTTCTGTGTTTTAAAAGGCCACCGAATGCATCATGTTTGTTTAAAAATAAATACAGCATGTGCGGTCTTTAATGGTTTTTATATCTAAATCTTCATATTCAAATTTACAAAAGCTAATGTTTGGCTGGTAATCAATCGAGTGTTGCTTTAAATTTGACAAATTAGGGCGGTTCTTAGGATGGAAATCAGAGATTTAGTCATCCATAATCTTTGTTTTTAGTTTTTAAGGTGATAATTAACTACTTTTATTTGCCAGTTTAAGCGGCCAATGTTGGTAGTTGAAAATGACATCGAATAAAAACATATATACACATATACATATGTGTGTCAAAATATAAAAATATACAAAAGGAAAAATTTAGAAAACGTAATGGACAAGACATAGGTTGCGGTTTACAACATAACTCTACTTCAGTTGAAATTTTACAATATGGTATTATCAATTACAACTCAACTTGTGAAAAAAATTTAAGTTGAATTTAAATTGTGTTACAACTCTGTTGCGTACCATTTACAACTGTTAGTGCGCGTAACAAAAGTATCAAAAAATTCAACTCATCAGTAGCAGATGTTTCAAGTAAATTATTTACGAAAAATGAAAAACGGGTAAGAAAAGTTTTTTTAGTTTGCTTTTAAGTACTTTATTGATCGCAGATTTCGAACAAATTTATAGAAAAAAAGAAAAAAGTTCCAACAAAACAATAGTTTGAAAAACTTGTAGAACTGACGGAAAGACATCCCGATAGTTGACGATTCAATATAGATCCCGCAAATTTGATCTTCATTGTAGATTGAGCTAGTCCGATATTGATACTACATTGCTCAGTTGAAAGTAACTAAGAAGTTTGTAAAAATTACTTTATTTTTGTATTATTACTGATTTTCAACTCATTTATTTTTCTTACTTTGCGCTGGGCTTTTATTATTTTTTTACGTAGAACAACTATAAAAGCATCTTCCGACTCGTCTTTATAAAATAAATCTATGCTTATATCAGTTTTAAATAATTACATTTGTAGTAAAACACATAAAACACTTGTCTTGTTTTCAAATTTTCTTATAAAGTTCTGTCAAATTTGATACTTTAGGTTGGTAGCGCCATAACAATTTCAACCAAAAAGCAATTATATTTCACAATACTAAAAAAGAGTTTGGTTGTGAGAAAGTTGACCAAACTGAGTTGAGTTGTAAACCGTTGTTCTGCTCGAAACAACATAGTGTTCTTTTGATAAAATTGTGACATTTACAAAAATTGTTGCCATGTTGTTTAGCATGGTATTACTGCAAGGTTTAAACTACAACTTGAAAAGTTCGACTTCAATTAATATTGTATTAAATTAAGTATAGGATTAGCTAATTAAAAAAAACTTGAGTTTAAACTCGGACCTAAAAACCCGCATGGTATCGTTTTTACAAGTTGAAAGCGAATTTCAAACCATGAACAAAGTTCAACAAGACGAGACGACGAACTACAATTACTTAGTCAATATTTTTCATTCGCTACCAGGTACAGTTTAAATTTTATCTATCTCGGTTCTTAAATACATTTAACCGCTTGTTTTTCAATCAACTAGTTCTCGTTGATTTATACATACTACACTTTTTATTTCACGCAAAACTTTGCTACTTAAACTGTAAATATACGGTCACATTAAGCAAATGTTTGCTTCAAAATTGTTTGTCGGTGTTTGATCCAAATTTTTTCAAAGCAATAAGAAATTTGTTTTGTGGTCACACTAAGCACATTTATTTCCTCATTATTGTTTGTTCAAAAAGCCACCAATAGATATTTGGGAAAACATGTTTGTTGTGTGGTCACACTAGAGCAAATATTTAGCTAAGGAAAATATTTGATTAAACTGTCAAAAAACATAAATTTATTTCCTCAAAATATATGTATACATACATATACATAAAAAATATAAATAACAATTGATGTGGAAGAAAATTAAAAAAAGCTGAAAGAAAAGATTGTACGAACATTTTGCATTTGTACAGGCACATACATATCGCACACAAAATCACAAACAGTCACAACTCAAAATTCACAAATGGTTGTAAAGGTTTTAAACAACATAAAAATAGTAATAACGTTATTCGAAATTTTTAAAACACACACATTGAAACACACATAACCGACTGGTTATCAAATGCAATGAGAACCTTTCTTCCGTGAATCCGACTTTCCAGCAGTTGATCCAACTCATGCAGCCACTGAAGCAATCCTGCGTGGTAAATGGGGACATACTCTCCCAAACGCACACTACAGAACAAGTTCAGCTCAGCTGAGTATACACCCTACCGTCCGTAAGAGAACCAGTAAAAATGCTGAATTCGTTCTCGATACACTCATTGTGTATAATGCCTTCCGCAATTGAGTGTCCGATGCAGTCTTTCGACTATGTTCTTCAACTCATGGGTTCCATCGGCATTTGAGCTTCCCTAACCTCCTTCTTACTACCTCCAGAATGCTCTTATTTGTTATAGCGGGCTTAGTATCCGCAAGTCTCACGCAGAGAGAAAAGAGAGGTCTATAATAAATGGGCAGACAGACATTGTTGATATTTAGGGTTAAGATGTTAGCCTTTAGGTACGGAACCCTAAAAACAGTGTCTTATCATGAGTAATTTTATTTTATTTGCAAATAATAAACGTGTAATAGCAAAAAACTTCGTTGGAATCAACTATTGTTTGTCCCTGTTTGCTCTTACAAAAACTTTGTAAGAACAAATAATTATTTGCCCAAAAAATAAAAAAATATTTATTGATAAGTGATCACATTGGGAAAATTTTTGATTGCCGGCAAATAATTTTGTGGTCAGACTTTGGGAACAAATATTTGACGATTTCAGGCAAATTCTTGCCTAATGCGACCGTACCTAATGTACGTTGCGCAAATAAGTTTGTTTGAAGAACATCCACCAACAGTGAAAGAGTATCTTATCTCCTAGTTTTATAAAAAAACTAGCTGTGCCCGCCACGTCGCAGGCGTGCTGACAATATTTTGTTTGAAAGTAATCCACACCAAATTTATGAACTCTTACTTTTATAGTGCATTAGATAAGGTTTTTGTATTTACTTTATATAAAGGTAATTGTTCGGGAAAATAGCTTTTATAATAAATTCTAAAATTTATATAAAATTCTAAAATTATTTTAGTTCTGTAAATAGTATTTAAAATATCCCGCATTAAAAAATCAAAGGTGCTGTCATGTTTGCAGTACCTTTAAGTTGGTAAAATTGAGTACTTTCACTATTTTTTTTTTTGTTAGAAAGAGATAATTTTTGCGAAAATGGAAAAACTATACCAGATTAATCTTCATAACAGCAAAACAGCGATGTTGATTGGTTGCTTTTATGAGGATAAACTGAATATTGCTACAGGAATCTCGGATTATTCATAACAATATCAGGGGCCTGTCTCAACAAACCGCCAATCTGTACTACTCACAGAGAGATGGTAAACTAAGGTAAGCCTGGTGCGGCATGGTGTACAATTAATACCTATACAACATCTCTGCTCGCCGAATCTTACTGTGGAAATGATAGACATTGGATTGGGATCATTTCTTATTGCGTCAGCATATCAGCATATCTTTCTTATAAGACGCCAGGCCCACATCCGTCACAGGAGGTGGAAAACCAGATCAGCTTCTGCAGAAAGAGGAGCATGGCGTTAGTCATGGGCTGTTATCCTAACTCGTTCAATACGGTGTGGGGCAGTACAGCCGATAACTACAGAGGACAACTTTTGTTGGAATTTGTAGAAAGATGCGATTTGCTGGTACTAAGCAGGGGGTAGAACCGATCTTTGTTCATTCAGGGCAGAGGTGAACGATATCACCCTGTGTTGTCAATATGCTAGACAGGGTTAAGGACTGAAAGGTCACGGACAGACTAACCATGTCTGACCAAAGAGCTATTTTTTTTCGCAATTTTTATTTATTGTATCTTCAATATAATTGAACTATCAATAATTACTCATATCTTAAGTCTAAAAAAATGAATATACTTGTTAAGTCCAATCAGTGCTGGAGAAAAAAAATGTATGTTTCACGGTTACTGTAATTTGCGGGTTATCCCTCTGATGTACGGATGAGAGAAGCAGTGTCCCTCCTTCTTAGTCGAATGTAACCAGGTTCATTTAGTATGTTACGGGCAAGTGGATTCGGATGAGTTTCAAGCTTCTTTAAATACCTTATGGCAAGTTTCGCTATTTCTGCCTTAACTGATGGCACGTTTAGATCTTTATGGATGTTCGAGTTTTTTATATACCAAGGAGCAGATGTAATTATACGAGGAATCTTATTTTGGCGCCTTTGAATTTTTTCTACGTTGGTAGCTGAGGCAGTGCCCCATAAATGAATGCCATAACACCAAATTGGTTTTAGAATTGACTTGTACAATAAAAGTTTGCAATCTAAAGCGAGAGTAGAATTTCTGCCAATAAGCCAGTTAGTTGGACTGCTTTTAGCTTCATTTGTGTTAACTTTGATACTATGTGGCGTTTTCAAGTAAGGCGCCGGTCAAGATGTATGCCGAGATATTTCACGTCTGAAATCTGTGGTGTCGTTTGGTTATTTATGCGAATAGGGGGCACAATTCCATACGCAGTGTTAAAGTTATATGAGTGCATTTTTGTTTATTCTCTATTTCTTCACCCATTTTTCTAAATTGAATATGTGGTCTTGTAAATAACGTAATGCTACTTCGGGTCTTTGGTGAATTCTTAAAAAAGTTGTGTCGTCAGCAAATGTCGAAGTGTGAACTCGGTTACTAGTTTCCATGTCTGAAGTATAAAATAAGTATGAAAAGGGCCCCAATATACTATCTAATCTCCTTCATTCACAATAAATTTACGTTTAAATATTATTAAGTTTCTGTCTTTAAAAAAATGTTCCATTCATACTGACACTCTTTTAAAGGTAACAAAAGCTCTTATTCTATCTAAAATTGACTACGGACTTCATATCTACGGTCATTGTCCAAAAAGTATTTTAAGAATCACATTCGCACCATATCATGCAGCAATAAGATGTGCATTAGGGGCATTTCCCACAGCGAATGTAAAGAACATGCTTATCGAATCTGGGTTTCCATCCATAACAGAGTGTAGCTACTCCAGTGATCTTAATCTCATTCCAAAACTTTTTACATTGAATAATAAAAACCTCTTCAAACAACTCAATAATACCATCAAACAAAAAAGAACTTGTAAAAAACAATCTCCTTTACACAGGAGTGTGCAATATGTTAGCAGACTTATACCCAACCTTCGCCCTCTATTACTTAAAACAAACTTAGAACCTTAAAACAATCATCATTTGTTCTCGATCTTCTTAACTTCCCAAAAAATTCTTCTTCGCCTGTAATATACCAACAACTTTTCCAGTCTATTAAAAACTCTTCCTCTTACAAAGATTGGAAGTTTATTTTCACAGATGGTTCAAAAAATGACTTGTTTACATCATTCGGAATTGTTGATCAAAACTTATCAGTCTTATATCACGGTTTTTTGGAACCTCACTGCAGCGTATTTACGGCAGAAGCACTATCAATTCAGATTGCTGCTGAACATTGTTCTAAGCAGAGAGGGCGTTTTGTTATATGTACCGATAGCAAGTCAACTATATCTGCTGTACTTAACGTCAAATATTCAGGACGTTTAGTCTCTGAAATACGCAATCTTTTAATTAAAAACCCTAACAAACTACGTATAATGTGGGTCCCAGTCCATACAAAGATATCAGGAAATGAAGCGGCAGACCTTACTGCTGGGAATGCAAAAAAATATCCTCTTCAAACATTTTATACACAGAAGAATATTGACCTGCAATATGTAATCAAAAATCACCTTAAAGCCAATAAAGACAGTGACTGGACAGCATATAACCATCATTACAAAATATTCAACCCATTTGGCATCAAATCGGTATTCCCCTCAACTGCTACTAGAAGACAAATGTTAATATTCACCAGACTTAGACTTGGTCATACTCTTATCACTCATCAACACCTATTATCCAATGACAATAAGCCAATTTGCAACATCTGTAATTCACCACAGTCTGTTGAGCATATCCTAGACACATGTCCTAAATATTATCCCCAGAGATTATCAACGTTCGGAACATCTACACCTACACCTAGCTCTTTACTTGCTGACCCATCTCATCATAATATAACAACAATATACAATTTTATTTAGAAATGTAAATTATTAAATATGATTTAATTTATCCCTTAAATTTATAAACCAAATCTATATAATACTTAGAGTCGAAGGCCTCAGTTGCTCGTACTCTCTTTCTTTCATTATATGATATCATTCACTGTATTATATAATTCTAATAAAATAAAAAAAAATAAAAAAATAAAACTTTTATGTACCCAATTTTACACTTTCTGGTAACATTTAAAATATTTTGTATTTTTAGTACTTGTTCACTAGCACCCAACAAATAAATTGCTATAAAACGTTATGGGTAATTAGAATAATAGTAAATAATTAATATTCAAATTCCCAAGAATTGTATATAGATATAACACTAGCCATTTATTTTGTAATACACTATTTATGCGTTTGGGGCATACTTTCACCCAATTTTTGTATAATTTCATCTGGATTTTTCTGCCACTACAGCCGCACACGTTGCACTAAAGGGACAAAAATAAAAAAAAAAATATGACACCCGATTCAAATAATTTGTTTGTATTATGGTAATAAAAATATACAAAACATTTTTTTTTAATTCCTTCTAACTTATTTTAGTAATTTTAAATGCAACCTTGTAAAAATTTGGTGTATTTTTAAAGAATGGAATATTATAAGAAACCAAAAGTAAATTTTAGTTTGTTTGGATTCCTGTTTTCGATATTCTGTTGACTTAAAGCAAGTGCTTTTCTCAAAAAGGTTGGCATAAACCTTTTAAAAATGTTAAAAGTAAATGAAAAAAAAGCCGGAGAAGGCAGGCCTGTATGTTTGCAAAAAGTTAGAATATTGTGTCTATTATTATAATAAGAAAAAAAATTCTGCGCATACTTGGTCTTTTTTAAAAAATTGTGTTTTTAGTAATTGGATATTGCGCTCTAATTTAAAGAAAATAATATTGTTATAATTGCAGATTTGGTGTTGTGGCCTTACGCTACAAGATTTATACAAAAAGAATAATTTTCATTCTTAGTTTCTGATAAAGATTTAATTCCCTTTAGTGCCAGAAACGTGGGATGAAGTCTTAAATACGTGGTGTAGTTTTTAAAAAGATACAATCAGAAGCAAAGTATTGTGTTTATGCCGTACATCTATATTGAAATGGGAACAAAGCTTTAGGAATAAAGATATGTTCAAAGTAAAATTATTAAAATTAAACCTGGCTGGAGTCTGTGATTGAATTAAGGAACTTTGTCAGGGTATGAATCAAAAGAAATAAATTGCAAATAATCGCGGAATAAAATTGATTATTTCTTTTTGACGTGACCAGCCAAAGAATATGACGAGCTAACTACCAACCTCCATAAATAGTTAAAGTTTTTGCATATTTGCTCTTAAAAAACAAAGCGCAGAAAAGTTAAGTTAGTTCCAATTCCACAAGTCAAATACAAAATGTTCAAAAAGGAAAGTATTTATCTGTTTATGAAGCTCTTTCATTATATTTTGAATTGGAATTATCGGCACTTTGCCGCTACATAAACATTTCAGTTGAATAATGTTGTATTTTTATTTATTATTTATTGCATCCCAAAATTTCTGAATGGCTTCAATTAACTTTGGTTTGGCTTCATAATGTTTACTGTACTCACACAATTTTTGGGATAACCAACTCAAACGGTTTCTAATATTTTCAGGTTTGGGTAGTATGGGCTCATATTGATTAAAGCAACAATTGTTTGTTTACATACTTTTTTACTGCTTTTGCAGTGTGGAGTTTCCACAACAAATAAGTTTTTATGTATTTATAAAGGAAGAAAAAAGACTTTGACCCCATTAGGGTCAAACAGCTACTTTTATTGGATCAAATTCCTTTGTATGGGGACGAGGCGTGGTAAAGGGCGTAAACACACCATATGATTTTTTTTCTTAATGGTGATGGCTAACATCTCTGCAAAATTCATCCATTCTCACAATATGACCTAGCCAACGCAATCGTTGTATTTTGATACGTTTGACTATGTCAATGTCGTCATACGGCTCATGATTCATACGACACCGATATTCTCCGCCAAAGCAGATGAGTCCATAGATTTTACGAATAATTTTTCTCTCAAACACTCCAAGTGCTGCATCATCTGCTTTCGCAAGTACCCATGCTTCGGAACCATATAATAGCACGGGTAGAATCAGTGTTTTGTAGAGAGTGATTTTTGTCTGTCGAGAGGTGGCCTTGTTTTTAAACTTCTTACCTAGTCCAAAGTATCATCTATTGGCCAGTATTGTTGTTTGTTTTGTTAATGGCGGTACCGAGATAGATAAAATCTGACTACCTCAAAGTTGTCTGTCTGCCCGAGTCTACTGGACGTCTTGTGCGTTGATACCATCAACTTTTATCGCCATTTACTGCCAGACCCACTTTGGCAGATTCTTTTTCGATTTTTTCAAAGGTGACAGTTACCGCTCGCAATGTTCGACCAATGATGTCTATATCGTCAGCGTAAGCGAGTAACATGTGTTGTTTAGTGTATAGCGTGCCATTTCTATTCACATTAGCATCTTGTATAACCTTTTCTAGCAGGATATTAAAAAGATCACACGATAGACCATCGCCTTGTCTGAAACCTCGTTTGGTACTAAATGGCTCAGAGAGGTTTTTCCTATTTTAACTGAAGATCGCGTGTCAGTTAAGGTCATCCGTATTAATTTTGCAGGGATACCAAACTCAGACATGGCTTGAAACATCTTTGAGCGTATGGGGTACACTTACCTAGCTTACAATAAAAGACGAAAATACAAAATATTTACTGACCTCATATAAATATATCAGGTAACAATCAATTTACCTGTACAACACCACCCTAATGAACAATTACCTAAACCCATTACTATTCATACTAAAATAGGTAATACTAACTCTCCAGTACATTACATCGAAAGCGCTCGTCAAACGTACTAAAACAACAGCCAGTGACGACGGTCTTCACCGAAAGGTATGACAACAATAATTTAATAGCTGGACGATACAATTCACAAGTTACTTAGTTTTCACTTCTATAGGCAGTCCCCAAAGACTGCCCCGCATATTTTTTCTTTTTTAAGGATCTCAATAAACATGTTTATAAAGGCTTTCATATTGAAACGCATACGAAACATAACTTATAAATAAACGGAGGTATTATTAATAAAAATAAGAATTTAATAAACTTACCTCAAAAGTAGTAAAAATAATTTTTTCAATGGAACCAAAGTAACGTTCCCAAAGCACCTGTGTTTGTTGGCGTAAAGAGAAGATCCGTTCTTCAGTAATAGAACGAACTATTTCAGGAACCTGAAACCAAACACAAAGATTATATTTCTTTATTTGTGAATTCATGTACATAAGACAAGTGGTAAAAAGTGGCATAAGAACCTAAAAAAAAGATACCCGTATGTATGTGGCTTTATTTTTCAATAAATCTTGAGCCATAATGCTTTCAGGATTTAGATATAAAAACCTTTCTTTTATAAAATCACAAATATTTTGTTTACACAAACTTTTAAAACACGATACAGCGTTTGTAGTTTTTATCGATTCAATTTAAAGTTTACTTTAAAACTCGTTCATTTCGAAAAGTTTGAAATTCCATATCGTTGGTCTCAAATAGAAAGGCCCTAACTCAAATGATTGTAACTTTACAATAAGAGACAAAAACATAACAGAAACTGCAATATTCACAATGTAATTGGAATATACAACTGCTTGTAAGGGCGTTATTTTTTTTTAGATTTTTGTGAGGAGGTGTATTTGTGTAAAATGTATTGGCATCGTTGAAAAACTCAATTTCGTAAAAATACGAATTAGAACTTTTCTACTTAAGACCATCGATTTACACATCATCATGCAATTGCAAATTTAACGCTGATTTAATTTAATTTATTGTGATTTATTTAATTCCTCCTATTTATGGCTTTTGGTCATAACACACTCATGTCTAATAATACTTAAGCCCAGTACGCAGCTCGCCTGAATTTCAGTTTGCTATAAGAAGTATGGGTGAGTTCCAAAACGTCTCAACACATTGCAGTGATGCGGTTTTACTACTGTTTTAATACAAAGCAAACAAGTGTGTTGTTTGTTTACTTTGTATTAAACACACTTTGCAAAAATATTTACTAACTTTTCATTTGCCATTGTTATATTTGCAATTTTGTTTATAATTGTCAACACAGCATCAATAAAATTAATGATGCGCAATTTGCCTTTTATATGCGCATCGATAACTCTTTTTATACATTTTGGATTTATGACATTGTCAACGTTTACGCGGTTGCGTTTAGCAATACATGACTTTGTTTAGTTACATTGCAAATGACGTTTTGGAACTCAATCTCATTTCAGGCGATTTTCAGTTTGATAGTACGCAGCTAAAAAGAAAACTAAACGGAATTTTTGACTACAGACTTTTTTCGTTCAACTGAAACTTTTGTCCTTCAACTGAAACAAAAATTAATTTTCAGGCAATTGTTTGGTAACGGAATTTTTAACATGTCATATTATTTACACTTTAAGAATACATATTTTTGTTAGTTTCTGTGCTCATAAAATGTCATTGTGATGATTTCTATTTCTAAAAACGACTACACGATGAATTTTACTTTTGTGGAAATACAGGCATGCTGGCCTTTAAACCGTAGAAAGTACGCAATTAGATTAATTGCGTTTTGTAAGTGTTGTAATGCAGTTCGATATTAACTAAACATAATATTTTGCAGATTAATCGAATAAAACTAAAAAATGTATTCTATTAATCGATTAGTTTTTATGTTGTTTTAAGAATTCATTTATTTTACGATTAATGACCCAAAAAGTAATTCTTAAACTGAAAGGTGTAAGCTCTTTAGATTTTAGAATAATGCAGTATGCCATTAATGGAATAAGCGGAAAGTCAGATACATGTCAGGTCATAATTTGTAGTAATTCCGCACAACCGACAAAAAATGTGGTCGATTTTTTAAATTAGACGAAAATTATTGTATGTTTTTTCTAAAATTAAATAGTGCCAAAAATGCGAAAAATGCTAAATACGTAGTCGAAAAGTGTTGAAAAAATGCTAACTGATAATGAAAATTTTTCGGCTAAATTGAAAAAAAATTTGCTAAACTTAGCTGCATAAATGCCAAACTGGTCAAACGAGATTTATCTTCATAGCCCAATAATATAATAATTGTCTACTTCAACATTACATTTTCGTAACTTTTGGTACAGTACTTCTTTTATTGAATAAGACAAGAACTACTCACTCTGATAGCCGTTTTCTTAAAATATCGATTCCATTTGAATAAAATAACAATTAAACACTTGCATACCATAATAAATAAGAATTGGGAATAATTTTTCAATATAAAGTGTGTTGCGAATAAACCATTGTTCGAAAATTAATGAAAAGCAATATGTTTCTTATGTATGATCTCTTATTTTATAAATTTAAAAATTTTCTTTTTATATTAATCACAAAAGTTTACTATTTATTTAAAGAAAATTTCAAAATGTAACTTTTAATGAAAAAATATAAAACATATTATTTGTTTTTATTCACGCATGATTCCTTTTGAAAATTTATTTAAATAAATATTTTATGAGTATAAAATATTTATTTTCAAAAAATATAATAATCGAAATTGATTACTATGGGGAAAGCATATCCAGATAACTATTTCGCTAGTGCTCAACTAGCTCATCAGTCTATTAAGTTTTAAGCATAAGAATCTGAGTTTTTAATCAGAAAAATTGGGAAAAATCCACATTTTTCCCCGTTCCGGGAATTTATATGTTAAAATAAAAAAATTTCATTTCACCATTTGATTAAAATATCTATTTAATTTCAAAATACTATAAAAATAGTATATCGATCCGTTTAGATTTTATGGCAATTAAAAAACCACCTTAAAGTGATATTTTCAGTTTTTGAGGTAAATATCATTTGAAAAAAAGCAAGAAGAAGAAAAGAAGAATTCCCGCACGGGAATTCCTGGGAAAACAGCCTATCTCCAGAATTAATTGCGAAAAACGCAATTAAAAAAACTCTGATAGATTTCAGTTTCGCAGAGTTATGGGTTTAAGAATATGTTCAGATTTTAGAAAATTTAGTGGCCATTTTAAATCCCATTACAGTTTCAGTAGAGGCCTTGAGCCGCAGGGGAGGAAATTTGTTAATAGCAGGTGTTATTATTCAGACCCTCTACGAGCAGCTTTTGGCTATTAATTCGACTCTTTAAAAAACGATGGTTGAAAAGAAAAATAAATGAACGATGGGATGATAAAACATTTCCGATACTTAAATACACTAGAGCCCCGACTTGCGTCGTTAATGGGGACCGGAGAAACGCGACGCAAATCGAAACGATGCAAATCGAATCACTTTTTTCTATATAAATGCACTAAAATTTAATTTATTGGGGAAAATATTCAAAAGAAAGCAAAAAATTTTGTATTTTTGATAAAAGTATGAATACATTTTTATTTATTTCATTTACTTCAACAAATGTTTATATTTAATTATTATAAAGAGATAACAAAACATAAATTAAGAGAAAATATAAAAAACAAAACTGTCCAAAGTTTGTTGAATTTTTAAAGATTTTTTTTGTTGATATATTTTTTTGTAACAACCAATGGCTTGATCAACGGATGCTGCTACGCCCGTGCTACGATTTTCGTCACGATCGTTTTCAGAAAATGTATCCATTGCATAGGAAATTAATTGCAAAGCTTTGGAAATATTGGCGACTGTTAATTTTTTTTCTTCTAATGTATCATCTCCTGTTATGACATCTTTTTCTGAAACATGCTGAATATCAATGGCTAATAAATTTTCATTATCAAGCTCCTCATCGTGAGACAGCAAAAATTCATTAATATCATCTTCCTCCATTCCGTCAAATTCTGCTTCTCTAGCTAAATTAACCAACTCTTTACTAACGTTTGGAATATCATCAGCAGTATCTTCAACTCCATTAATAAGTTCAGGCCATAATTGCTTCCAACTCCCTTTCATGGAGGATGCCTTAACTTCTTTCCAAGATAAATTTATATTTTCTATAGCTTTCACTATGTTGTAGTTTTTCCAGAAGTCTTTCATAGAGAGTTTATCATTTTTGTCTGTTGAATCAAGAAGTTGTCGGAAAGTTCGGCGTAAGTAGTACATTTTAAAATTTGAAATTACGTCCTGGTCCATAGGTTGAATGAGTGATGTTGTGTTAGGTGGCATAAAAACAACTTTTCATGCTCCGATAAGTCATCTGAAAAAATTGGATGTCCTGGTGCGTTATCGACTAAGAAAAGCATTTTGAATTCAATTTGTTGAGAGGAACAATAGCGTTTAAACTCAGGAACGGCACAATTTTCTAACCAATCTTTAAACAGAGTTGCTGTCATCCAAGCTTTTTTATTAGAGCGCCAGTGTACCGGGAGGTCTCTTTTGTTTATACTTTTCATTGCCCTTGGATTTTCTGATTGGTATATCAAAAATGGTTTAAATTTAAAATCTCCTTCTGCATTTCCGCCCAATAGAAGTGTTAGCCGATCCTTTGCGGCCTTGTATCCAGAGCATGCTTTCTCATTTTTTGAGAAGTAAGTTCTTGATGGTAACGGTTTCCAAAAAAAACCTGTTTCGTCATTCAAAATCTGCTTAGCAGAATACCCCCCTTTTTCAATTACACTATGGAACATTTTTGGGATTATTGTCTGGGGGGTGAGAAATTCCAAGTCAGGGTGATGGTACTAGGTCAGTATAGTAAAACCCTCAAAGGGTTTGTCGTTCGTATGTGTCAGTTTTTTTTTATGACCTTTTAAATTTTTTCCTTATCTTGATGTTTTTTCGCTTAGTTGTAACATTTTGGCTAAAACGTAGTTTAACATAACTCGAGAACCACTTGTCCGATTTTGATGAAACAAATTTTGAAAAATTAAGAATTACAATTTCTTTAACCCGTTCATATAACGTTTTTCTTTATAATCAACAGTTTTGCCGGTAAAAATAAATTTGTGGAGAAAAAAAATATTTTTTTGCCTAAAAATTAAAATTTTTTTTTTTTAAATTCATAAAAAATCCAAAACGGAAAAAAGGATCAAGTGTTATTAATTTCACGTAAAGACACATAACCTATAAACAAAATGCGACATAGAAATCGATTAACGCGTTCTGCTTTTATTTACAATTAAGTGAAGGTATCCCATTTTGACAAGAATATTGATATTTGTTTTTATTCAAAAAAGTGTCATTTATCGCCTTTTTTATAAATTTTCCCCAAGAACTCCAGACTTCTGGCCATAAACTACTAAAAAAAATTAAGTAAACATTTTTATAATTTTTTATTTTTATTTAATTTATTTATTTTTATTTATCTTAATAAATATTGCCTGGACTTTTTCGATGGTGGTTGTTCGGGACTAGTGGCATCGCATTCATCGCTATCATCAGTTTCTTCTTTATCATCAAGATCATCCTTGTCTTGCCACACAAGCTTACTCCACCAGCAAATTTCCGCAATTTTTGCACTCGGCGACTTTTTGCCTCTATATCTGTAAGTTTTTGTTTTATTAAAATGAGTTTGAGAAAATAAAAAATCAGCATTACCTCATTTCAAATGGCATAGCTACTTGATGATAGCGTTCACCTTGTTCATCAGATTCGGTAGCCAATTGTTTGCTGAAGTAGTCCAGATGATGATGTAAATAATGGATTTTCAAGTACATGTGGACACCAATTTCCGAGAATGCTCTTAACATCCTTGCGACAGAAACATCGTAGTTGTTAGAACGATGCTTTCCCAACAAGCCTTCTATTACTTCTTGTTGAATGACAAAAATCACAGAACCAGTGTGAGAAAGAGAAGAAGTATAATGACAATGCATGTTTTATGTGAACATTACAGAACCAGTGTTGCCACATCAATATTTCTCTTTTAGTACAGTAGAAAAATATGAAAGAGTTCGGCTTGTGAGTGTCAATGTTTTCTTCAAATAATGTTGTGCATATCTGGAGCAAATTTTTGAAATTCATACATTTACCTAATTGTGAATAAATGAGAAACGCGTGCATCGATTTTCATGATCTATGCCTTTTTTTTCTCATGAGTTATGTGACTTTACGCGAAAGTAATTAGTTTTGGCATTTTTTTCCATTTTGGATTTTTTATGAATTAAAAAAAAAAATATATTTAAATTTTTAGGCAAAAAATACTTTTTTCCCTTCATACATTCATTTTTAACTTCGAAAGTGCTGCACATATAGGAAAACGGTATAGAATCAGATTACAGAAATTGTAATTCTTACTTTTTCAGAATTTGTTTCATCAAAATCGGACAAGTGGTTCTCGAGTTATGTTAAACTACGTTTTTGCAAAAATGTTACAACTAAGCGAAAAAACATCAAGATAAGGAAAAAATTTAAAAGGTCATAAGAAAAACTGACACATACGAACGCCAAACCCTTTGAGGGTTTTACTATAGTGACCTAGTACCATCACCCTGACTTGGAATTTCTCACCCCCCCAGATTGGCTGTTGTACAGTGTTATGGCTTTCAGTGGCTTTCTGAAGCTACTGAATCTGCACTGGCTGACTCTCCTTTTAATGCCACATTATGTAAATTTGCCCGTGTTTTAAAGCGGTTAAACCAACCGTTGCTGGCTTCGAAATCACCAGAATTTCCGTTACTACTAGATGCAGTATTATTCGTAAGGTCGGAGTAAATAGAAAGAGCCTTAGTTTTTATTACTTCCGTGCTCAGTGGCATTCTTCTCTTATTTTGATCATATATCCAAATTGAAAGCAGGGACTCCATCTTAAGCAATAAGGGATTTCTGGCTATAGTATCTTGTTTAGATTGGAGTAGAGTGACAATTTCAGCTAATTGATTTATTTTATCACTGTCTCTGTTGCAAATTGACCTTACTGTTGTAGGTGCTAGTCCAAGAGCTCTTCCTATATTAACAGCCTTTTTTTCCCGATTTAAAACGTTTTATTACATCCAATTTTAATTTCAAACTTATTACTTTTCTTTTACTTTGAATCATTCTTTACGTCCTTAAGGTATTTTGGCGAATCATACACTAAATTCTTACCATAACCAGACAGTGAATTCCCCTTATTTCACGCAATTTAAAAACTTCTTAACGTACAGGTGACGATCAGTGTTGCCAGAAGTTCTAAAAATGTAAAGATGCTAAATACTACACTACAAATGCCTAAAATGCACAATGCTGCAGTAAAACTTTAACCGTTTTTAGCGACGCAAATCGAAATCACAACGATGCAAATAGAATCGACGCAAATCGGGGTCAAAACGGCGCGACTCGAACCGACACAACTTGAAATTGCAACGACGCAAATCGAATTTTTCCAGTTTTAAAAAAGCGACGCAAATCGAAACGACGCAAATCGGGACGACGCAAGTCCGGGCTCTAGTGTATTTGGAAAGTGGTGAAATTGCGAATGTGCCAAAAAATGTCATAAAACTTTATTTAGCACAATTGTTCAACAGATCATTCAAGCCACTCGTATCTGTAGAACCGTCAACTAGCAGTTTGTGTTGTTAACGAAATGGAACCAACTTTTAAAGAGAAACTTTCGCAACAAAAACAAGTAAAAGAATGCCCAGTTGTTGAACGCACTAACAGTTCTAAAATCATATATTGTAAAAAAATAGTTATTAAAATAAAATTTTCACTATTTATAAATATTTGTTATCAGGCAAATCTGAAAAGTAGTAGAATGAAAGTAAAATACGATTTTAAAAGTAAACTTTGTATTTTGATGTTCTGCAAAAGAAGTAATTTGGTTTTACATTTTTCATTTGAAATGAAAAAAAAATTTTAAACAACTTTTTTTCAAATTATCAAGAAAATTTGATATTTTGTTGTTGGATTTCACAAAAAAGCTATGCTATTATGGACTTGCACTTTTGCAAGACCATTAGCATTGTTGAAGAGCATAGAGATCCACGCAAACCCCTGAGTGTTCTGTGTGCACACACACAATCTCAACGAGACTCTCACAAAGAGAATAACGGTCAACAGGTTTATGTCGCATTGTGTAATAAAATAAATACACTGAAAATCCTTAACCAAAATTTTGTCAGTTTGAAATAATATTTATTATTTAAATATAACAAATATTTTAAATATAAAAAGATTTTTAAATATAAAAATATTTGTTATTAGTTTTTGTATTAGATTAATATAAATCAAGCTTTCATTTAACAATTTTTAGGAAAAGCAATAAACGTTACATTTATTTGTTTTATTTTCACAATGATATACGGGTTTGAATAGTTTATTTGCATATTATTATTTTGGAAAATAAGAAATTAGTTTCAATAGTTCAAAATGAAAAAATAAATTAACGTAATTATGTTTTATGGTTAAAAAAAACCTACACAAAAAACTCTTATGACAGTAATACCTCTTTTACAATAGGACAGAAAATGGGCAGACAGACCAGATATGTATAGATAGTAATGCAACACACACTCTACCTCTTCAACCACTTGCCAACAAATCTCGTCTGTCTGCCCATTTTCTGTCCTATTGTAAAAGAGGTATAATGGGCATTTCTAAACAAGCGCTATTGTATTGTGTGATTTCTCTAAATAATATCAAACGTGTATAACCAAAAGTGTAACCATTTTATACTAGTTAATTAAAATTAAATCAAACAAAAACCATACAATCAACAGTGTTAAAGTTTTATTGACAGTCCACTCATGACCACATTTTTTTTGTCCATTGGAACCAGATTTTCTTGATAATTAAAAAGTAAAAGTCGTGTGCAAATATTACATACAGGTGGTTTTTGAATCAAGATGACATTGCGTTAGTGAATATGATACACCATTCTTTAGATGTAAAGTTCTGGTAAATTATAAGAAGAATTCATTTCAATTGTATTGTGAATTCAATCCAATTACATTTCCAATAAGAATCAATGAAAGCAGTGCTTTCCAGACTGTTACAAATTATCAAAGTCATTAACCTTTTTTGTGACTATTAAGTATATAATAGTGCATTTACACTACAGCGAAATCTAGAAGATTTGAACTGAAATCTTATTCAAAATCTACATCGATTACACTGCATTTTTTTGACACAAGATTTTGATGTCAAGATTTCATTGATTTATCTTTTGTTTTAATTAGCACTTCATTTATATTTTTAATTTTGTTTATAACTGCCATTTTCCTTATTATTCTTTCAGAATTTTCTAGCTTTTTATTAATTTTAATTTTTGTTTCTGAAATAAAATGTCAGTTTTTCTTGTACAGCGGAATATTTTTAGCAGAATTTGGGCAAAACCACAGTTGCATCTTTAAGTACTACTAGATTTCGTCAAAATCTAGTGACGAAGTAGATTTTGATTTGTATTGGAAATCTAGTAAAAACAACTAGATTTCGATCGAAATCTCATAAGTACTAGATTTTGCTCAAGTGTAAATGCCCTATAAGACATACATACGTTGTGCTTTTCAAACGTTAAGAAAAACTCTGTCAAGTATATAAGTCAGTGTGTCAAGGTTAAAATTACAGTTTTGAAGTCTTTAAAGAATAGTCAATTTGTATGCAATACAGTGAACATACTGATAACTAAAACTTTAACAATCATCAAATAGAGTAGACGCTCACAAATTAGAGCTTTCAGTAATTCGAACGTCCAGAAATTAGAATCAGTGTTTGCAATACATTAAACGCTCTGAAATCCGAATTTAAAATTCTAATTTCTGAGCGTGTTTTTTTGGTTATTTGAACACAAGAAATCCCCAATTAATTTTCATTCGGTTTGAACAAAGTAAAACTAAAAAGGGGAATCACCAAAACATATACATATGTATGTTTTTCCCTATTTGTTGTTTTTTTTGTCGCATTTATGTATGTTTGTGGCTAGTTTATTTGTAAAATTTGATAAACGTGTACATATTTTGGCAGTCTCTATTAGAAAGTGAAAGTGTATCATTAGAAATGTCAAATAAACCTAAAAAACACTTTATTATTGGAAACTAAAGTCAAAATATTAGAAAAGCTTGACAAAGGCGTTCAAGGTAACCGGTTAGCCCTAGATTTTAATGTGACAACATCTTCAATCAGCTAGATCAAATCACATAGAACAACAATATTAAATGCCGTTTCCAACACATATCAGGAGGCAAGCAATAAATCTTTGCACAGCGCTGAATATCCAAATTTGGCCATTGTGCAGTCTATCCCTCAAATAAAGTAAATTTACTCATTTTTTTTTTTTATTTTTTATATGAAAAAAAAAAAACGACCAGCCGTCCGTTCTAATTTGCGAGCGTCTACTGTATTTAACAATTCACTTGAAATTTAAGTTTAAAAGACAAAAATTGAAATGGAATCTTAAAAAAAAACATGCACAAATAAAACGTTCTATAACGAAAATACACAACTTCGTAAGTAGTCAAAATGCAACCTAAGACGAAATAAAGGTACGTACAAATGAATTGGATATTATTTATATAAAATACAAAGAGTTACAAGACGAGCTCATGTTTTATGCAAAACCGAAAAGGAATTAGAAATTGAAAATGTTTACAGAGATGAAATTGATGAGATGTTTTTCGCGGTGAAAGCCATTTGGTCTAATCGATCCAAAAACAACTTTTATGTCGAAGATGGTGCCCAAGCGAGTACGTCGAATATTGCCAAGGATTTAAGTACATCCATACAAGCAATAGTACAACAACAGTCAGCAAACACATCCATTCTAGAGTGCGTTTCAGCTACGTTATCGGCGGTTACAAAGTTACATTCGACTGGTAATGCTTCACTTTTGTACACAAAAGTGAAGCATTCTTTAGCTGAAATTGAAAGGTATCAACGCAAAAACTTTAAACTAAAGGAAGAAAAGTTAGCAGTTTATAAGGAAGAGTTAAAATGCAAGGAAGAATATAGAAGAGAACTTTTAAAGCTTAGAAAAGAGGAAATAGAAATTGAAAAAAGACGTATTGCACTAGATGAAATAAGAAATGGTTTACAACGTTTTTAATTTAAAAATTTTCAAATTATATATTTCTTAAAAAATTTTTTTCATGATTTAAAAAAAGCAAATGTGAATTTTATATTATTTTTTTTTCTATTTTTCTTATTTTATTTTTTTAATTAAACTTAGATAACAATGTACCAATAAAACTGAATTAAATATTTAATGATCGCATTATTGATAATCTTATATTTAAAGCGTTTAAATCGTCATCTACAACAGAGTTTGTTGATCGTAATTCATCCATTACCTCAATTTCAGGAATTTCGGTTTTATAATGAATGCATATATTGTGTAAAGCTGCACAAACAGATGTAATTTTAGCAGCCATATTTGGTGTGTAATGCAACTGTCTTGCGCCTAGTATGCACCGGAATCTGTTTTTTAAAACACCAATAGTTCGTTCAACTATATTTCTAGTTCTTGCATGTATATAGTTAAAACGACTTTCTGAAGAACCTTCTCCAGCAGATCTGAATGGCGTTATTAAAAACTGTTCTAAGGGGTACCCAGCATCCCCTACAAAAAGATATTTGATGTATAATAAAATAATTTTATAAAAACAAATTGAATTACATAGGTTAATTGAAGTTAACATAAAGTTTTCGAATAATAATTGATTTTTTTAACTACAAATAGAATTTTTGAATTATAAGTAGTATTTTGACATTGCAAATTATCTTTTTCAAATTACAATTGGAATTTTTGAATTACAAAATAGAATTTTCAAATTGCAAATGGAATCTTCCAATTACCAATTGAATCTTTAAATTCCTTTTTAATTTTTAATAGTTTGCTTAATCACTTTTGATTTTTTGAAGAAAATATGTTTTTTAACTTACCTAATAACCAAGTATTTCTTTCGCCAGTATCATATTGCTCTCTTAATAGTTGTTTTAAGTCACTGATGTTCCATACTAAGGAGTCATGAACAGATCCCTGATGATGAGATGATATATATCTTATTCGAAGCTTATGATCACATACCTATGTATAGTAAAAAAAAATAGTATTGAATTTTCCAACTATAAAGTCAACAATTTACCACTGTTGCATTTAGACTGTAAAAACCTTTTCTGTTTCTGTATTTAAACTGTTGTTCCTTTTCAGGTGAAATTATATTTATATGCGTTCCATCTATACATCCAATTACACCAGGAAACCCAGTCTTATTGTAAAAGAATTTTTTTATATCGTACTTTTCATTTTCCTCCGTTGGAAAGGAAATCCATACTGGGCAAAGTACATTGTACATAGCATCTATGCACTCTTGGAATGCATTGCTAACGGAAGACTGTCACATACTAATATTGTAGTCATTACCAGCGCCTTTTTGGTAACTACCCTCAGCAAGTATCCGCATTGTCGCCGCAAGTTTCAAAATATTTGGCAGACATGTCGACCTTGTCGGTTGTTTTATGTCAGGTGCAATTTTTTCCAAAACATATTTAAACCCCTCTTTATTTATTCTAAAGTAACTTACAAATCTTAAAACAAAAAAACTTACACATTTCTTTTAAGTATTTAATCATATCTTTTTACTTACTTGGAATGTGGCATGGCAAATATGTTGGACTGTTCCCGTAACTGTCTCCGAATAGCATTCATCTCGGCTGTAGTATATTCATCCTCATCATCAGAAGATGAAAATGCAGCAATGCTTAACATTTTGTTTTTAAATTGTTTTTTTTTTTTTGCTTTTCACTTTAAATTTCTCCAACGATGACGACCACAATTTTCCTTTACAAAACTATGTGTTTAAATACACTTTTTTTTTATATTTTGATTTGATAAATTTTGATTTGTTTGTACACTTTTATTTTCTTTAACGAAATTTCTTTACCAAAAATATTTATTTAAATAAATGTTTTTTATACCGCCGAACAGCTGTTTTTGACAGTTTTCGTAATCAGGTAGTTCATAAATATTTAAATTAGTAAGAATTATGAGACAATCTGTTATTTTCACTCTTTTACAAAAATGTCGTTGTCGTAAATTTTACATGATACCAAATAAAATTAAAAACGACAACTACTACGACAATTGTCGAAAAAAAAATACGACACTCATAATAAGGCCGAATAATACCGAATTGCGTTTACCACCTACACAAATCCCTGATTTTAATGGTGATGTTTCAAACTGGATAAGATTTAGAGATTTGTTCAATGCTATGGTTGATTCAAAGACAAACTTGTCGTAAAATTAGAATATTTACAAACAAAGTTGAAAAATAAAGCTGCATCTATAATAAAACATCTCTCTCCAACAAACGATAATAAATTATATTAATTAGCTTGGAATTTAATTATGGAAAATTACAAGACACCAGATTTAATAGAGAGACAATTATTTCATTCACACTTCAAACAGAAATCAGTTAGAAATGCTACACATGCCGAATTTAAACGCTTTTACAATAATACAGTAGAAAGTTACAATGCTTTAAAAGTTATAAATAATTCAATAGATAGTTGGGATCCTATTTTATTATACCATACCATACTTTCTATACAAATGTCAGCAATTCAAATGTTTAACCATTGATGAACGTCGAAAGGTAGTACAAACAAACAAACTTTGTTTTAACTGCTTAAAAGGAAAACCTTTTTCCAAAGACTGCAGGTCAGGTTCATGCAGAACTTGCAATTTAAAACACCATAGACTACTTCACATCAATGGACAAAGGCTCATTCGTATTGTTTGTCGAATTTGACGCAATATCTACCATCCCATACCATTACTGATACAGGTCTAGACTTTTTAACAACCTAGAACTTGCTGACCCCTGATACTAGAAGAAGAATCGAATTGACATAATTATAGACGCAGATGTATTTGCGTATTGTATTTTGGACGGTAAGATTTCACATCCATCAGGAGCTCCGACAGCCATAAACACTATTTTTGGCTGGATAATAATGAGAAATGCTAGTGAGTTTCAGAAGTCAACATTTATTACCCACGTTTATTCAGACTTAAGATACTCAGTTACAGAAATCGAAAGAAATCGAAGACTGTCAAGGACAAAATAAATATTTAAGTCCAGAAGGAGAAATGGCAGAAAACCACTTTTTAGAAAACGTCCAACGACTAGAAGATGAAAGGTATATGGTCAGGCTTCCTTTTAAAGAGAATTCAGTTGAACTTGGTGAATCTAAGTCTCAAGCGTTTAGCAGGCTACAGTCTATGGAGCGTAAGATTACTAGAAATCGGGAACTTAAGGTAGCATTTTATAAGTTTATAGAAGAATATGAAAGCTTGAACCACATGTAGCTGGCTTCTACTAATGAAGGGAAATATAACATGCAACAAAATGCTGTTCTTAAACCTTCAAGTACAACAACTAAATTACGCGTAGTCTTCGACGCTTCGTGCAAAAGCTCAAACAATTGCTCTTTAAATGATTACTTGCTTATTGGATCTACAGTTCAGAATGATCTTTATACAATAATACTAAGATTCAGAAAACGTGAAATTGGAGGTGTCGCTGACATTAAAAAAATGTACCGACAAGTAATATTACACCCGACAGATAGACCGTATCAAACGATTATATGGCGTAAGGTTCCAGACAACGACATAAAGGAGTATCCACTGAAGAGCAGCAAAGGCCTTCAGGTAGTTATCAAATGTGTAGACTCATATCGCACCCTAAATACAAAAGGGTCACAACTCATAATTTTTCAAAACTGACACTTTTCCATAAATTAATTCTCTAACTATTGCAAAAATTTTTTTCACATCACTATCTCCTTTAACTGGAAAAATACAGTTATGTCTATTTTTATGTTAAGTGTGTTGCTTCTGCACATAAACAGTTTTTTGTCACTCCTGAAAATTTTAGTATTTTGAGTTGTGACCCTTTTATATTTAGGGTGCGATAACGGATCTATATTAGCATTTTAACAGAGATCTGATAACATTTTTGTCTATGCTAACATTTTAAAAATATATATTCGGGTATGTTCTGTAATCCGAAACCTAGTGAAATTGAAATCGAATAAATTTTTAAAGAAAAATATAACTTAGTTGCGCCTATTATTTTAAAACATTATCAATCAAGGAAGTTATGTGAATGGTCTCTAATCAAATATATAAAAAATAATATCAAAATGTTGTAAGATTTAAAAGTTATGACAATTTAAAATTTCATTCGGATTCAATTTCACTCGGTTTCGCATTACAGAACATGATTCTTACTCAATTTTGAAAATTTACAAATTTGTAAAAATTTATATCAGAACTCCATTTTTAATGGATTCAAGTATTAGGAATTATAAAAGGATATAACTCCTTTAAAAACTAGCAATTTTTAGCTGCCCGTCTTCTACCTTTGCAAAAATGTATATCAGAACTCCATTTTTTAATGGATTTAAGGACTAGGAATCATAAAATAAAATTCCTTTAAAATCCGTAAATTTTTAGATGCCGATTTTCTACTGTTCTTCTGGAATACATCTTCTAAAGAAATTTCAAATTTGAAAATTTACAAGTTAAGTACTAGGAATCATAAAAGGATATAATTCCTTTAAAATTTATCAATTTTCAAATTTGAAAATTTATAAAGTTGTAAAAATTTGTATCAGAACTCTATCTATGATGGTTCCAAAGATAGGGCCATAAAGGTTAATTAACATCACCTATTGGAACACCCTTTAATGTACAATTTTGAATTAAACATTTATTACAAAGCACATATCCATACAGCTTCTTTGTAAATTTCAACAGTCTCTCTATAACGGTACAAACGTTTCGCCATGTGCATCAATTTACATCAACTATTGTGAACATTCTGCCTAATTTTCAAGTGTTTGTCTATAACGGTTCCAAAGATGGGGACATAGTGGTCAAATTACATCAATAATGCTTTTATACTTTTTTGTTATAGTGGACTAAGCAGTATAGGTTCTTTGTAAATTTCAACTGTATCTATAACAGTTCTAAAGTTTGGCCATATATACCAATTTACTTTAAATATTAGGACACCCTTTAATTTTCAAATTAATATTTTATACTTTTTATTAGAGCGGACATAGCAATAAAAGTTTTTTGTAAATTTCAACTGTCTGTCTATAACGGTTAAAAAAATTGGCCATATATCAAATTAAACCAACTAATCAGACACCCTTTAATTTCTAATTTTAAATAATTATACTTATTATAACAGACATAGTAACAAACATTCTGTGCAACTTTCAAGCGTTTGTCTATAACGGTTCAAAAGATAGGGGTCACCCTTTAGTTTTTAATTTAAGTGATACGCACTTTTCACTTTTTTTAATTTTAAATTGGTGACCTATAAAGTTCATAATACACTTAAAAAACATGTATGTTGTATGGGAACACCCTTTAATTTTTAAAATTTTAAACTTCTTTTTAACTGCGACCAATCTGTAAGCATAAACTTTCTAATAAAGAAAAAATCGGTTCAGAAATGACGGAGTTCTGAAGGCACAAACATAAAAAAAACAACACACAGACGAATTGATAACCTCCTTCTTTTTAACCGACTTCACAAATAGAAGGAGGTTACAAATTCGTCTGTGTGTTGCTTTTTTTTGTATGTTTGTGCCTTCAGAACTCAGTTTTTTACCTAAGGCTGGAAAAGGCCACACCAAGGTTGAATCATACAGACCTCTAAGCCTTTTATCAAACATATCAATGCTGTTTGAGAGAATATTAATAATTAAGATGAACCCAATTCTGAGTGCGAAATGATGTATTCCGAACCATCAATTTGGACTCAGAAAACAACATAGTACGATGCAACAAACACACAGATTAGTAAATGTAATTAAAAAGACCTTTGAAGAAAAAAATTACTGTTCTGCACTTTTAATGACGTTTATCAAGCGTTCGACAAGGTATGGCACGACCGACCTATGTACAAGTTAAGGCTGAACTTTCCCAAAAACTACAGTTAAAATTTACAAAGAAATCGTCTACTCTAAAAGCCGTAAAATAGCGATAAAAACAAAAAGAATAACTTTTTGGGCTATACTGGGCATTTCAAATAACATCTTGTTACTGATTTTATCAATTCCAGGAGGTTTCTCGTATTTTAAAACAGTTATTGCCTTTTCAATCTCTCGAAGATCAAACCTTAGGATAACTGCAGGACTAACATTGATAGCTACATATATCATTCGAGACAATTGGAGTAAACGCGTTTTTTAAATGATCAACAAACAGGTTACCTTTTTCGGTATCATTTCTTGCCCAGCCTCCACAAGAAGGCTAACGTACGACTGGTCTTTTAAGGTTTTTACATGCATGCCTGATTGTGGAGTTGGATCCAGATCTTCCAGGAGATTTTTAAGAGATCTTTTAGTCTAGTTTTAAGTTGAGTAGATCTATGCGTTTAGCACTCTCTCCGAATTTTTCTTTTTTCAGTCAAGAGCCGCTCGACATCTGCAGAATTATTGTGATTGCATCTGTCTATTTGCCGGGTTACTGTTGCATGTTCGACAGCTAATTTGATGTTTCGATCAAAATCAATAAGGAATTGCTCTACGTCTTCTGGTGTTCTTAGCGGGATGTTTTCCGAACAATGCTTACTGAGATATTTTCTATATTTCAACCAAATTATGCTGGCTGTTGGTGATACGATATTTTATTGGTTCCATATATAGACAATAGTTGGTGAATGACCTGGGGATAATTCTAGTGACGCTTCAGCTTCAATAATTTCTGTTGAAATACTCTTAAACACGCCAAAATCAATAACATCAGGTATTTTTTGTCTATCAGTAGGCCAATATGTGTCCAATCGAGATCACAATCAGACGCATTTTTGAAATTGTGTCAAACAAAACACGTCCTTTCGTAGTTATTAATCGTGATCCCCAAAATGTACGTTTAGCATTGTAGTCGCCTGATGCTATGAGACAGGGACCTAGTGTTTGTAGAAGTCGCTACACTGACTCTCTGATACTTAAATTCTAGGAGGTGAATAAATTGAAGAAATAAGTTCAGATGAAATTCTTCAAGGCAGATATTTGTTGCTTGAAGGTAATTCTTACAAAAATCACAGTTAATAATGTTTGATTCGGGCCTTTATAACTATTGCCGATCAACCACATGCTCGTCCGCGAGGGTCCTTAGTATCATATAATATATAGCCATAGATTTTAAAAAAGCTATTTGTTATTAAGTGAGTTTCTGAAATCAGCATGACATCAATTTGTTGATTATTAAGAAAGTACTCGAGTTTATTTTTGTGTTGGCGTATGCCGTTTGCGTTCCAGAAACATATTTTTTATCATAGATTGCATGCGTACCATTTCTTGCACCATGCTGCTCATAGAGCTTATAAAATAGTTAAACGAATGCACACTCGATGCTTGCTTCAAGACGATTGTAGTTACCAGATTGTGTTTGTTCTTTGGGTTCTGGCTGCAAATTTGGAGTAGAATTAGTTGTCGGTGTCGCGCTGTGTACTGAAATATGATTATAAGAACATTATGATAAGAACATTAAATCAATAAAGTTGACTATTACAAAATATTTATCTTTGCTGGAATCATGGAAGGAAAGTGTTGTTCATTTTCGAACTTGTCAATTGCCTGCTCAAAAGAAGATGAATATAAAATCGTTAGTGATTTTAGTACAAGAGAATTATGTTTATTTCGGAAAAGATCTAAAGTAGATGTGGTCATGGAAACTGTTTGATCGAATCATGAAAAAAATGTTTTTCGTATCTTATCCGTTTAAACAATTGCACTGCTGCGATTCACTAAAGAAAAGTTCAAACTGTCATATCAACTGCAGACAAAATTGTTATTTTGTCTGTTGGGACGTAGCAAAAATTTAAAAAGAATTTGAAACTTCCAAATATCTTGCCACAAAAGTGAAAGAGTTAGTTCGACAACAAAGTAATTTGTGCAATCAAAAACAGGTCGTTCATTTTCCGAAGAAATGAGTAATAAAGTAATTAATTTATATTTGGATTCAAGTAATTGTAAGGAAAGGCCTGCCATGAAGGTTACGTTAGTGTTGTAGAGGCTGGAACACGAGTACACAAATAGAAACAGCTTGTTCTTAGGAACCTTAATGAATTACATGACAGTTTTAACGAAAATTTTTCTGAATTAAAGATATTGTTCTCAAAAGACTACAAGGGTGTATATTAGCTGGATCATCAGGAACTCACGCCGTTTGTGTTTGCGTAATTCACCAGAATATTAAACTGCTTTTAGGAGGAAGTCTTTACGGTTTGGAATTCAAAGAGTCAGTGTTAAAATCGTACAAAGGGTTTTTGTCTGTCATCAAGTTTGATTAATTAACTGATATCTGCCATTTAAGATCTTGCTCTGAATGCTGCGATACAGATGAGTTAAAAGACGTTATCGTCAAGTACAGACAGTGGATAAAAGTAGATCGTTGCAGTTTAGAGATGTGTTTGTAGACGCATTGATGGAAAAATTAGCCCAACTTTGGCCACATAACTTCACAGCGAAAAACAAAGAAATTGTGTCACCTACAGAAGTCGTCGTTATAGCTGATTTTTCTGAAAATATACTTTTGTCATTGAAGATAGCGTGCAAGGGATGCATTGGAATAATGCACAAGCAACAATCCATTCTGTTGCATGCTATTATTTGCCAAAGCGATGGAGAAACTGTAGAGCCATTTCAGCAATTATTATTTTTTTTTTTTTGAATTGTAATCTATCATTTCACATACAAAATGATAAGCGTGATAGTTTTTTCTATAAAATATAACCAATCTCTAATTGTTTAGGGTTGTCGTGTACCTTTTTTGAATATAAAATTATTTTAAACTTTTTAGTATTTTTATTTTTTTAAATTTTTGAAAATACTGATATTAATAGGGTTACCAAATTGAAAACACTAAATATTTTAAAATTAAATAATTATTTAAGATAAAAAACATACTTATATAAATATTAGTAATAAAGTTACAAACAAATTCAAATAACATAATAATTGCAAACAATTTCTTAATCACTAAAATAAGTTTCTGAGTCGGAATCAGTGTTAAGAGATTCATGTACTATTATGCAATAACTAATTTCTTGATTATTGTTGAAAGAGCTGCTTGTATTTATTGTATTTCTATTAGATGAAATTAATGTATCAGAAGAAATTAATTTTGTAAAGGCATTCTAAAGCATTCGCCGTGCACTCATCTTGTATTAGTTCGCCCTGGTTTAAACCTACTAGTATCATACATTTTCAAATATTAACTGATAATTTTAATAAAAATATCAAATATGGATGATTTTTAAAATCATTATATTTCAAAAGTTGGCATAGAAAACACCTAAATATTTGTATACAAATTTTCGAATAGATAACAGAAAATACGATTATTGATGCATAAAAGTAGTTTTTTGATGTGCCTGTTTTTTGGGTCCATCGAAGCTAACTATTTTTTTAAGTTCATATTTTGGATAAAAAGTTCACAATTTTTTTTTACAGTGTTGTTATTAATATTTGAATTTTAGGATTTTGTCATTGTTTCTGCTACATTTCTGAATAAAACAAATATAATTGCAAGCATGTTCATTGAAAAATGAATTTTTGATATTTATTTTTCCAAAGCCATTTTTTGTTACTTAAAAATTATAAAAAATATCAAAATAATTCGAATTTAAAGCCGTGTAACTTTTTATAGATGTAACGCACATGAAAAACCAAACCACCTCTGGAATCGTGGGAGTCTCAGCTTTCATCCCATATGTATTTCATATAGGTCAATTGACGTCACCTATAGGGATACCCTTTAATATAAGTTAATTTTGTATTACTTTTTGTTATTGGCAGCTATAGTGATACGCAGTTTTTTTTAAATTTTAAAATGGTCCTTTACGGCTTATAGTGCACGTAAAAATATGTATGTTGTATGGGAACATCCATAAGTCTGTAAGCATAACCTTTCTAATACAGAAAAATTTTAAAATCGGTTCAGAAATGACTGAGTGCTGCGGACAAAAAAAAGACAACCTCCTCTTTTTTTAAGTCGGTTAAAAAAGAGAAGATTATCAATTTGTCTGAATGTTGCGTTTTTATATTTTTTCCGCATTACTTAATCCGTTTATTATATAAATACATAAGTATATAACTTTTACTTGACTTTTACACCGTAAAGAGCAACAAATTTTAAAATTTTATCACAAAGTTTGTATCATTATATCTTCCGATAACAATAAGAAATAAAAAATGTGACGTAATTTGAATCACCGTTGACTCAAAAACTGAGTGCTCATCTTTAGTTGAATTAATCAAGTGCATGTTTTAAAGTGCTATATTTAAACCTTAAAGAATTCATATAATTGTTATATTTTAAAATTATATTTAAGAAGAAACTAACAATAACAGAATTTTATAGCCACACTCAAGTCGTAGTATTCTTACTAAATTTTGTAATCACATAATTACCTAAGTATGTATTTCACAAAATAACAAAATTACACAACACGTACGCGACTTAAAACAAATACAAATTTTATACAATTGGCTATTTGGAACATGTTTTGGCCATCTGTGTTTAAATATCAAAATTAAAGGTGTCGTGGGTACTAAGTAGTTAAAACGATCTGTGTTTTAAAATATACAACTTTCAAAAATTAAACATGCCGTGCTGTATTCAGCAGTACTTAGTTCCTCCTTAAGATATGCTACATATCAGTTTATGTATTTTTTTACTTTATAAAAAATAAAGTATTCATATCCGGTTAGTTCAACTGCGTACTTCCAGTGCTTTTTCTCCACTTTCTCTTGGAAATAAAGTATCCTATGTTGGGACCAGGATACTTAGGTACCTCCTCACAAAATTTTGTTAAAATCCATCCATTACTTTTTACGTGATGCGAACGTAAATGAAAAGCAGACAGACAGACGAAAATAAGTTATTACTTTATTATATGTAAAGAAGATTATTTATTTCTAACGTTACACACTTCTAATAATTATTAACCAAGTTTTTTATTACAATTAGTTTATTTTATTATCCTCTGTTAAAATGAAAAAAAATAAAAATAAATGCTTTTTTCTCTGTCGTGACAAAAAATGTTTCACATCAATAATACAAGAAGACAAAAACTAACTGTTCGTTAACGTTTAATTTTTCGGTCAAGGTGGATCTTTTTTATTTTATATTTTTCTTTATAATTTCAAGACTGATGGATGTAATTTGCAGCGTTTTAAAAAAGTACAGGCGGCTTGAATATCGCTTAGCTATAAGGCTCAGGGTCTACCGATTTATATGACAAAACCAAGGCGAATTTATACCAGGTGGAGGTGATAACCCAGCTGATTAGTTTTTGCTCTCATTTTTTTGCTACTGTCTTGTCAAAAATACTTTGTTTTGTATCTGCTAGTCTTCTGTCAAAGTTGTTGCCGTACTGCTCACGCCTGGTATGAATTCGCCTTGGACAAAACAATACATATAGAACAAAAATTTTTATTATTTTTGGAAGTTTTCTGTTTGCAACACAACAACAATTGCTCAATTCAAAAGCTCCCTTTTAACTCAAACAGCTTGTGAACAGGCTTTGGAATTGTAGAATTGTATAGTTTTTTACTCAAAAAATAATAACACTCAAAATATTATAAATATTTTTAGAGCTAACGTTACCGTTTTTTCCCTCTCAAATTTGGTAGATCTTTTTGGAATGTTTAGATAGGCTAGAGCTAATTTAAGTAAGATTGAGAAAATATATAACTTTTGAAATAGTTTTTATGGCAACATAAAGAAACTAGAAAAGCGCACAAAAACAAAAACTTATCTGATCAGAATCTTCGAGTCCGCCGGAGGAGATATATATATATATATATATATTGCTAAAGTTATGGTTAGCTCTAAGGCTGATATGAAAATAATTATATTAAAAAAATTCCGGAAAAACTGTTCGGTTCTACCCTATTATGTCATATGTCATACAATGTGGCTTTTTTCAAGACAGTCGTTGTGACAATTGTTAAAAAAGGGATTGCTTTGAAACAGAAATTCTGCAGAATTTTGCCAGCTAAGATTTGAAAAACAAATGCTATTTTGTATTATATTGCGTAGTACATAATAATCATAAGAATTCCAGTCAGAAAGTTAATGTTTATCATATTTATATTCAAAAATAAATTCTATTATTGACCAATTTGAGTAAATTTATAAAAAATAATTTGATCATTAAAATTGAAAATTGTCACATAAATATCTTTTGACTTAAAATCCGAAATATTTATTGAAACAAATTTAATTCGAAAGAAATTTTTGAATGAAATTAAAAATATTAAACCTTAACTAACCAACATTACTCTAAATTCGATTTTATGTGTGAAGATGGCAAACTTTTACAAATAATTACGTCTTCCATTTTTATAATAAAACCATACTTTTACTAATTACATGTGTATGCATTCAGATAGCTTACAAATTTCTTGTAAGCGTTTATATTAGATTAATAAAAAAATGGTAGCATAAAAACTATTAGCAATGGCAACGTTGTTCACAGTAAAATCAAATTGAATCATGCATGGGAAGTTGTAATTACAAGTACAGTACAAAATAATTTTTACACAATTTGTAATTAAAAAAAAAAAAAATTGGACAAATTTGCTGTGTACACTATAACTATAAAAAATTAAATATGAAGTTAAATAAAGGCACCACAAATTGATTCAATCTACATACAAAAATTAAAAATTGTATAAAAATTCGTTTGTACTGTACTGTATGATTCCATTTCATTTTATTATTCTGAACAACGTTGCCGTGGCTAAAGGATTATATTCGACCAATTTAAATAGTCGATACCAGTATGTTGTCAGTTCGACATCGATGCGGAGACAATTTAACACCATTATGTTGTCAATTCGACACCGGTATGCTGTCAGATCGACACCTCAAATAGTTTCGAGGGTTTTGAGAATTTATTTTGTCTAAAAGAGTTTATGCGATTTTATCAATAATAATAGAAAAAGTTGAAAGAACTTTTTCATGAATTAATATCAATAAAAACAAAAGAAACCAATCAGTATACCAACATTGTCTATTATTTTAAGATCTTATGACATTCTAAAAACTCTAATCATAATCGCAAAAATTTCAACTTTATTAAGGTTATTAAGACATGTACATATAATAAAACAATGAAATATGTACGAATGAATAAAAAACATAAATAAAAGAATATATTACTAAAAAAAATTTAATGAAAAAAAAAAATATGGCAATACTTCAATTTTCGAAAGTGATATTTGAAATCCAGATGGCGCTATTTAAAATGATTATTACGGCCAGGGTTGTCAGATTTATTTTCCCATATTTCACCAAAATCGATGTGAAAAATCGCCAAAATATTACAATATTTTTTAATTTAAAAAATATTTTTTACAAATCACAAAAAATAAATTTAATCGAAATAGCTAAAATTCGCCAAAATAGAAAAAAAGTCGCCAAAATATAGAAATATTTTGTTTTTTTATTTAAAATGATTAGTGAACACGAGAAAGGTAAAATTTTTACTAAAACACTTTAAATATTTGTTTTTATAATAAATAGAGACCTGAACGTACCCATCCTTAAAGTATTTGTAACCATGTTCTTCAACTTAAAGAGAATAAAACGAACTTAATGCTTACTTCAAAACTTCTTTTGTATGTAAAAAATAATTATAAAAAATTCATTGGAATTACCACCACATCAAATACAAAACTAATGTAGCTGTACATAATTAGATAGAATATCATATATTTTATAATCTTTCTAAAACAAAAGTTAATATTTTCTATTATGGTTGATAAATAACTAAAAGTATGTTGGGATCATTTTAAAATCGAATTATGATTGTGAACTTTACAGAATAAAATCATCTTTAGATATGAAAAAATTTTTATTTTTAAATATGAAATGTTCGTTAACTTTAAATAAATTTTCATGTTTCGAAAGTTTACTTTTAAAACTTCAATTTCTTTGTTATCCATTTTGATATTCCTTAATCCAGTTTCTAATGTTGGCCAAAAGTCAATGAAAAATCGCCAACAATATCGCCAAATATTTTAAAAATCGCCAGAAAGTAGCCATGTCGCCAAACCCAATTTGATCGCCAAATAAGATTGAAAATCGCCACGTTTGGTGAGATAATCCAGATTACGGCACCTTTAATTTTTGAAAGTGGGATATATAAAATACAGATGGCGCTGTTTAAACTAATTAGTATGGTAACTTTAATTTTTGAAAGTGGGATATTTTAAACACTGATAGCGCTGACAAAATATGAATTACTTACTGCCCAATAGCCAATTGAATAAAATTTGTATTTGATTTGTATTTTTACTTTGTGGAATTACATTGTGCAAAAACTTAATAGAAACGAGCGGGTGTTTTTCTATAATCGGTACTTTACCAGTTTGCCTTAGTTGTTGTTACATAAATTTCTTAAGTAGCTCATATACATACATATGTACGAGTGAGTATTTATTGGAACCTGTACGTGAACGGTGATTTGTAAATATGTTAGAAAGTGTTAAACAGAGTTAATATGTAATATTTATTTATACAAAGCTGAATAAAGTGTCTTTAAATAAAACTTAAATTTTTTTCAGCCAAAATATCTCATTTTCAAGAAAAATGTAGTGAAAGGTACTGCATAATTGAAAGCAACATTTATTTTTCTCGGCGCACAGTGGACCATTCGACGAGAAGGCTGTCAAAAATTCATAACTTTTGATAGGATTGGAATTTTGATACGCCATTTTTTTATTTAGTATGTGAGACCTTGGTCTTTATTTGTTGCTATAAAACATGAAAATCGACTAATAAAAAAAATTATAGAGGATTTAAAATACATTAGTTGAATCTTAGTATAAAAGTAGAGTGTTTAAACATGTAAATAATGGTAATTTTATATAACATAATAACTTTTAAGTTACTTTTGCAATTAATACTAATTTTTAACTTAAATCTTGCCAGAAAATGCTTTACTTTCTTTAGCCCCTGTGAACTTTTTAACTATAATATTTACAAGGGCCAAAGGTTGGCCGTTTTAAAACAGCCTAATAAGTTAAAGTAAGTATCGAATAAAACTGTCACCTAGAAATGGTTCAAAATTACCTCAGATATAGAAGTTTTAATGTAAAAGTCGTATGTTTCTATTTTCTATTTAAATATTTCCATACCAAAATTATTGTAAATTTATAAAATAATCATTGACCAACTAACATACATGTTTAAATCAAGAACAAGCTATTATCTACATATATAAAAACAAGTATAACTAAGTGAACTGCAATGCTACTAAAATTAAACAATTTTAGTAAACATTTCTTCTAAGTAGTCTTGATTTTTATCTTCTAGAAGCTTTTTAGCTTCTTCGTCCAATTCAACAGAGGTGGATTTAAATTTTTGTCGAATATTGTACATATATGGGTCAGACGTGCACAACAAAATAAAGATAAGGTCTTCATTAGTACAACATCTAGGCATTTTTCTTGTGTTGTGCTCGCGAAGGAATCTGTAGTCTTTGTTCCTCTTCTCTTGCGCTTCTTCAGATAGATCTATTGGTAGCATATTGTGTTGAATTACTTGTTCCCCATGGTACAAAATTTTATGAATTGTGGATGGCATATATCTCCAAGAGTATATATCGTTATAAATTATAGCTGTGTCATTTGCGTACTCTTCAAAGTTTTTTTGCATTTACATATCTTTCAGCTACATGCAAGAACTTGTAAAAAGATTTTATTAATTCATGATCTACACCTGTGATAGACGCAGCAGTTTCTATATCGAAAAAAAAAAACTCCTTGCAGTGTTTCCATCGTTTAAGTTTCCTCTTCCTTCTTTTGGTTTATGATATTTTTCTTGAATTTCTTTTTTTTACTTTCTTTTCTTCACAGTTTAATTTATCCATAGTTGATGGCTGTAATCCGGTATAGATTCTTTTCAAGCGCAATGGAACAAAAGATACCATAAATAAATAAGCATCTAATGAATTTTCGGCATTGCATTGCTTGTGCTGCTTTTAAAATTAAAGTAATACTAAAATTTCCACGTTTTTTTAAATGATCCGCATCAACCGTATTTAATAATGTTCAAGAAGATCTTGAATTTTTTTATTTCTGCTGAACTTGAAATGACACTAATAGCAGTTTGTGTAGGTAAGCTTTTTTTGACAGAAACAAGATCTCGATACTCTGGGAAAATCCCACAAACCTTTTTATTCGTTCGCTTGCGCAATTCCTTATATTAATTTTTTAAATCAATTTTAAATCCAAAAAATTTTAAATCCAAACGCTTCTTCTGGAGTAAATTTCTTTTCTGTAGGAATGCTTTTTAAGATGCTCCTTGTGCGTCTTGGGCTCGCTTCTAATATTTCCTCTATTATTTTAATTTTATTTTTCTTATTTTGTGATGGTTGAATTTGATGCAAAAATTAATCCTTAATGATTTTTTGAGAAATTTCTTCATTGATATGCTCGAGTTTGCGTTTTCGAGGTTCTTCATTACATTCTTCAATTTGTTTTGCTGGTCGATCCTTTTTCCACTTTCTTTGGGAGCTGTAGATGAAGTTTCAAAAAAGTTCTTTTGATAACCATTCCTTGTGACGTTTGTAAAACCTTTCCTTGTTTCGACAGCATTCGACGTACCATTTATTCAATCTCTTTGCAAAATTTATAATTTTTGCTTTATGTATATCCATATTTCTTGTAAATTGCATGTCTTAAAGAATTGATTGTTCAGTATGTGGACCATTATATCATCCACATCTTTTTGTTGAAAATAAATATCAGCGAGAATACTATAACAGTATTGCCATTGTTCAAACGGTAATGATAAATAATTGCTACATTACCACTTTTAGAAACATAAAAAACTGAAAGGTTTGACCTTTTAAAAGATAAAATATACCTGTTCATTGGATATGTTGCACTATTATTTTTACCATTTACATTTTATTTAAATGTTTTTCCCATTTTAACAGGTACTTAAACTATGTTATTGATGTTACCACTATTAATTTTCTTACTTAAAATCTACATAAAATAAAAAAGAATTTACTTATCAAATGTAACAATTAAGCGCATTATGTACCAATTCTTTTTCATATACAACAACTTGCGTTAATTCTACCGTTTTTTATTGCCACCATAAAAACAGACAAAATAACGCAAAAAATACACTCGCACGACCAATTTTGTTTGTAATCGAGCTAACATTCCTAAAAATGTACAGGTAGTATCTGTAAACAAATCAGGAAAGAATGGATGAGTTCATTTCAAGGAATTTTATTAAGAAAACATATATTGAGTTTATATTAATTCCTCTAGCATTTTTGGTTTATGGACAGGGTCCACCAAAAGTAGGAGGATCCAACTCTCAAGAAGACGATTTGAATAAAAATGTTTTGTCTTCAGATTTGTATTAAAAAGGCCAAAATTGTTGTGGTCCCACGGTCACAACCCGGCGCACATATAATAGGGTATAGGAATTTAGGGGAGGGTTCAGCATACAAACTAGTGAAAGATTTTTTTGACCTGGTTTGGCCTCTAGGATTTATGCTCTATTAACTTGGAGATTGAAAAAAATAAAAATTTTAGAAAGACACAGACTTAATTCTTTTGGAAACTAATAGCGCACAAGTTACATAACTACACAGAAAAAAATAATTCTTATATCCCATGAATTTTTTATAAATAATTATTATGAATCGAACTTGACTTTTTTCCCAAACTTTTTCAATTCAGTGTATGAACATCGTAATAAAAAATATTAATTTTACATAGTGTGTCCTTTTAAAATATTTTCCTAAAATATATGAACATAATGAAAATTAGGAAAATTTTTATGCACTACATATGTATATATCATCATTTTAATCTTATTAATAGTTTACAGTTTATCTTAATAGATAAACTGAATAGTTCCCTGTGTCTAAGTATCAGTTAAAGCTTCTTTCAGAATCCATCTTACTACATGTCCATGTAGTTATATATTTACCTCCAATCTACATTAAACATAAAATGATAAACATTAACACTAACACTAACATCATTTTAGTATTAAATGTCAGTCTGCCCATGTTAATGTTATTTCCAAGTTCAAACATGGTTGTCAAAACATTTGTAATAAAAACTCTTTTATAACATGACAATGACTTTGTTGTTGTATTTTAGGTTGTCAGTAGTATTAGTGAACTGCTGTGCAATAAGCATTCAAACAACATTGTTCAAAAACAGAAAATTAACGGAAAATGAAATAAACACGCACGCGTTATGTTAATGTTTTAATGACTAGTGAAGACGGCCTCTTATGTACATATATGTACATATTTACATAAGTGTATTTTTGCAATTAATATTTGCACTTCATAGTACTTATCTTCATAATATTTATTAAATGATTCTTATTTTGTAGTACCAAAACGCTATGAAATATTATTTATGTTAAATTTTTTTCTGTGTAGGTATACAGAGTTTATTTTGTATCAAAATCTTTTAAAACAAAAAAGTTATAGGCTTTAAAAATTAACATTTTCTAAAAAGAATTTAATTTTATCAAAATACAGAGAAAATCCATTTTGAACCACCCTGTTCGCCGTAGTAGGGCAGTAGTATTTTGGACCCGAGGTACTCTGAAAAAAATTGTTTGATTTTTGGCCGCCTTCTTAAAATATTTGCCACAGTGCGGCGCACAGTGGTCAATTTCGCGAGATAGCGGTCAAAACTCTATAACTTTTGACCGGATTGGTATTTTTTTACGCAATTTGTTTTGCTCAATAGGAGGGACTTTAAGCTTCAATTTGCGTGTTCAAACGTAAAAATCGACTGATAGGAACGTAAGTAATGTGGAGTTAAAAATGCATTTTAATTTTTTGTTGAGTTTCCATGTAAAAGTTGAATATTTTGACATTTTAAATAGGTATTTTTTTATAATTTCTTATTTTCTTCGATCGTATTTTACAACCAATACTTATTTATTATTCCTAAACTTAATTTTGGTCAGAAAATGCCAACATTTGGCCCCTGACATTTATTTAGTCTCAATATTCACAGGGGCCAAAGGTTGGTTTTTTTGGAAGAAAGCTAATTCTCGTGAGGATTAAACTGAAAAATAGCACTGAAATTCCCAACAATATCAATACCATTTGGGTATATTATATACAGAACACAACATCGATAAAATTTTAAGTAAACTTTTACTATTGATTTAAAGTGCACATATATTTTATTTAAATTTATTAATAAAAATTTATACTAAAATTAGAAACAAATTATAATCTTTAAACTAGTATTAATTAAACAATATTAGTAAAAATTTTTTCCAAATAGCTTTGATTTTCATTTTGCAGTAGTTGTTTAGCTTCTTCATCTAACTCTAATGAGGTTGATTTCCATTTTTGTCGAATACTGGACATATATGGGTCTGATGTGCACAACCAAATATTAATAAGATCTTCATTAGTACAATATCTGGAAATTTTTCTTGTATTGTGCTCGCGAAAGAATCTGTAGTCTTTGTTCCTTTTTTTCATGCGCTTCTTCTGAGAGATCTCCAATTGGAAGCATATTGTGCTGATTTATTCGTTCCCCATGGAACAAAATTTTGTGAACTGTAGTTGGCATATGTCTCCAAGAATATTTTTGGTTATAAAGGGTTGCTGTCTCATTAGCATACTGATAATTAGCAATTTTACTCTTTTTAGTTTTCGATGGTTGAATTTGATTCAGAAATGAATCCTTTATGATGCTACAAGAAACTTCTTCATTAATATGTTTAAGCTTGCGTCTTCGTGATCTTTTACTACAATTATCAATTAGCTTTGCTGGTCGACCACCTTTTCTAGTTTCCGTGGTAGTTACTGATGGCTTTTTAAAAATAAGTTTATTTCTTAGCCATTCTTGGTTGCGTGAGTAAAACAATTTCTTGTGTTATATTAGATGGCAATAAAATCATTTTTTACCTTTTCCAAATGAATTGCCAGATACCACATAATTTGAGAGTTCTATTGTCATTTTTGTCAAAATTTTGATACACCCATCTATGTGGACTAGGTCCAAATATGGGCCAACTTCAATGGGTCAATAAGAACTCTTGTACAAAATTTCATCAAAATATATGCATAATAGCCACTTTTACATACAAATAACTTCTCAAAAAATATTTCGTGCATTTGTACCGAATATCTTACCTTGGGTCAGAAAAATTGCTGTAGCTCAAAAAGTGCAGTCCCGATGCATGGACATGTATATATAGGAATGTAGGGGAGAGCTAGGACTACAAAATAGTAAATTTGTGTTTTGACTCAGCTTGACTCACAGGAGTTGTGCTCTATGAAGTAGGAAATTTCTGAGAAATTTGACCTTTTTTTAAAAAAATATTTAAATTGTTCTGAAAACAGTAGAGCTTCAATTTTTTTTACCAGTAATACGAAATAAGCTAAGTTAAAACACAAAATTTATTTCGTCCAAAAATCTTGAAAAACAAAAAAGTTATGATCATTTAAACTTTAAAAATTAACTAAAAATATCATAAATTTACTAACTTCTGAAAAAGCCCATTTTGGACCACCCTGTTCTCAGTGAAATAGTTGAAATAGAGTTCTAATTTTTTGGCTCCCGAGGTTTACTACTGTCTACTTTCATATGAGTCTAATAACTTTAAAATCGGAGAACAAAAACCAAAAGGAGTTTTGGCCGCTATCTCAAAATATTGACCACAGTGCGGCGGTTCATTTACAGATCTCTAAAATAATTATAGAATTATATATAAATTTTAGAATTTTATATAAACCCCAGAGCCCCTACCTTTATATAAAATAAATACATTAAGCACTATAAAAGAAAGTCATAAAATTGGTGTTGACATATGTTTAAAAAAAATTCTAATATTTAATTTAAAACTCTCTTAAAATCATTCGTGAGCTTCGCTGCTCCATTTTAATAAAATAAACACTTGGAAGAAAAAGTATGGCCATGCTTAAACACGAAAACGCACGTCTTTCTCTTAAAATTTACTTGTGTTTTCAACTTGCAGTTAAGAGAACAACATGTACATACATATCAGAGAACTGCATGAGTTGATTCACTTTCGCTGTCCACTCACATTAACAATGCATTTTGTTCTGTCTTTTAACAGTAATATGTACTAATCATATTTCTTGCAGTGTTAACTGTCTAGGTCCCATTCCACACTTGCAATTTTTGTTTATGCAACACATGTATTTGTTGTTGGGAGAGGAAATAAAAATGGCTGCGGTAAAATTTTTCATGTACTTGAAACTCTGCTGCGACTCTCTATTGTTGTTGTTGTTTGCTCTTTTCGTCATGAGAATGACTGTATAAAAGTATACATTCGTCAGAAACAAAATTTATAAAGTATGGACACGAATGCAATTTCAAAAGAGAATTAAAAAAATGTTTCAAAAACAAAAACTGCAAGTGTGGAACGGGACTAACAATTGACTGTTATTAACTCACCCCTGTATTTTGTTTTGCAGAACACTCAAATAACTCACAAAAGCACGTTGTCAAAGTCTTGACCAAAGAGAATCCACGAGGTGAAACGGCGTATAAACAGGACGGAAAAAACTACTAATTCAACCCATCTCTTTCACACGTTGATTAGTTTTCTTTTGTGTTATTTCGTAAACATTGGTTTTTGTGCTATTTTCTTATTAATTATTTTTTAATTAGTGTAAATGTGCGTAACTTTATATAAATATATTTCTCAAGCTTATTTCACAACACCACAGAGTTTTGATTGTTTGTGTTAATTATACATTGTTGTTTAATTAATATTTTAATGGACAAATTAACTTTTAAAGTACAAAGTTTTAAACAACGAACACGCTGTAAAGGAAATTTTTCAAAATTTTTAGTTCTTGTTTTGTTTATTTTTCCGATGTTCATATAAATTTGTTACTATATTTGTCTCCTTCTTGACAAGCTTAGGAAAGTCTGATTATAGCTATTTTCATCAATCACTATTTACATCTCTGTGTACTTTGTGGTATTGACCAGCATTCGAAAAAGAATGTTATAATTATATAATTAGGTATGGCTGCAATACGGTTATAAAAAATTTTAAAACATCTACATACATACATACTAATGTCCATATTTAAAGAAAGTGGAAATTGGGTTCAATTTGTATGAAAAATAATTATTATTTTAAGATTATTATACTTAATACTTGACAAAATTAGTGGGCAGTATAATAAAATAACAAATTCAAGTATTTTTTGAAATACTGTCATATACAGAAGTACTTAACAAAAATATATTTTTTAGTGAAAGAGATTTCTGAGAAATTCATTGTTAATTTAGTCTGTATGTTGAAAGTACAGGTAAACAGTTTTTAGCATATGTTTAAAAACTTTTTCTTGTGAAGTAATAACCCACCTGCCACAAATGGTCTACGCATACGCAAATAGCCTAATTATGAACATCAAATTCAATTGAAAAAAAGGGTTAACATATTGCTGATTGCGATGCCAACTTGGCTCTTTTCGCGCTATTTTTAGCACTGACGCGAAAATTTTTCTTTTAGCACCTTTAAAAAAAGAGCTAACATAGCTCTTTTCATTTTTATAAACAGCTTAGTTGAAGAAAATTTTTCCTTGACCCTTTAAAATATGGAAAAATGAATAAAAAAAAAACATAGATCGAGTCAAAGTATTATATAAAAACAAATATATGGCCAGAAAAAAATAAATATTCGACTATATTTGAAAATTACTGATTTTTTACTCGTAAGCCCTGATCTGTAAATGGACAGTACTACATTGCACATTTGAAGTTAAGTTTGATAATGGCTAATCATGAAAAATTTATATATTTTTCATTTTTGCCATTAACCATGTATTATTTCATTTCGTTTTTTATCGATAATACTATTCTTTAAAGCGTCAAGCGTTAAAGCCTATTAAATTAAGCTTAAAATGATGCCTAACTTGTTTATAGACTAAATTGTAGTGGATCGAATTTAAATTTTCAAAAAGTTTTTACAGATTTTCAAAAATTTGTGATATTTTAGAAGCTGTTTTTATCACAAATATAGCTTTATAATTTTCATATTTAGTTTAAATAAATTTAAGACACAATGGGCCGACATAGTTATCTTTTTTATTCGAATATTTTTATTTTCATATTACATTGAGATACACCAATATCTTGTCAATGGACGAAATGAAAAAATACTTTTTTGAAATCAAGATTCCTAATTAATCTAGAAAAATGCAATACAAAGTTTAACAAGTTTCACTGTAAAGCAGTATATATAATTCAAAAGTCAATAAATTAAAAATACCTGGGGCCTAATCACCACATTCGATATCGTGTAAACTATCGTATCGAATATCAAATTTAATACGAGTCGATTAAGATAATTATACCATTCGAAATGTATCGAATCTTTATTTATATCAAATTGTAATTGATTAATAATATGTCAACAAGTAAAAGAAAACACGGTTTAAAAACATTTCCTTTCGAATGAAATTGCGATACTTTTTATTCGATATAAATTAAAAATTACGAGAGATTAAATTAAATATTACATAAATATTTAATGAAACAAATGAAAATTCTACTCGATTTACTTTCGAAATGAAGTAATATTGGATTCCGTTTTACAGAACACTAAGAAAAGTAAATTCGTGTCATAATATAAAAAGTTCGGATAAAACATAAGTGAACATATTTGTAAATGTAAAAACAATATTTAGTATTTTGTTCAGCCTTATTATTATTGTTTAAATTAAAAAGAAAATGGTCAAGCTTGAGGCCAGTATATTATTTATAAAAACAAATATTTTCTTTTTAATTTAAATGTAAAAACTGTACCTTTAAAGAACAAATAAAGCAATAAAATATACAGAAAAAATCGTTCTTTTAAAAATAGCGCTTTTATCCCTTTTTGACCTCTAGGTCCACGCGTTTGGTCTTTGAAAAGTTGGCATCCCTGATTGCTAGTAATCCTGGAATGCATGTACATGTACTCGTATTCTATTTTTCCAATAATATTTTATGAATTAAATGAGAAAATTATAGTAAGGCAAACAAATTGTGGGTTTTTCGACAATAAAGTATAAAGCAATTGTTTTTTTAATTGAAAAAACAAAATGAGTATTGACAAATAGTAGTGTTAATAGATAAAGAAAAATCAAAATAGACAAAAGTGTTAATACAATTTTGTTCATTAACTGAGTTCTCCATTGGCTCACCATAAATTTGTGTTCTATATAATGAAAAAACAATTTAAGATTATTATAAATTACTGCCTTGTAAGGCGTAACTATTCAAAAAATCAAAAACAAGTTTATGTTCAATTCATATTATTTATAACAAAGTTGATAACTTGAATGAAAAAAGTTTGGGAAAAAAGTCATGTTCGCTTTCATATTATTTATAAAAAAAAAAATCAATGGGTCTAAGTATTATTTTTTTCTGCGTATGAATAACATGAACTTTTAGGCTTCAATTATTTAACCAAAATAATTCTAAATGACATTTGTTTTTACAAAACTTATTTTCTGCCAGATCGGCTGTAATTATATAATTCACTTTTTAAAGGTATGTTTTAAAAATATTTATAGAAAATATATAGTAGCTGCCTTAGATATGTATCGTCATTTCCTCCTCTGTAGGCCAAGCCATACGTTTTATTTTCGGTTGTCGTGCGCTATTGTATTTCCTTTATGTTGTATAAAAAGTAGTTTTACCATAAAAACTTTTTCAAAAGTAATACATTTTCTTAATCCTACAAAAATATTTATAGCCTATCAGCCTAAAAATCTCAAAAATGTTTACAAATTTGGGAGGAAAAGTCCAACAATGGCAACGTTGCTTGTGAAAATATTTATTTTATTTTGTCAGTAAGCAAAACAACGTACAATTGAAAAGTCTATTCACAAGCTATTTGTGTTAACGTTTATTTCAATAAATTTTAAGCGATACAAGGGTGCTTGTGAATTGAGCAATTGTTTTTAAATTTAATTGAAAACAAAAAGTTTTCTTTGCTTTCTGCTTTAAAGTTCTGTTATGAGTTATTGTATCTTCAATATATTTTAACTATCAATAATTACTCATATCTTATATCTAAAAAAAATATACTCTTTAAGTCCAGCCAGTGCTAGACAAAAAATTTTATGTTTCACTTTGCTGCTGTCATTTGCGGGTCATCCCTATGATGTTTGGGCGACAGAAGCAATGTCCCTCCTTCTTAGCTTAGTTATTTCTTCGATTTATTCACCTCCTAGATTTCAAATATCGGAAAGCCAGTATAGCGACTTCTAAAAATCACTAGGTCCCTGTTTCATAGCATCAGGCGACTACAACGCTAAACTTACGTTTTGGGGATCAAAAGGTCGTGTTTTTTTTGACCGATAGAAATGATTAAAATTGAAGCGTCATTTGAATTATCCTCAGATCATTCACCCATTATCGTCTATATATGGGACAAACAAAACATCTTATCACCAACGACTAGCACAAGCATTAATTGGATGGAATATAGAAAGTATCTTAGTACTCATTGTTCGGAAAACATCCCGCTAAGAACACCTGAAGACGTAGAGCGGAGTCTTATTGATTTTGACCTAAACTTCAAATTAGCTGCCCAACATTCAACAATAACTCGACAACTAGCTTGATAGAATAAAATTTATTCTGCAGATATCGAACGGCCCTTGTATGAAAAAAGAAAAATTCGTAGAGAATGGCAATCACAGAGATCTCCTCAACTCAAAAGCAGACTTAAAGAATGCATGAACCGGCTAAGAGACATGCTGGAATCTCGAAGAGTAGCATCCCTGAAAAACTATTTGGCAGACCTAGACGCAACTCCTCAATCAGATTATTCATTATGGCGTGTTTGTAGAAACCTTAAAAGGCAGTCTTACGTAAGCCTCCCTTGCGAACTACATCTGGAGGCTGGGGAAGGAGTGATACCGAAAAAGGCAATTTATTTGCTGGACATTTGAGAAGGGTTTTTACCCCAAATATATCGACTGATACAGTTGAGTTGCCAATTGTCGAGGCTAGTGCTGCAGTACCGATAAGATTTGAATTTGGTGATATTGAAAAGGCAAGAACGAATTTAAACACCAAGAAAGTCCCGGGCGTTGATAAAACCAGTAACAAGATGTTATTTGAGTTGCCCCGTATAGCTAGCAGAATCGTTCTTTTTATTTTTAATGCCATTTTACGTCTTGAGTACTTCCCCACAGAGTGGAAGGTGTCCTTGGTACCATCATTCCTAAACCAGGAAAAGACCACACACAAATTGAATCTTACAGACCTATAAGCCTTTTATCAAATAAATCAAAGCTGTTTGAGAGGATGTTAATAAATAAGCTTAACCCTATTCTAAGCGACAAAGGATGTATTCCAAACCATCAATTCGGCTTCAGGAAAAAACATAGTACGATCGAACAAACTCACAGGTTAGACATTGTTGTTAAGAAGACTTTTGAAGAGAGAAAATACTGCTCTGCGCTTTTTATGGACGTTTCTCAAGCATTCGATAAGGTATGGCATGAAGGCCTAATATATAAGCTAAAACTGAATTTGCCCGTAAACCTATATAAGCTGCTAGATAGTTATTTAACCGAACGAAAATTTATTGTGAAAGGAGATTTTTTTAGCTCACCCCATTCAATCGAAGCCGGAGTTCCCAAAGGTAGTATATTGGGTCCCGTTTTATACTTATTGTATACTTCAGACATGCCAACTAGTAACCGAGTTCACACATCGACATTTGCTGATATCCAATTTTGAAAATTGGTTGAAGAAATGGAGAATAAAAGTGAATGAACAAAAATGTACTCACATAACTTTCACACTGCGTAGAGAATCTTACCGCCCTATTCGGATAAATAACCAAACGATATCTCAGCTTTCAGACGGCGCCTTACATGGAAACGCCACATAGAAACAAAGTTAACACAAATGAAGTTGAAAGCAGTCCAATTAAACTGGCTTATTGGCAGAAATTCTACTCTAGCTTTAGATTGCAAACTTTTATTTTAAAAGTCAATTCTAAAACCAATTTGGTGTTATGGCATTCAATTATGGGCTTACTGCCTCAGATAGCAACGTAGATAAAATTCAAAGGCTCCAAAATAAGATTCTTTGTATAATTACATCTGCTTCTTGGTATATAAAAAACTCGAACATCCATAAAGATCTAAACGTGCCATCAGTTAAGGCAGAAATAGCGAAGCTTGCCATAAGGTATTTAAAGAAGCTTGAAACTCACCCGAACCCACTTGCCCGTAACATACTAAATGAACCTGGTTACATTCGACTAAGAAGGAGGACACTGCTTCTCTTATTCGTACATCACACAGTGTTGTGAGTGTGGCCATAAATAGAAAAATTAATTATCCAATTATGGAAATTAAAAAAATGGCTAATGGCATTTAATAAGACACTTTTACTAATAAGCGTAAAAAATTAGATTAAAATAATATTTTTTCTAAAGATATGGCTCTTCAAAATTGTGGTTTGAAATAACTACAATTTTGTATAAAAAAGGAATAAAAATGAGCATGTACTTCGTAGGGTTAAATAAGTGAATTTAGTCCGCAAATAAACCAAATTTGTACTAGATTAGTTGTTGTAAAAGGTGATTTTTTTGAGGTTAGGATTTTCATGCATTAGTATTTGACAGATCACGTGAGATTTCAGACATGGTGCCAAAGAGAAAGATGCTCAGTATGCTTTGACATTTCATCATGAATAGACTTACTAACGAGCAACGCTTGCAAATCATTGAATTTTATTACCAAAATCAGTGTTCGGTTCGAAATGTTCAAATGTGACAAATTTTGTTCAGCGATGAGGCTCATTTCTGGTTGAATGGCTACGTAAATAAGCAAAATTGCCGCATTTGGAGTGAAGAGCAACCAAAAGCCGTTCAAGAACTGCCCATGCATCCCGAAAAATGCACTGTTTGGTGTGGTTTGTACGCTGGTGGAATCATTGGACCGTATTTTTCAAAGATGCTGTTGGACGCAACGTTACGGTGAATGGCGATCGCTATCGTTCGATGCTAACAAACTTTTTGTTGCCAAAAATGGAACAACTGAACTTGGTTGACATGTGGTTTCAACAAGATGGCGCTACATGCCACACAGCTCGCGATTCTATGGCCATTTTGAGGGAAATCTTCGGAGAACAATTCATCTCAAGAAATGGACCGGTAAGTTGGCCACCAAGATCATGCGATTTGACGCTTTTAGACTATTTTTTGTGGGGCTACGTCAAGTCTAAAGTCTACAGAAATAAGCCAGCAACTATTCCAGCTTTGGAAGACAACATTTCCGAAGAAATTCGGGCTATTCCGGCCGAAATGCTCGAAAAAGTTGCCCAAAATTGGACTTTCCGAATGGACCACCTAAGACGCAGCCGCGGTCAACATTTAAATGAAATTATCTTCAAAAAGTAAATGTCATGGACCAATCTAACGTTTCAAATAAAGAACCGATGAGATTTTGCAAATTTTATGCGTTTTTTTTTTTAAAAAAAAGTTCTCAAGCTCTTAAAAAATCACTCGTTATTATGTTTTAAGTATATAAACGGTATTTTTAATTACATACATATGTCGATACCAAAACAAAACTTCTTGTGATAAGCAAGCATATAATAGTAAAGAAAAAAAAATTTTTCAAGTATTACCGGGATAGTTTTTTTTTCATTTTATAACAAAAAGTATGTTAATTTATAAAAATAAAAATTAGCTGCGCTTAAGTGCTCCAATTTAAATTATTGTTATTTTTTTTGTGTATCAAAGTAAACTTAGTGGAAAAAAATCAAAAAAAAAACTTTAAAATTTATCAATAAAATATATATGGGATGAAAGCTGTGATTCCCACGATTCCAGAGGTGGTTTGGTTTTTCATGTTATACCCATAAAAAGTTACACGGCTTTTAAGTCGAATTATTTTGATAATTTTTTCCTAATTTTTAAGTAACAAAAAATGGCTTTGGAAAAATGAATATCAAAAATTCATTTTTCAATAAAAATGCATGATTTGTTTTATTCAGAAATGTAGCAGAAACAATGAAAAAATCCTAAAATTCAAATATTTATAACAACACTATAAAAAAGATTGTGAAGTTTTTAGCCAAAATATGTACTTAAAAAAAAATAGTCAGCTTCGATGGACCCGAAAAAATAGGCAAAAATATGTATATAATTAAGTTTAAGGATATATTGAAGGTGAGGGCGTGCATCAATCTAATTGAAAAAAATATCTTGTCTTGTCTTCGAAATTAATTAAAAAAATTTTATTTAACTTTTAATTTTTTGTAAAAATATATTTTTTAGCCTAACGTGGGCTTTATCTGAATTGAATCAAATTTGGTAAAATCATTAAAAATATCACATCCAATTACCATAAAAAAATTTCATACAGTTAGCAATTTTTCTAACTTTTATGACACTTATAAATTTCAGGATATACGGGAAGGACACGAATCCTTGCTTCGAATTTTTTTAAATTTTAAATTTTGTTACGTTGTGCCAAATTTCAGCTCTTTACAATAACCTTTTCTATTTATGGCCACTCGTGATATGAAGTCACGACACTGTGCATCAGAGGGATAACCCGCAAATTACATTAACCGTGAAACATACATTTTTTTTTTGTCCAGCATTGGTTGGACTTAACAAGTATATTTATATTTTAAGACTTAAGATATGAGTAATTATTGATAGTTCAATTATATTAAAGATACAATAAATAAAAAATTGCGAGAAAAAAAATTTTTATTCATTCAAAAATTCTCCATTTCTTCAACCATTTTTCCAAATTGGTTATGTGGCCTTGTAAATGTTGTGATGCTACTTGGGCGCTTTCATAAATACTTAAGAAAGCTGCATCATATCAATATTTGTCATCAGCAAATATTGATGTGTGCACTCGGGTGTTAATTGCCATATCTGATGTGTACAGCACGTATAAAACGGGTCCCAAAATACTACCTTGGGGAACTCCGGCTACAATGAGCTGAGGTGAGATTAAAAAATCTACTTGTTTTAGCATAAACTTTCGATCAATTAAATATATTTGTAACAGCTTGTATAAGTTTTCTGGCAAGTTCAGCTGTAACTTATATATTAGACCTACGTGCCAAACTTTATCGAATGCTTGAGAAACGCCGATAAAAAGTGTAGAACAGTATTTTATTTTATTTTTTAAATAACGAAATTTTGATGATATTCTTCAATGCAGATGTTTGTTGCTTGAATGAAATCCTTACAAAAATCAACAGTAGCTGATGTTTAATTCGAGACTTTATTAGTATTGCTGAACCACCAAATGCTCTGCCTCATTTATTCTTAAATGAGTCTCTGAAACCATAATCTTTTACCTTCGAGTCATCCCTTGCTTTGTTGCATTGAGCGGAACAATGTAGCTCGCAACACACACAGCAAACTTGCAGTAAGCCCTAGTATGACCATATTCTTGGCAATTTAGACACTGGACGGGTCCTGATCGCTTATGCGGTTCCTCTACGTTTATTTTCAGGTGTAACAGATATTTCAAATTATAATTAGGGTGAGTTTCGTTCTTTTTCAATTTTGAATTTGGAATTCAAGATATTACTTGCGAAATTGAGGTTAAGGGACACGTTCTTGATTTCTGAGATTATCTACACTTTTTACATTAAATCCCGCTTTTTGGAGGCCAGCTGTTATTTCAACTATATCAACATATGAGTCTACACCTTTAAAAACTACCTGTAGACCTTTGCTACTCTTCAGCTAATAGATATAAAAGTTCTTTTTGAAGCTTTCAAACTCCTTTACTGCTTTACGATAACTGCTTTCATCAATTAATTATATTTTTGTCTCATCAATGTTACCTTGTCTCCAGATTCACTCCGGTGGATGAGAGGATAGCCACAATCCGTATAAAAGCCAAGTTCGTTAACATCAGTCTTATGTGTGCCCATGCCCCGACTGAAGACAAGGACGAACAGACCAAAGATGTATTCTACGAGCGCCTAGAAGGAGCATATGACCGCTGCCCCGACCACGACATTAAAATTGTCCTAGGAGATTTTAATGCAAAAATAGGAAGGGAGAATATCTTTGGTCCAACAGTCGGAAAATTTAGCCTCCACGAAGAAACATCCGATAACGGAATGAGGCTAACAGACTTCGCGGCGGCAAAAAACATGGTAATCAGCAGCACCAGATTTCGTCATCTCGATATACATAAAGCAACGTGGCTGTCACCAGATCAGACAACCAGAAATCAGATTGATCATGTTGTGATAGACGGAAGGCATTCATCCAGCGTGTTGGACGTACGATCAATCCGAGGAGCAAATATTGATTCGGACCACTATCTTGTGGCCGCAAAGGTTCGCACCCGGTTAAATGTTGCGAAAAACGTACGGTCTGACACAGCGCGGAAGCTGGACGTCGGGAAGCTGCAAACACAACAGACAGCAATAGCATACTCCACTCAACTGACCCAATTGCTTCAAGAAAGCACTCCTTGTCCCGATAATATTGCAGAGCAATGGCAAATTATAGCCCACTCTATGGAAAACGCCGCAAAATCCGTACTTGGGTATCAGAAGCCTCCCCCAAGAAACCCATGGTACGACCAAGAGTGTCGTAATGCTACTGAAGCGAAAAATGCCGCATACAGGGCAACCCTGCATTCAGTAGCAACACGTAATGCAAGGGAGAGGTATCGGGAGAAAAGGAGAGAGGAGAAACGCCTATTCCGCAGAAAAAAGAGAGAAATGGAAAAACGTGAGTGTGAGCGAATCGAGATGTACAGGAGTCAGAATGCGGTCCGAAAATTCTACCAAAGAGTGAAAAAACAAACTGATGGCTTTGGTACAAGCATATCCTCCTGTAAAGATGAAGAAGGTAATCTGCTGACAGATACTGAGTGTGTGCTGAGGAAGTGGAGGGAACATTTTTCCACACTATTGGTATCAGATAGTAGCGGTGACGAAGATACCCTAGAACCAATCCCGGATGACGGTATTGAGTGTATACCACCTAGCCAAAATGAGGTCAAAGTAGCAGTTACTCGGCTGAAGAATAATAAGGCAGCAGGAGCCGATGGGTTACCAGCCGAACTATTTAAGACCGGAGGCGACATGCTGATGAGGTGTATACATCAGCTGGTTTGTTCAATTTGGTTAGAGGAACGCATACCCGATGATTGGAACCTCAGCATACTATGTCCCGTGCACAAAAAAGGAGACAAGACAGTATGCGCCAACTACAGAGGAATAAGTCTCCTTCCCATCGCATACAAAATACTTTCCAGCGTACTGTGTGAAAGATTAAAATCTAAAGTTGGCGAGATAATTGGGCCATATCAATGTGGCTTTAGACCTGGTAAATCCACCACCGTCCAGATATTCACCTTACGTCAAATCCTGGAAAAGACCCAAGAAAAAAAGATCGACACCTACCATCTATTTGTCGACTACAAGGCTGTTTTTGACAGCCCCATTCGGTCAAAGGTGTTTCAAGCCATGTCTGAGTTTGGTATCCCTACAAAATTAATACGGCTGTGCAGGATGACCTTAACTGATACGCGATCTTCAGTTAAAATAGGAAAAAACCTCTCCGAGCCATTTAGTACCAAACGAGGTTTCAGACAAGGCGATAGTCTATCGTGTGACCTTTTTAATATCCTGCTAGAAAAGGTTATACGGGATGCGAATGTGAATAGAACTGGCACGCTATACACTAAACAACACATGTTACTCGCTTACGCTGACGATATAGACATCATGGGTCGAACATTGCGAGCGGTAACTGCCACCTTTGAAAAAATCGAAAAAGAATCTGCCAAAGTGGGTCTGGCAGTAAACGGCGATAAAACCAAGTTGATGGTATCAACGCACAAGACGTCCAGTAGACTCGGGCAGACAGTGGAAGTTGAAAACTACAACTTTGAGGTAGTTAGCGATTTTATCTACCTCGGTGCCGCCATCAACAAAACAAACAACATCAGTTTTGAGATAAAGAGAAGAATAATACTGGCCAATAGATGCTACTTTGGACTAGGTAAGCAGTTTAAAAACAAGGCCACCTCTCGACAGACAAAAATCACTCTCTACAAGACACTGATACTACCCGTGCTATTATATGGTTCCGAAGCATGGGTACTTGCGAAAGCAGATGATGCTGTGCTTGGAGTGTTTGAGAGAAAAATTCTTCGAAAAATCTATGGACCAATCTGCGTTGGCGGAGAATATCGGTGTCGTATGAACCATGAGCTGTATGAGCTGTATGCCGACATAGACATAGTCAAACGTATCAAATTACAACGATTGCGTTGGCTAGGTCATGTTGTGAGAATGAATGAAGATGCTCCAGATAGAAAGTCATTTGAATACGAACCTGGTGACGGTTCACGCAGAAGGGGAAGACCGAAACTTCGATGGAAAGATCAAGTTGAGGAAGACATCTCGAAACTTGGTGTCAGAAACTGGAGAAGAAGCGCAGAAGATCGAGGCGCTTGGAAATCTATTTTACGTTCGGCTACAGGAACAAATGTTCTGTAATAGCCACCTAAGTAAGTAAGTAAGTATGTTACCACGCTCAATGGGAATTACATAAAATGAATTCTCCCCAATAACTGAAATTAACATTTTTATTAAGTCATTCGAATTATTCTCCCTTAAATATATTGGAGGTGGTTTGAACGACTTGGATGCCGCTTTATGTTTACTTGTTTCGCTATAATAGATAATGATATATGATTTATTTCCTGGAGAAAGTGGATATTTAGGTACTGCATACTTTAAGGCATCTTTTATTTTCGAAAGCAGTATAATTTAAGCAATGTTGTGCAACATATGGCGCTGTTTTAAAATAATGAGTAACTTATTTCCTGTCTGTCTGCATTACAATAATTTTTAGAATTTTATATAAATTTTAGAATTTTATCCAGGGATAGGTACCTTTACATAAAGTAAATACGTAAGAGTCTTATGCCATGTTTCCACTACAACTTGAATTACTTCATTCGCTCTTTGAATTACTTTTATGAATAACCCCGTTTCCACTACACATTCTTAATTCGATTTGACATTTGTTTTTCGTTGTAGAGAAAATTTATTTACATTTATTTTAAATATTTTTTTGTTGATAATTTTTTTTTAGCAGTTGAGCAAGAAGTGACTAACTCCACTTTGTTAAAATCGAATTTTCTTAATTAAAATCTTTAGAAATAAATAAATTATTTTAATATTAAAATGGTCTATAATAACTAATATTTTCCTAATAAACAAGATAAAACAAGTAAAATTGTTTCAAATCACAAATAAAGGCTAACGCAATTCAAATTAAATTTTAGTAAATAGACATAGCTATTTGCCTGAATCAAGACAGTAATTAGTGAACAAAGTTTACAGCTTATTGCTTCAAAATGCTCACATATAGTAGAAAAATCTACATGAATCAAAGTTAAGAATTTAATTTCAATAATTTACCTCAATCTTTATCATTTGGATCGCAAATGTAAGGAGGTCTACATCCTTCAATAGAAATAGCGGAAAGAGAAATACAATAATCTGCTAAAATTCACCTGTACTTAAACTATACTATAAACACTTGTGATCCAACAAAATGATGAGATTTTTATACAGCAAATACTACATTAGTAAAAAATCTAAAAAGCATTCACTCCAGAATAATCTGTAATGAAATTTTAATATAACTAACCTTTTCTGTAATACAAAGTTTAAAAATTTGAACTCGTAAGTTTCCCATGTAATATGCATTCACGCATTCGATGACATACTTGCGTTTATATTACAATATTACAATGCAATAAAAAAACCTTTTTTATTTTTCATTACATTTTTCTATTTTTCTTTTTATAGACTTAGACCACTTTTACACATTGCAATAAACGCCGCAACTTTTTCATGCAACTTTTTTCTTGTTAGTAAGAGGGGTTGGCAGGCAAGCGGGGTTGAAAAAGTTGCACGGCAAAGCCTGACGAGGCATTTTTTGTTTTTGATTATTTTGACTACAGAAAAAAACGATAAGTTGCATTTTTGTTTTGTATAAAAAAATTATTTCCAAATTATAATTTAAGATATATAAAAATTTAATTTTAAACAAAAATGTCACAAGCACAAATTGGGCGGTACTCTTAGTTTCGGAGTTACGGACCCCTTTAAATTTGTATGTAAAGTATGGTAAATCTCGACTATTTTAGGGTAGAATGAGGTAATATGCGTGCGATTTGAAAGGTAATCAAAAGTATTATCCAAATAAAATGAAATTAATAAAAATAAATCAGCCAAATGCGAGTCAGAATCACACACGTATGGTTTTAACTATGTTCAGTTTAACTTTAAAAATTCAAGTCTATAACTTTTTACGTCTTATGAGGCATGCTTTCATTTTAAATTATTTTTTCTACTAGATCATAGTACTAAATATCCTGTGAAAATATCAAGTGTTTGCGTACAAGGTTAAGAAGAGAAAGGCAACGTTGAGACATTAAGGGAACACCCCATTATTATTAAATTTATTTTCGTTTCTTGTTGTAACTGTACTTTAATATAATATGTGTAAATTTTAAGTGTCAATATAAGGTTATATATGTAAAATCGACTCATTATCGAAACACCCTTTAATTGTTGGTTTTGTTATTTGTTCTAGGGGACAAATTTGTACATAGTTTGCGTAGGTGTCAGTGTCTACCCGTTCCGGTTCAAAAATTAGGCTACAACTATTCGAAATTATTTGCCACTCTCGCAAAACCCTTTATTTTTATTTTTTATATTTTTCCATAAATTCACACACTCTGTATATACCCGCGTTTAAAAAACAACAATCATATTCGCGAAAACTGCATCACTATCGAATTACTCATTATATTTTAGTAATTATTGTTATAGCTTTATATGAAAATAATAGGAGCTTACCTATTGCGGTAAAAAAAGCAATATAAGTGAAAAATATGCCCCTGTCCTAACACAGTTATTCACCTCCTGTAAAAATTTAAAGACTCTAACTATTATGGTCCAAAATTGATTTGCAAATTTGAAATGCAAATCTCCTCACTATTTATTTATATAAATTTTAACTTTAGTCCTCTTACTTATTAAGAAATAAACATATATACGTGAAAAACGAGTTCTTTCGGAACACCCTAAAAGTTTTAGTAGTTGTTGTTATAGCGGCCACAGATATACACCTTCTGTGAAAATTTCAAGAGTCTACCTATTACGATTCCAGAGATAGAAGGCGCTGACAGACATTGGGTTACTTTTTACCTTTGGGAAACATTTTAGGTTTTTTTTCGCATTTTTTTATTTATTGTATCTTCAATATAATTGAACCATCAATAATTACTCATATCTTAAGTCTAAAAATATACTTGTTAAGTCCAACCAGTGCTGGACAAAAAAAATGTATGTTTCACGGTTACTGTAATTTGTGGGTTATCCCTCTGATGTACGGATGAGAGAAGCAGTGTCCCTCCTTCTTAGTCGAATGTAACCAGGTTCAGTTAGTATGTTACGGGCCAGTGGATTCGGATGAGTTTCAAGCTTCTTTAAATACCTTATGGCAAGTTTCGCTATTTCGGCTTTAACTGATGGCACGTTTAGATCTTTATGGATGTTCGAATTTTTTATATACCAGGGAGCAGATGTAATAATACGTAGAATCTTATTTTGGCGCCTTTGAATTTTTTCTACATTGGTAGCTGAGGCAGTGCCCCATAATTGAATGCCATAACACCATATTGGTTTTAGAATTGACTTGTATAATAAAAGTTTGCAGTCTAAAGCTAGAGTAGAATTTCTGCCAATTAGCCAGTTTAGTTGGACTGCTTTCAACTTCATTTGCGTTAACTTTGTTTCTATGTGCCGTTTCCATGTAAGGCGCCGGTCAAGATGTATGCCGAGATATTTGACATCTGAAAGCTGAGGTATTGTTTGGTTATTTATCCGAATAGGGGGGCAAGATTTTCTGCGCAGTGTGAAAGTTATGTGAGTACATTTTTGTTCATTCACTTTTATTCTCCATTTCTTCAACCATTTTTCTAAATTGGATATGTGGTCTTGTAAATATCGTGATGCTACTTCGGGTCTTTCGTGAATGCTCAAAAACGCTGTGTCGTCAGCAAATGTCGATGTGTGAACTCGGTTACTAGTTGGCATGTCTGAAGTATACAATAAGTATAAAAAGGGCCCCAATATACTACCTTGGGGAACTCCGGCTTCGATTGGCTGGGGTGAGCTCAAAAAATCTCCTTCTTTCACAATAAATTTTCGTTCGGTTAAATAACTATCTAGCAGCTTATATATGTTTACTGGCAAATTCAGTTTTAGCTTATATATTAGGCCTTCATGCCATACCTTATCGAATGCTTGAGAAACGTCGATAAAAAGCGCAGAGCAGTATTTTCTCTCTTCAAATGTCTTCTTAACAACATTGACTAACCTGTGAGTTTGTTCGATCGTACTATGTTTTTTCCTGAAGCCGAATTGATGGTTTGGAATACATCCTTTGTCGCTTAGAATAGGGTTAAGCTTAGTTATTAACATCCTCTCAAACAGCTTTGACATATTTGACAAAAGGCTTATAGGTCTGTATGATTAAATTTTTGTGTGGTCTTTTCCTGGTTTAGGAATCATGGTAACCAAGGACACCTTCCAATCTGTGGGAAAGTACTCAAAACGTAAAATGGCATTAAAAATAAAAAGAACGATTCTGCGAGCTACACGGGGCAACTCAATTAACATCTTGTTACTGGTTTTATCAGAGCCAGGGGCTTTTTTGGTGTTCAAATCCGTTATTGCCTTTTCTAGATCACCAAATTCAAATCTTATCGGTACTGCAGCACTAGCCTCGAGAACTGGCAACTCAACTATATCAGTCGATATATTTGGGGTAAAAACCTTTTTCAAATGTTCAGCAAATAAATTTCCTTTTTCGGTATCACTCCTTGCCCAGCCTCCAGCTGAAGTTCGCAAGGGAGGCTTACGTAAGACTGGCCTTTTAAGGTTTCTACAAGCACGCCATAACGAATAATCTGATTGAGGAGTTACGTCAAGGACTCCCAAATAGTTTTTCAGGGATGCTACTCTTCGAGATTCCAGCATGTCTCTTAGCCGGTTCGTGCATTCTTTAAGTCTGCTTTTGAGTTGAGGAGATCTCTGTGATTGCCATTCTCTACGAATTTTTCTTTTTTCAGCCAAGAGCCGTTCGATATCTGCAGAATAAATTTGATTGTATCTAGCTAATTGTCGGGTTATTGTTGAATGTTGGGCAGCTGATTTGAGGTTTTGGACAAAATCAATAAGACTCCGCTCTACCTCTTCAGGTGTTCTTAGCGGGATGTTTTCCGAACAATGAGTACTAAGACACTTTCTATATTTCAACCAATTAATGCTTGTGGTAGTCATTGGTGATATGATGTTTTGTTTGTCCCATATATAGACGATAGTGGGTGAATGATCTGAGGATAATTCAAGTGACGCTTCAGCTTTAATCGTTTCTCTTGGAATACCCTTAATCACGCCAAAATCAATAACATCCGGTATTTTTTGTCGATCAGTAGGCCAATAGGTGGGTTGTCCACTCGATATCACATTCAGACGCATTTTTGAAATTGGGTCAAACAAAACACGACCTTTTGGAGTTATTAGGCGTGATCCCCAAAACGTATGTTTAGCGTTGTAGTCGCCTGATGCTATGAAACAGGGACCTAGTGATTTGAAGAAATCGCTGTATTGACTCTCTGATATTTGAAACCTAGGAGGTGAATAAATCGAAGAAATAACTAAGTTTTGATGAAATTCTTCAATACAGATGTTTGTTGCTTGTAGGTAATCTTCACAAAAATCACACAGTAAATAATGTTTGATTCGAGCCTTTATTAGTATTGCTGAACCACCACATGCTCTGCCACGGGGGTCTTTGGTGTCATATAAGATATAGCCATTTATTTTAAAAAAGCTATTTGTTGTTAAGTGAGTCTCTGCAACCAGCATGACATCAATTTGTTCCTTCTTAAGGAAGTACTCGAGTTCATTTTTGTGTTGGCGCAAGCCGTTTGCGTTCCAGAAACATATTTTTAAACAGTTCATGGTTTGTTAAGCAACGCCTGCAACATAGTAGATGGCATGCGTACCATTTCTTGCATCATGCTGCTCATAGAGCTCATAAAACTGTTTATCGAATGCACTAACGTCTCGATGCTTGCTTCGAGACGATTGAAATTACCAGATGGTGCTTGTTCTTTAGGATGCGATTGCAAATTAGGAGTAGAGTTAGTTGTCGGTGTCGCTTTATGTACTGCAGTATGATTTATTTTTAACATATCAGCGTATGAAACATGTTGTGTTGTTGGTTGGGCTAACTGAGGATAATGAGCATTTGCTCGATATTGTTGGTGCTTAGCAGGAGTATTTAGTTTTTGAGTGGTTTTCCTTACCATGGAAAAAACTGGACAGCCTCTGTAGTTAGCAGTGTGGTTTCCACCGCAATTGCTACATTTTTTTACTTTCGAATCATCCCTTGCTTTGTCGCATTGGGCGGAACAATGTAGCTCGCCACATACAACGCAAACCGGAGGCAACTTACAGTAAGCCCTAGTATGACCATATTCTTGACAATTTAGACACTGGACAGGTCCTGGACGGTGTAACAGGTATTTCAGATTGTAAATGGGGTGCATTTCGTTCTTCTTCAATCTGATATCTCCAGGTTCCAGTTCAACGCGAAATAGTGGTTGGGGGACACGTTCCCGATTACGGAGATTATCTACACTTTTTATTTTAAAACCCGCTTTTTGGAGTCCGGCTCTTATTTCAGCTGGATCAACGTATGAATCTACACCTTTAATGACTACCTGTAGACCTTTGCTACTCTTCAGCTGATAGGTATAAAAGTTCTTTTTGCAGTTTTCAAACTCGCTTACTGCTTTACGATAACTACTTTCATCAATAAATTGTATTTTTGTCTCATCAATGTTACCGCGCTTTATGGGAATTACATAAAATGAGTTCTCGCCAATAATTGTAATTAAATTTTGTATTAAATCGTTTGAATTTTTCTCCCTTAAATAAACTGGAGGTGGTTTGAACGACTTAATTGCCGTTTTATGTACACTCGTTTCACTATCCAAGATAGCAAAACGATTATGGGAATTTATTCCGGTAGAGTCCTTGTCTTTTTGTACTTTAGCCATTGGTGCAATCTGCGAAGATTTAGGGCTTCGACCTCTTTTCAATACAGTTATGTATCTATCCATTCCCACTTGCGTCTTGGGTTTTTCTACACTATCCATATTATCTTTGGCAACACTGTGTTCAGAAGGCGATTTGTTTGTATTTATTTTATTGTCATCGCTTAGTAAAAGTGAAGAACAAGATTGTGCACGTAATACTGGCGTGGCATTTATACACAAATAGTCACTAGTTTTTTTGTTTTTATTTATTGCAACATTGTCAACATTTTTGTTGCTTAAATTAAACAGGCTCATTAGCCTTTATTGTTTTTATTTTATTTTATTTTAAAAGTAGCAATTCAATATGCCGTTGTACAAAATAAAGAAAAGGGAAAAAAATATTTTACAAACAACTTTGTTGTTGTATTATAACAGGTTTGTTTTTTGTTTTTGTTTTAAATTGTTCACACAATATATGTTTTGTTTTTGTTAATGCGAGCTTAAAAAAAATCACGTCCGCACTTATCAACGCCAAAAACAGAACTCATTTTAGGTGAACAAACAAATATATTTTTTTTTAATTTTCATTCTTTTTGTCAGAACATAGACAAGAAAATCCCTTAAAAAAAACTTTTTTTGTGCTTGCTTGATATTTTATAATATTTTTCATTAATGTCAATTTAGTTAGATAGTACTTTTAGTTACCATTCCAGTGATACTCATATTATCTCATTCATTAAATAGTTGAGATATACAAAACTTTATATAGAAACTTTAGAGGTCTGTAACTCCAAAACAAATTAAAATTAATTTTACAACAATATAATACCTATTTTTTAATATTTATAATGTGTGTGTTAATATTATATTAAGAATGTTTAATCGCTTAATCATAATAAAATACGTTTAGTTGACAATACAGTTTTTTATTTTTTATTTATTAATAACACAGAAAAGCATAAAAAACAAAACTTTCAAAATTAATATTTTGAAAAAATTCAAATGTAAAAGAATACAGGGTTTCGAAGCAACTTTCAAAAAGAATAGGAAAAAAACTCGGCGTTTCTTGCAAGGTCTAAAAACGGTCTTAATGGAATTTTATTTTTAAAGGTAAAATTTTTTTTATGATTTTATTTTTTGATTTTGTTTCATTTTAATTTTTCTTTGCTCTTTTTTTCATTTTGACAACTATTTCGATAAAGTTCCGATAAAAATTAGAGAAGACACTGATTTCTTCGTAATTCAGAAGGTAATTCAAATTGAATTACGTACAAATGAGATAATTCGGTCCCAAAAATTTGTATGACGAATTAAGTAATTCAATTTGTAATTGGGGGTTGAATTACGAATGAGAGCGCGAATTACGAATAACGGCTGTAGTGGAAATACGGAAACACGGTATTAAAAAAATTGGCGTGGATTACTTTGAGCCTAATTACATTATGCAACATTTGTCGCTGCAACTCTTCATTAGTAGCGGAGAGGGGAGAGAGGAATTAAATGGAGTACACATATGTATGTACTCTTAAAATTCGTATTCTGATCACAGGTGTGTATATATTTAAAACTTTCTTTACGCGGAAAAAATTTGTATGTACAAAATCGAACAAAGAATAAAAATTACAGAAAGCTTAAATATTTGCCCTTCTAAAACATTCCGAAAATTTAAAGCTAGAGTTTTTTTAAGGATTATTTATAATGTAATGTGATCTCAGTTTAGTGTGTTAATGTTAGAACCAAACCGAAAAAGGTTTGTTGGCCATTGAAAACTTGACAGAAAAACAAAACAAATCTATTATTAAAGGATAAATTGAGATTCAGAAAAATTTAATCAACATTGATTTTAAAATTAGCAATCTGTAAATTTACCTGTAGTAACAGTCTTTCATCGGCCCAAACAGCCGCTTGTTTCCAATCTATTTTTGATTCAAAAGGTAATATCCAGTCATTGGATAATAATACAGGAATGCATCCAGCTTGTAAAGCTTCAAGAAATCTAAAATCACAAAAAAATAAAAACCAAATAATTAGAATTATTTTTATTTTAATTAAATAGAAATAAATAATTATTTTCAAGTATTAAATATATAAGATAATATTTATTCTTAATTTTGAGAACAAAATGTTGATAACATTTGTATAATATTTTGCATAGTTAAGAGTGATTGACCTCATCATACATACCTGAAAGAGCCTAAACGTCTCCCTCGAGGTACTAAACAGAATGTTGAGTTTAGCAATAACGTTTCATAGTCATATCTGCAAAATTAAAAATAAAATACGAGTAAATTGTTGGCATGAAAAGAATGTTGTTTATATTTTGCTACGAAGCACAGTGGCTGAAAATCGTTTTTCATTGGCCAAAATTCTGTAACTTTTGAACCGATCAAAATATTGAAATAATTTTTTTAATGGATAGATATTTAGCTCAGCTTGATTCAGTTTTAATTACATTAAAATTGATTGAGGACTTTTTAAGGAATTCGAGGTCAAAGTTGAACATTTTAATTTTTTTAACTTTCAGAGTGAAATATGGGTTTATTCTGTGTGTAACATAGTAAAATATCCCTCTAAGATCCAAAAAAGTATATATATTCTTGATCAGTGATGAAATCTAAGACGATATAGCTATGTCCGTCTGTCCATACGTCTGTCTGTCCATCCGGCCGTCCGTCCATTCGCCTGTCTGTATGAACACGATTCAGTCTAAACGAAAAGAGCTAGACCCTTGAAATTTGGTACATATATATCTTGAAGGATAGGGCAGCTAAGTTCGGAAATGGGCCAAATCGGACCTGGAGAAAAAAAATTCCCCTAAGAAGAACTAAACCAGCCCCTGAAAAACTACACATTTTTACTAGTTTTTTTGTAAATTTGTTAAGCAAATGAAACATTTTTATGTCAAAGAAGGTTCAAGGTCTTTACCCTAGAGCCAGAAAATCATAAAAATTTATTTTTGGACCCCGCCCCCTTTTTGTGGGCGTTTATATAGCATATTATACGAAAAATAGTGTCAATAATTAACAAATTGTATTACCTAAGCCTAGATTGCATAAAAATTAATTTTTAAGCTTTCATGACGAATGGAAAATGTACTCGGATCTTCTGCGCTACCTTCACCTCACCCCCCCCCCCCCCCCAAAAAAAATTTTTTTTTTGGTTAAGCAACAAGAAAATATAATTTTTATTCATTTGACTTAAATATTAATTGCAAATATTCCATATTTTGTTCTGTGCTATTTCTGTTCTTTAGTAGTTTTTTGGCTTCTTCATCTAAATCCCGACGGTCCACTTTCCATTGATTTCGAATACTGGATATGAACGGATCTGACGTTGCCAATAATATATTAAATAGATCTTCATTTGTTGAATTCCGTGAAATTTTCCTAGTATTGTGCTCTCTATAAAATATGTAATCCTTGTTCCTTTTTTCCTGAGCCTCCTCTGATAGATCTCCAAGTGGCACCAAATGATATTTAATGACATCTTCACCATGATAAAGGATTTTGTGAACTGTTGCAGACATATTTCTCCATGGGTAGTTAGTTGTATATATTTTTGCAGTTTCTTTAGCATAATCTCCAAATTTTCTACAGTCAATTTCTTCATTGCACGCAAGTACTTCTAGTATTATTTTAAATCTGAAAATAAGGTTGAAATCCACTCCTGTTATTTCAGATGCTGTTTCTGGATCTGAAAAGAATCTTCTTGCGGTATTGCCATCATTTGTATTGCCTGACCCTTGTTTTGGCTGATCTATAATCAGTCCACATTTGCGATATTCATCTTGAACATGTTTCTTTTTTGAACTTCTTAACTCTTTGTTGGTCACGTTGTTTCTTATTGATCCTGAAGACCCGAAATCCAAATCATAACTGATTTTTAGTATGTGTTCCATTAGTCGTATTCTTGAGTGTAGTGGTGATAATCCAAATTCATATGCATCGGTATTATCTAATGATTTTGCTGGGACTTGGTTTAATTGGGTTGATGTTGCTTGGCATATAATGCATCTGTATGCAGCCTTCGTGTTAGTCAAAGCCTGACCCACTTTTCCATCTATCATTGTCAGGACTAACTGGTAGCTTACTTCAATTTGCTGCCCATCTAACTGTAATTGTAATGGCTGTAGTGCTGTAATTTGGGCCTTGATATCACTAATTTCTTTATTAATAACATCATTTGTTTCTTTTTTGAATTGAAATTTGATTGGCCTGCAGTATTTCGTAGAAGATGGTGTCTCATTTTTCCAAATATCCATTGTTTGCGTTGTACTACTCGAAGGCTCTGAATCTTCCAAAATCTTTCTCAATCGCAATGGTACAAATGATACTGTTTGGTCAAATCAATATAAATTAATTAATTAAATAAAAAATTAATTTTAAAAATAATAGAAAAAATATTAATTTGAACGCCCTTAATATTGTAGAATTTAAACTCCTTTTTTAACTTAAATTTATTACTTTTTACACCCTTGACCTCATCTAGGCTTGGGAAATTTACATAAAACTGTTATACTGTACATTTTTATTAATCTTCATTTTTGAATAATAAAAATCACTGTTTCTCTGAATCCGAAAAGAACAACTACCAATTTTATATTTTTTTCGCTAGCTATAGTTAATAATTTTTTTAAATATCAGTTTAAATTAATCGTGAAAATTATCACGAAACATTTTGGCGCCCGAGCAGGGACTGATTTTATAAATAAAAGATTTAATATCGCATACTAAAATTGTATTGTATTAAACGTTTCGGTGTGAAAACATAAAAACTAATAAAAAACATAGTGACTGTGTTTTATAATAAAAAACAAAATAAAATTAATTAAAAGCCGCGATCGTTAGTAAAACACACGGCTAATTGTTAAACAAGTGCATATTAATAACAACAAAATATTGTTAAAAATAAACAATATAAAAACTGCAACAATAACAAAGTCAACATATTTTCATCCCCCAATTTACCAAAGCTTGCTACAAATGCACTGCAATGGCTGCTTGTGTCTAAAAAAGGGAAGTTCGAACCAACAACAACAGTATTCAAGACAAAATAATTTGGTGTGAGACTGCTAATTATAAATACTTTTATAAAATAAAATTATATTAAATAATTTTTAAAATTCACGCAAGTTTATTCCACACAATAATTATTTTCTCTTTCAATTTACATTCTACTCTATATAAAGTGAAGCATAGAAACACACAAACATTTTTCTTCTTTACTTTATTTGGCACAATTTATTCAAAATACACTATACTATCTCGGTTGATTTGCCACAATCTCGTTCATACGATACCGCTCTCCTCGCTTAATTTCTCTTAATTTTTCTGTAAAAGAATAAATAAAATTAATTATAAATTAATAAATAATTCTTACCATTTCTCACTTTAACATTTATCACAACTCTATTACGGTTTGCTTTCTATTAACATTCGTTTAATAGTTGTTGTTGTTCCTATTATATAACCTGCTGTTTATTATTGTGATTTATACAAATTACATTAAATTTGGTATCACTACCACATATATTTGTGACGTCAGTAAACAAAAGGTACACAACCCAGCGAACATTTTTAAAAGTGATTGAAGCGAAGTGAATTTACAAATTAAATTAAATAATATTTTAATAAAGTACTGAAAAACAATATAATTAACAACATTATACTTAATTGTACTGTAAAATATTTATTAAAGCTAGAGGATTGAGTGAAAGTAAATTTTATTTTCGTAATAAAAACATAAGAATTGTTGGCAATATTTTTCATTAAAAATAAATCAATTCAATCTTGAGATATTTATATAAGACAATTTTGTAGAGTTTATATTTTAAATTCCATTATTTTGCTTATAAATAATTGTGTTTTTGCCAATACAACCCACAAAACAATTTTGTTGTAATTCAAACAAATATATTTTTCTGCTTTGAATAATTAAATTCACATTAAAATATTTTATTGAAAAATATTTTTATTAAATCAATTGGAAGTCGCTTAATCCGTTTAGATCTCGAAAATTTCTTATATCGAAAAAACTAATTTTCATGAGATCCTTCCATATATTTCTGAAATTTATTTGAAATATCTTACGCAAAAGCTTATTAATTAAAATGCAAGCTAGTAAAAGAAATGTCAAGCCATCTACAATGGAGGCTTTAGTACAAGAAGAAAAATACCGTCTTAAATAATATTGAGCGTATCCAGCGATCTTTAAGAGAAAAAACAATATCATTTAATCCGATTGAATTGGAATGTCGCCTAGATATATTAAATTCTTATATCGAACAGGCTATGATTTTCCAGTCAGAAATTGAGATATTGGATACTAATAATGATGAAAGATCTGCTGTAGAAGATTTGCGTATCGACAAAATGCCTACTTTTAGCACATTTAACTCCAGGTAGAAGACAAAGCTCACATGAAAACGCTACAGGTTTCACTTCTCATCATAGCAGCCTTCCGAAAATGAAATTACCGAAATTTAGCGGCAAGTACTCTGAGTAATTAAATGGTTGTAAAAGAAACATGAAATTAAATGGTTGAATTTTTCTATCTCTGTAAGAGATAGAAAAATTCTCTTACAGAGATAGAAAAATTCAACCATTTAATTTCATGTTTATCCGATGAAGCTCTAGGTACTGTGAAGGCTTTTCAAGTTACTGAACAGAACTATTCCAAAGCGTTGGCAAGTCTAAAGCGAGTTTATGATAACCCATGTCTTATATTTTTTGACAACATTAGACAATTATTTAATTTGCCAGAGATAACGAAACCCTCGTCGTCCGCTTTGAGGAGCATGATTGACACAGTCTCAGCTATTTACGATTCACTTCTGTCTATTGGTGACGACAAGGCTATCACAAATGCGGTAATTATTCATTTAGTCATGATGAAGGTCGATTCAGCCACTCGATCAAAATGCGAAGAGCAACTCAATTATGATAAGTTGCCCCTATGGAGTGACTGTGAAGAGCCTTTAAATAGAAGATATCAGCATATTTCAGCTGAAGAAGCCTCTAATACAGTACAGAAGACTGATAGACTAACGCGAAGAAAGAATGACAACAATTCTGGAAAAAAGAACAAATCGTTTTCGTGTCAGGTTAAAACACAGCAGGACAGCATAAAATGCATTTTTTGTAGGTCGTTTGAGCATTATGTTTCAAATTGTCCATCTTTTTCAGCCATTCCTGTAAAACAAAGATTTGATTTTGTAAAAGGTGTACCTGCCTGCATAAATTGCCTAAGAAAAGGCCACACAGTAACGAAGTGCAAGGCATCGAAATGTCGCGTATGTAATCGCTCACATCACACACTTTTGCATCAGTATAGTATAACTAATGAACAAAATTTAGATGCGGCCAGTTCTAGTTCAAGCCAGCATGCATCTGTTAATATTTCATCCTCTAGTAAAGATAATGTTATCTTGGCTACGGCTTTGGTAAAAATAAGAGATAATTCGGGACAATATGTATATGCTAGAGCGTTATTGGACTCCGGTTCACAAATAAATTTTGTAATTGAGGAACTGTCGCAAAGATTAAAATTAGAAAAAGAAGAAAATAATCTCAGTCTTGTCGGTGTAGGAAAAACTAATTCCGCAGCTAAATTTAAAATTCAAGCCACTGTGAAGTCTCGAGTGAACTCTAATGAATTTTCTTCAGATTTTTGGGTTCTTCGATCGATTTCCGGTTATCAACCAGACAAGGTTATTTCTACGGCTAGCTGGAATATTCCTAACAATATTGAACTTGCTGATCCATACTTTTTCAAACCTCAGAAAATTGATATGTTGATCGGCGCTGAGATATTCTTCGAATTGTTATGCGTTGGCCAAATAAGAAGGAGTCCCTACATCCCAACAGTTCAGAAAACACTTCTGGGTTGGGTTGTGTCCGGTAAATATAAACATTATAAGACTCCTCGTAACGAATCGTGTCATATTAGTACGTGTAATAATGTCGAAAGTGAAGAAACTCTTAATAAAATTGTTCAGAGATTTTGGGAACTAGAAGAGGTTCCTAAAGAAGTTAATGTTTTATCGTCAGAACAACAGTTATGCGAAGAAAATTTTATAAAAACTGTTAAACAGTTGCCGTCTGGTAGACTTCAAGTGTCACTTCCTTTCAAAGGCGACCCTAATAAATTGGGTTCCTCTTTTGATACAGCTAGGCGACGTTTTCTTTCGCTTGAACGAAGGCTTTCAAAAGATTTAAAAATGAAAGCGATGTACAATAATTTTATGAAAGAATACATTGAACTAGGACACATGACTATTAGAGATGGTAAAATTCCTAATTTTCCGCACTACTTCGTACCACATCAGTGTGTACTACGTCCACAAAGTACGTCAACAAAACTTCGAGTTGTATTTGATGCTTCTTGTCGCACTACATCACAACTCTCTTTGAATGATCTTTTAATGATTGGGCCTACAGTGCAAGAAGAGTTATATTCTACACTTCTTCGGTTTCGATTGCATAAATACGCTGTCACAGCGGACATTGAAAAAATGTACCGCCAAGTTTTTATTAAAGAGTCCGATAGAAAATTTCAGCTAATTCTTTGGCGTGAAAAAGACTCAGACAGCCTTGAAATTTACTCATTAAACGCAGTAACTTATGGCACATCATCCGCGCCGTTCTTGGCAATACGCTGCTTAATGCATTTGAGTGATCAATTTAAAAATTCATTACCAATTGGATCTAAAATTATCCGTAGAGATTTTTACGTCGATGATTTGCTAACTGGAGCAGATTCAATTGAAGATCTTAATGTCATACGTAAACACGTCACTAAAATACTGCAGTCAGCTGGGTTAAATTTAACAAAATGGGTTTCTAACTACGAAGCGAACACTGAATCTACCGTAGTTAAGAAGACTCTCCACAATACAGAGGATTTTACGAAAGCGTTAGGCACATATTGGCTACCAAAAAGAGATGTTTTCAAATATCAGTTAGATGATTCATTTCACACACTTAAGGCGACAAAGCGAAATATTTTATCTGTGTCTGCCAGATTATTTGATCCTCTTGGGCTTTTATGTCCGCTTGTAGTCAAAGCAAAAGTTCTACTTCAAGAACTTTGGTTACAAAAATTGGACTGGGATGAATCGATTCCTATGAATCTTCATACGTCCTGGGAGAATGTCAAAAATTGATAGTATTGAAGTTCCCCGCTATGTTTTGACTACTACAAAATCTTATCACCAAATTCATGGATTTTCAGACGCATCAATTAGAGCGTACGGCTGCTGCATTTATATTCGAAGTAGAGTGAAGAATAATTTTTCTTGTCATTTGCTAACGGCAAAATCAAAAGTCGCTCCTTTGAAAACTAAGTCGCTACCGCGGCTTGAGCTATGTGTAGCACATTTATTAGCCAAGTTATGGGATAAAGTTAAGACAATTTTAATGTGCGGCATTGAAAGTGTTACATTTTGGACTGATTCCGAAATAACACTACACTGGATAAAGACTCATCCATCAACCCTATCCACGTTTGTTTCAAATCGTGTAGCAGAAGTTCAGGAACTGTCTGATCAAGTTACGTGGCGTCATGTTCCGTCAAAGGATAATCCTGCTGACATCGTTTCAAGGGGTTGTAATGTTGATGAGCTCAATGCCTCAATTTGGTTCACGGGTCCGGCGTTTTTGCTCAATGAGAGTAATGACTGGCCAGTGAATCGACATTTGAAGTTGAATGACGAACAATTGTCATTGGAGAAGAAAAAAGTAAACGTTTTTCTTGCTGTTGAAGAACTAAATTCTATTATAGAATTAGTTAATAAGCATTCATCCTATTTAAAGTTGATTAGAGTGTTTTCGTATGTTTTAAGATTTGTTCATGTATGTAGAAACAAAAATTTTAAAATTACGAATGTTAAGCCAACAGCAAAGGAAATGAATTTTTCATTTCTAAAATTAGTTGAAATTATTCAGTCTCAAGAATTTTCCAGTCAAATTAAAAATTTACGAAAATCACAGGTCCTGCAGCCAAACTTGCAAAAATTAAATCCGTTTATTCATGAATTTGAGTAAGAAAATAGAAAATGCTCACTTATTAGAGTAGGCGGGCGATTGCTAAATGCAGCAATCTCGTACGATGCGAAGTTTCCCTTATTAATGCCTAAAAAATGTTATTTTGTGGCCATTTACTTGCGTTATTTACACTTTGAAAACTGCCATGAAGGAGCAAAAGCTTTAGTTGCTCTTCTTCGAGATAAAATTTGGCTTATATATGCTAAGGAAGAATGCAGTCGAGTTGTGCGCAAATGTATTCACTGTTTCATGTATAAACCGAAACTGATGAATTAAATAATGGGAAACTTGCCTGCTGACAGGGTGAGAGCTCTACGACCATTCAAAATATGTGGCGTAGATTTTTGCGGTCCGGTTAATGTAACTTTAAAAATTCGCGGCCGTCCACCCGTCAAAATGTATATAGCTGTGTTCATATGCTTCACATCAAAGGCTGTTCATTTAGAACTGGTTACTGATTTATCTTCCGATTCCTTTCATTTATGTCTCAAAAGGTTCATCGCCAGGAGAGGGATGTCAACCAAAATCTATTGCGACAACGCCACCAATTTCGTCGGGGCCAGTCGGGAGATGCGAGAGGCGAGAGAAGAAATGTTGCAGCAGGCCGAATTGTTCGCCGCCAACAGAGGGATGGAATTCATCTTTATACCACCCAGGGCACCTCACTTCGGCGGGCTGTGGGAGGCAGCGGTCAAGTCGGCCAAGAGCCTTATGTTGAAAACCGTTGGCAGCGCGCTCTTGACAGCGGAAGAACTCGCCACGTTGCTGGCAGAAATCGAAGCCGTACTGAACTCACGTCCAATATGCCCCAACACCAGCGATCCCAACGACGGAGAAGCCCTCACTCCAGCACACCTGTTAGTAGGAGAGAGCCTTCGAGCGCATCCCAGCGATTTTCTGGTAGAGGAGTCGACCAAGCTACCGTACTTGAGGAGATGGCAGCGTATTTCCGCACTCAAGCGGACGTTCTGGCGGTCTAGGGTGAGAGACTACGTCCTGAGTCTGCAAGTGCGAACCAAGTGGTCCGAGGTAATGCCCGACGTCGCCGTAGGCAAAATCGTCGTCGTACACGACGACAATCTTCCGCCAATGCAGTGGCTGACGGGCCGATTTGTAGCCGGTTTTCCAGGCCGAGACGGCAAGATTCGGGTAGCGGAAGTGAAGACGAATAGCGGAATCTTCAAGCGGCCAATCCATAAGCTAGCTGCTCTACCTATTGATTGAAGACCCAAGGTCCTTCAATGGGCCCGGCATGTTTGGTCAAATCAATATAAATTAATTAATTAAATAAAAAATGAATTTTAAAAATAATAGAAAAAATATTAATTTGAACGCCCTTAATATTGTAGAATTTAAACTCCTTTTTTAACTTAAATTTATTACTTTTTACACCCTTGACCTCATCTAGGCTTGGGAAATTTACATAAAACTGTTATACTGTACATTTTTATTAATCTTCATTTTGAATAATAAAAATCACTGTTTCTCTGAATCCGAAAAGAACAACTACCAATTTTATACTTTTTTTCGCTAGCGATAGTTAATAATTTTTTTTAAATATCAGTTAATTTTAATCGTGAAAATTCTCACGAAACAGATACCATGAACATATCTGAGTCAGAAATATTTTCACATACAGCTTGTTTATATTGTTTTTGTCCCGAAGAACCCTCACATCCCCATTTACAAAAAAGAATTAACTTTGTGTTTCCGTATTTCTTCAACTCATTTCCTGTTATTGATTGCAGCAAGCGCGCGGCTGTGTGATCAAGTAGAGATTGTAGTTGTACTTCTGCCGAAATTGGTGTGATTGTAATAGTGTCCTTTAATGGCAAACAGTCCATTTTAGCAGCGGTTATGTGATGATATGCTGGATATATATTTGAGCCTTTTTCAATCGCACGCTGTCTGAGTTTAATATATTGCTGTTTTGTTAATTTCAAATCCAGAAATAATGCTAATGCCTCCTCATTTGTGTACTGTATTGCATCATTCGGAGTTGGTATACTTTTAAGAATCCGTTTTGTTCTCGGTGGACTAGCTTTAACAACTTTTTCAATGATATCCACTTTTGTAAATTGGTTCTGTGATCGTAATTGATGTAGAAAAGATTCTTTTATATTTGTAGAACCAAAAAATTGTCCACCAATGATTTGCGTGGTCTTCCAGCCTTATCTTGCTTTGCTGTTTCTGCAGCGACAGTAAGTTGACCTTCTAACCACTTTGCACTTTTTATATAAAATTTTTGTTTACTGTACATAACTTCTTTGTAGCGTTTTTTAGTCCTTTGACGAAATTATATAATTGCTCTTGCATTTCGGTGCTACACGAATTTAAGTTTAATTTTATTTTAACGTAACTAAGAACATCTTCCTGATTTTTGTTACTAAAATACACTTCGGCCAGTTCTTTATAACTGAAGCTCTCCATTTTCTTTTGAATATTTTTATTTTCGTTTGTTATGTTTTATCCGTACACTTAAAGGATTAAGTTATTACTGAGTAATCCCTTAACGAATCCTTACTTTTATAAATTTTTAGATACATGTTCTTCACACACTGATCTTTAATTTCATAGCAGGTAGCGCTTAAATTGAACAAAACTGCACTCATGCGTCAATATGGGGTTGTTTTTTAACTTTAGTTTAATGTCGCAATTATTGTTATCAAATTGTTTATGACTTTGGTTGACCCTAACATTTGATAACAGGTAAATTTAGAAAGAGATCATATGCTTCCTGTAGAGCCCATTGTGATAATTTTATTACTTATTTTTTGCTGATCAAAACAAAGCCATTAAACCCTTTCGAAGGTATTATATTTATTTTTTAGTTAAACGTAGCGTAAACTAAAAAAATAAACTTTTAGGCAAAAAAGTGAAAATTTAATACACCATTGTATATGAATTTTTTTCGAGTAATTTCATTAAAATGAAAAAAGTGTTCTACAGGTGGCTCGTGGCGGGTGCAAAAGTATATATAGCCTTAAAGAGGATACTTTCACCTTTCTCGTGGTTGTATACGTTTCTTGTTCCCTTTTGTTCCCTAGAAGTTCTATTCCACTAAAGTTTAAATTTGAGGAAAATATAGTAGTTTCATAAATATTTCATAACGCCCCTAATATTAAATGCTAGAGCTGTGTCTACTTAAAACAACTAAAGACAATAATCCAACCAACATTATAAAAAAACCGCAGACCATTATCGATGATAGCTTGCGAGTAGTAACCATTTAATTTTGATAAAAAACCAAAGAAAAACACCTTTTTCTGAAATTAAAAAAAAAAGTTGAGTTTGACAGCATGCCACGCCCACAATTATCAATATTTTAACATAATTTTTTGACTACCTTAATTTGGATATATTAACTACAAAATGACGTAAAAATTTTAAAAATCGGTGACAAAAAAGAATTTACTTTTGGCCAACGAAAAACGATTTTCAGCCACTGTGCGACGCGATGTTTGTTTGTAAAATCTAAAAATAACATTTTTTCTCTCCGGTCCTCCGATACTAATTGTTAGTCAACTCGACTAACATGAGTATAATTTCAAATTTTTCAGCTCTTTATGCGATTGTTTTAAAAAATTATCCTAAACGCAAAATCTTATATTTTTCTGCGACTAAAAAAATTAAGAAGAAATTAAATCTTTTAGAAAAGTTTTTTTTTTATATGTTTTATTAAAGATAATTTTAACGTAAACTTTTGCAAACATGCTTTTCTTTATTTAAAAAAAAATAATTTTCTAAATCCAGTAAATATTCTCCAGCAAAAAGGAATAAGTGCTTAAGTCGACTGAAGCAAATTTTGACTTACTGACACCTTTGTAATCTGCATATTCAAAAGTACCCATGTCAAGTTTTAATTATTTTGTACGATTTTTTGGGACGTTATAGCATTTGGAATAAGAGCTTAAGAAACTATAAGTTATTTTTCCAAATCACAAAAACTTCTTACAGAACTTACTAATTGCAACGCCTTAATTTTTTTGGTCGACATAAAACGTTCTTCCAACACATACTTTTGACTCCCATATGTGAAGTTTGAAAATAAGCGATTTTTTTAATACTTAATTTTCTTCATTAATTCTCATATGGTATAAGCAATTTTTGCAAACAAACACATCGGTAAGTGTTTTTACTAGCTGGACATTAAATATTTTTCTGCTTACATAGGACATAAGAAATTATTTAGTGATAATTTAGAAAATAGTTAGTAGTAATATATGAGGTATATCGCAAATCAATACACTACCAACACACACTTTTTTGTAACTACTGTTTAATAATTTCAAGTCCCTTTTTTGAAAGAGCGAAAAAAGAAGACCGCCACCCTTATATTTTGTGAAGTTTGAAGGAAGGGTTGGGGAGAAAAATTAATTCAAAGTAGTTGAAATACATTCTGGAGATTTCAAGAATATCCCGTTTTTTGTAAAGGCTTAAAATGGTATTGTTGTTGTAAGATAAACATTGGTAAAGTTTAGTTTAAAACATTATTATAAATAAAAAGAAGAAGAAGAAGTACTAAATTTTTCAAAAAGAGTGGTAAACAGAGCATACGGATATTCAAATTTCGTAAAAAAATATCTTTTATATCCTCCGTTCATTAATCCATGTTTTCATTCAATCTATAAAAATCTCTTGACCGAAGAAATGTCATACACATATCCGAACTTAGTTGAAGATGATTTAAACGAAATAGATTAAAAATGAATTGTTGTAATAGATACATATCGATAGTCTCAAGTCGAAAAGTCCTAACTTGTGTTTTTTAGGAAATTAAGTTTTTCCAATACATTTCACACGAATACATCTAGTCTCAAAAATTTATTGCAATATTGTAAAAAATAACGCCTTTACAACGGGTGTTTTTTATACAGGTATAGAACTTTAAGTTGCAATAAAACAACGATGGATTATTCGATTGACATGAATTTTATTTATCCGAAAAATAATCTTGTGGCATTACATTTTAAATATGATTTCTGGCATATGACCGCCACGGCTGGCGCGGATGGAGTCCAATCTGGACGTCCTATTTTCGGTGACTTTTTCCAACATTTGTGGCCGTATATTGGCAATAACACGGAGAATGTTGTCTTCCAAATGGTCAAGCGTTTGTGGCATATCCGCGTAGACCAATGACTTTACATAGCCCCACAGAAAGTAGTCTAGCGGTGTTAAATCACAAGATCTTGGAGGCCAATTCACAGGTCCAAAACGTGAAATTAGGCGGTCACCAAACGTGTCTTTCAATAAATCTATTGTGGCACGAGCTGTGTGACATGTGGCGCCGTCTTGTTGAAACTACATCTCCTGGACATCATGGTTATTCAATTCAGGAATGAAAAAGTTAGTAATCATGGCGCTATACCGTTTTTGAAAAAGTAGGGACCAATGATTCCACCAGCCCATAAAGCGCACCAAACAGTCAGTTTTTCTGGATGTAACGGTGTTCCGACATACACTTGAGGATTACCTTCACTCCAAGTGCGGCAGTTTTGTTTGTTGACGTAGCCATTCAACCAGAAGTGCGCTTCATCGCTAAATAAAATTCGCTTATGAAAATCGGGAACAAAGGTAAAATAAAATTGCACTATTTGCAAGCGTTGTTCAGGCGTGAGTCTATTCATGATGAATTGCCAAACCAAACTGAGAATAAATTACTTGACAGCTGTTAAATCGGTCGCCATCTTGAAAAATAAAGCCAACTTCTATATCTCTATAAAAAACACCCTTTACACTACAAATTACATTGTGAATGTTGCAGTTTCTATTATGTTTTATCCTTCTCCTGTAAAATTACAATTATTTGTGTTAGGTCCTTTCTAATTGAGACAAACGATATGTATTAGAGCACCCATGAAATATATGGGTGCTAAGTATTATTTTTGCACTCCCCGCGCATTTTCAGTTATCTGCGGATAAAAATTGGGATGTGCATAGAAATTTCGTTTCTAAAATGCAAACCGACCAGGTAAAACTGGCCTTAAAAAGCTGTAAAAAGATGTCTAGATTTATTTAATAGCTAAAGTTAGGATTTTTTTGGAGCGATAAATAGTTTTTCGTTATTATAAGTAAGCTAAAAAGAACTTTTAACTATCACGTACCTTTAGGGTAAGTTAAAATGACGATCCTTATCCTCGTTATCTCTCCGATAAAATCCTAACTTTACCTATTGGCAAGTTATAATAATATGCCTTAAACTGAGAGCTTTCCGTAATTTAGTTATATAAACTTTGTATTCGTTATAAAGCGAAAAATATTTTGTTCATACAAACTTATAACCCACGATAAAGCGTTAGTTGTTTTTTTTACTCTCTTCATTTCTGAAGGCATGAAAATACGAATTCGCATCATAAGATAAAACATTTTGTGCTAATTTAGTATGTCAACAAGTTACGGGTTTCGCAGTAAATTCTGATATAATGTGAAAAGAGTAATTTGTTTTTATCGAATATTGCATTTTGTTTTGAAATTTCACTTCAAACACAAAACTGGCTGTTGTTAGTCTAATAAGAAAATTTTTTTTCATATTTTGTTATAGTATCTTCAATATATTTGAACTAACAATAATAACTCTAAATCTAAAAATCTAAAATAAATAATTCTTGCAAAAAAAACCGACTTCAAAACACAAACTTAAAATCATGTTTCTTTAAGACGGTAATTATACAATGATGTCGCAGCACAAAATGTCAATTTAGATAAAAAACACTAATTTTGGAATTCAATAATCTAAAGCAAATATAAGCTTCCGGAGTATATAGGGGCATAAGACCCCTGGGTTTCATCAGGTCAAACCTATGGCCAAACAACTATCTATATATAGCGGTTCAAAAGTTTGGCTATATACATAAAATTACACTAACTACTGGGATAACCTGTAATTTCATAATTCAAATTTTATACTTGCTATAGCGACATAGCAACACAGGTTCTTTGTAAATTTCAACCGTCTGTTTGTAACGGTTTAAAAGTGTGGCCATATACATCAATTTACATAAACTATTGCGACACCCTTTAATTTATAATTTTAAATATTTATAATTATTATAACAGACATAGTAATGGACATTCTGTCTAAGTGTTAAGTGTTTGTCAATAACTGTTCAAAAGATAGGGCCATATATATCAAATTATGTTAACTATTGGGACACCCTTTAAATTCAAATTTTAATTTAAATACTTGTTATAGAGGACTTTGTCATACAGATTCTTTGTAAATTTTAACTGTGTGTCCATATACATCCAATTACACCCTTTAATTTACAATTTTAAATATTTATACTTGTTGCTATACCAGACATAGTAGTGAACATTCTGTCTAATTTTCAAGTGTTTGTCTATAACGGTTCCAAAGATGGGGACATAGTGGTCAAATTACATCAATAATGCGGATACCTTTTAATTTATAGATTCAAATTTTATACTTTTTTGTTATAGCGGACTAAGCAGTATAGGTTCTTTGTAAATTTCAACTGTATCTATAACAGTTCAAAAGTTTGGCCATATATACCAATTTACTTTAAATATTAGGACACCCTTTAATTTTCAAATTAATATTTTATACTTTTTATTAGAGCGGACATAGCAATAAAAGTTCTTTGTAAATTTCAACTGTCTGTCTATAACGGTTAAAAAAATTGGCCATATATCAAATTAAACCAACTAACACAAACCAGATTGTGTTTGTTCTTTGGGTTCTGGCTGAAAATTTGGAGTAGAATTAGTTGTCGGTGTCGCGCTGTGTACTGAAATATGATTATAAGAACATTATGATAAGAACATTAAATCAATAAAGTTGACTATTACAAAATATTTATCTTTGCTGGAATCATGGAAGGAAAGTGTTGTTCATTTTCGAACTTGTCAATTGCCTGCTCAAAAGAAGATGAATATAAAATCGTTAGTGATTTTAGTACAAGAGAATTATGTTTATTTCGGAAAAGATCTAAAGTAGATGTGGTCATGGAAACCGTTTGATCGAATCATGAAAAAAATGTTTTTCGTATCTTATCCGTTTAAGCAATTGCACTGCTGCGATTCACTGATTCACTAAAGAAAAGTTCAAACTGTCATATCAACTGCAGACAAAATTGTTATTTTGTCTGTTGGGACGTAGCAAAAATTGAAAAAGAATTTGAAACTTCCAAATATCTTGCCACAAAAGTGAAAGAGTTAGTTCGACAACAAAGTAATTTGTGCAATCAAAAACAGGTCGTTCATTTTCCGAAGAAATGAGTAATAAAGTAATTAATTTATATTTGGATTCAAGTAATTGTAAGGAAAGGCCTGCCATGAAGGTTACGTTAGTGTTGTAGAGGCTGGAACACGAGTACACAAATAGAAACAGCTTGTTCTTAGGAACCTTAATGAATTACATGACAGTTTTAACGAAAATTTTTCTGAATTGAAGATATTGTTCTCAAAAGACTACAAGGGTGTATATTAGCTGGATCATCAGGAACTCACGCCGCACAGAGGGGTGAAATCGCAAAAAATGGATATTAATTGAAAAATGAAAATTTGTATTTTTGAAAAATATTTAGTAACCGATTAAAGTATATTAAATTCTACATCACTACTGAAAATTTCAATGTCATATGTTGTTTACTTGTCAAGCTGCATTGTATCAAAGCTAAGTAATTTTTGAGCTATTCGCGCACAATAATGTTAATTGAAATTCGGTATATTTCGACGCTTAATATATAGTTTTTCGGAAGTCAAAAGTAATACTTTTAGTATGGAATCTTCAACCTCAGGTATTTTAGCGTTGTTTTAAAAATAATTGTGTTAACAAAAGTTGTGTAGAAATATTTTTAAAAAATTTTTTAAAATGTGTCTAAATTTTGGCTATTTTCAAAATATTCGTGGATATTTAAATATGAATGGTGTTAGTTGGGGTTAGAATATTAATTTTTTAAGAAACTACAGTTGCTAGGCTTTAATATTCAGTAATAACATGTTGCGCGTTTTTACGCGAAATTTTTTTATTAAATTAATTGTGAAAATAGTCACTCAAGCAAAGAACACCAGTTCTTGTCTTTTGTTTGCGTTGTCTTCGTTTTTTACCAATTAAAAAATGGCAAGCAAGAACCGATTTAGACAAATTAGTTGTTGCTGAAAACAAGAGTCGTATTCAAACGGAATTTAGAAAATAAACTGGACTTAGTATTGACCAACCTAAGCCCGGCTTCGGAAATTCAAATGATGGCAACACAGCAAGAAGATTTTTTGAAAACGCTGAAATCACAGCAGATATTACGAAACTAGTTCTGGAGCTGATTAAGGACATGCACACAATATTAATTGCCGTATCTTGTGGTCATGATATCAACGTAAAAATTTAGAGTATTTGCTCAGAATACAGCTCGACTTTTTGTTAAGAAGTATCAGTGGTTTAACATGCCTCCGACCTTGCATAAATTTTTAATACATGGCCCAGAAATCATTTTGCACGCGCTATTACCGATCGGTGAACTGTCTGAGGAAGCCCAGGAAGCCCGAAACAAAGATTTTAAAAACTACAGAGAACATTTTTCTCGCAAATGCAATCGAGACATATTAAATAGGTTCCTACTAAGTTCAGATCCAATCCTATCTGGTAAAACAAAATTGCCAAAAAAAAAAAAAATTCCACCAACTTCCAAAGTCAGTAGTAGATCTACTAGTTTCACCTTCAGTTTTGACGAACGTGGAACCAAGAGGCACAAATCATGATACAGATGACGACTTTGGGCATATTTTTTAAAATAGCAGGTCAGAAACACATGTCTTATAATAAATATATACATATTTATAAATATTTATGTATATATTTTTTTTCCTATTTTGTAGACATGGAGCATCAAGCTATTTATGTTTTTGAACAAAACGCTCACCAGACACATCCGTACACGATCGAACACTTTTAATATCTGCTTTGAGTCCCGAATTAGTTACATATATGATACAATAATCACCCTTTCGTCTACGTAATTATATTAAAAATAAATTGATTACTATTTAAAAATTTTATTACTTTAAAAAAAAATCCGACTGCGCCAGAGCAATTTTTTAAAATGGGCGTAGCACCGCCCTATTCCACCTTGGATGTAATTCATACTGTACGATCAACATATATACCAAATCTCATCTTCATAACTCTGATAGTTCATGAGATTTATCAGTTCTAAGTTTCAGGTTATAAGGGCGGTGCCACGCCTCTTTGTCCAATCACAACCAAGTATAGCAGTTCAACAGTACAACATTGGGAAAGTTTCATGACAATAGGTCTATTACTATGGCCGTTATAGCGATTTTTAATAGGGGAAGTGGCACCGCCCACTTTTCCAAAAGATTTGTAGCCTATGTCACTCAGTGATAAAGTAGCATTCTAATAGTGAAAGAATTTTTAAAATCGGACAAGTAGTTTAATTAATCTCCATTTTTTGAGATTTCACCCCACTGTGCGTCGTTTGTGTTTGCGTAATTCACCAGAATATTAAACTGCTTTTAGGAGGAAGTCTTTGCGGTTTGGAATTCAAAGCGTCAGTGTTAAAATCGTACAAAGGGTTTTTGTCTGTCATCAAGTTTGATTAATTAACTGATATCTGCCATTTAAGAACTTGCTCTGAATACTGCGATACAGATGAGTTAAAAGACGTTATCGTCAAGTACAGACAGTGGATAAAAGTAGATCGTTGCAGTTTAGAGATGTGTTTGTAGACGCATTGATGGAAAAATTAGCCCAACTTTGGCCACATAACTTCATAGCGAAAAACAAAGAAATTGTATCACCTACAGAAGTCGTCGTTATAGCTGATTTTTCTGAAAATATACTTTTGTCATTGAAGATAGCGTGCAAGGGATACATTGGAATAATGCACAAGCAACAATCCATTCTGTTGCATGCTATTATTTGCCAAAGCGATGGAGAAACTGTAGAGCCACACAACTTTGTGGTGATTTTGGATGATTTGAAACATAATACATCACATAGTACATCACTTTCAGACGCTTCTGGTTTCTTTTTTAAAAAAGAATGTCCTACTGCTCAAAAAAATCATGTCAGACGGTACAGCCACACAGTGAACGGTCCACATAGTAAAACCGGAAAAAAATCGAAGGAGTTATGGTAGCTTAATGAAATTGTTGGCACATATCTCTCCTGGCCTACTATTTTAAAAAATGAATTAACATTTGTAGAAATCCTTTTATTTTTCCGGTGCGGGGCCATTTAAACACCCAAAATTCCCCCATTTCAGTAATTATTTTTTTTGAATTTTAATCTATCATTTCACATACAAAATGATAAGCGTGATAGTTTTTTCTATAAAATATAACCAATCTCTAATTGTTTAGGGTTGTCGTGTACCTTTTTTGAATATAAAATTATTTTAAACTTTTTAGTATTTTTATTTTTTAAAATTTTTGAAAATACTGATATTAATAGGGTTACCAAATTGAAAACACTAAATATTTTAAAATTAAATAATTATTTAAGATAAAAAACATACTTATATAAATATTAATAATAAAGTTACAAACAAATTCAAATAACATAATAATTGTAAACAATTTCTTAATCACTAAAATAAGTTTCTGAGTCGGAATCAGTGTTAAGAGATTCATGTACTATTATGCAATAACTAATTTCTGCTTGTATTTATTGTATTTCTATTAGATGAAATTAATGTATCAGAAGAAATTCGGAGTTTATTCATTAAATATTGATTACAATTTGCTCTGTTATTTTTTCGAGTGTGCTCAAGTCTGTTCTTTCTTAATTGTTTTGTAAAGGCATTCTAAAGCATTCGCCGTGCACTCATCTTGTATTAGTTCGCCCTGGTTTAAAGTATACCCTACTAGTATCATACATTTTCAAATATTAACTGATAATTTTAATAAAAATATCAAATATGGATGATTTTTAAAATCATTATATTTCAAAAGTTGGCATAGAAAACACCTAAATATTTGTATACAAATTTTAGAATAGATAACAGAAAATACGATTATTAATGCATAAAAGTAGTTTCTTGATGTGCCTGTTTTTTCGGGTCCATCGAAGCTAACTATTTTTTTAAGTTCATATTTTGGATAAAAAGTTCACAATTTTTTTTTACAGTGTTGTTATTAATATTTGAATTTTAGGATTTTTTTATTGTTTCTGCTACATTTCTAAATAAAACAAATATAATTGTAAGCATGTTTATTGAAAAATGAATTTTTAATATTTATTTTTCCAAAGCCATTTTTTGTTACTTAAAAATTATAAAAAAAATTATCAAAATAATTCGACTTTAAAGCCTCTGAAATCTGAAATGTGTTTAGACGAAATAGATTTTTCAGTGAAGACAGAATGTCATTTTTTTTTTTTTTTTTTTTGCCTAGTGATGGATTGGGCGGCACAGTCAACAAGTTAACATCACGGTCTAGCTTGCAAATGCTATTGGGTGATCAAATTCGCTTCAAGTATCTTTGGGATGAGAAGTTATCACGCAAGCATACCTCAACAGGATAAAACAGCTTCGATGGAAACATACTCATTATCGGAAACTGCGTCAATAGAAAGGCGCAAAGACACATCGATCAAAATAATCTGGCCAATAGAGTTCTGCATCAAATAAGTTTTTGTCGACATGTGAAGCGCAGCGGAATAAACATTATAGGAAGTGTACTGCAAAAATTAAATTCCTTTTTTTTGGTACAACGAGTATTTAGAAATTATTTTTATATGTATGTGCGAAAAAAATAGTGACATTTAGAAATAAATTTAAATTCATTATCAATTGTTCAATTTATCACTCTGAACGTATTCTGCATGTACTAGGAAATTAACCAAGTATAAGTTTTATTCTTATCGTTCACTTAACTAAAAATTTAACTAAATACTGGAAATGGGGTGTATAGTTGTAAAAAGTAGATTATAATACAGCTAACAAATCTACAGACGATTTTCGTAAAAAAATTATTTCTTTAAATACCTTATATTGAAAAAATTTCTTCAATATATGTATGTATATGAAAAAAAAAAATTAATTAACTAATATTTTTAGTTATTTTTTTTTTTTTGTTAAATTTTATTCTTTATAATATCATTTCATCATTTTTTAGCTTTTGAGAAGAATTAAAGAATGAAGCTTTCAGTTTAGTATATGGTAATAAATCAAATATATCCGTCAATTTTTCGAATGTGATGTTTATATGAAAGGTTATAAATAAAATGTTCATAGTAAATTCTATTCTTTTTTTCACTAACTTATATTTTGTTAACATAGACTTACACCACTTTCAAAGAAAATGTGTTGTTTTACTACTGTTTTAATTAAATTTTTGTTAATTTAACAGAATTTTATTTGAATTATTATGTTTTTTCAAGTTTTATTGAAATATGTTTTTAACAAAAGAAATTCTGTTAATTTGAATAAAATTAGTTTATATGAATAAGGCATATATAGAATTTAATAAAAATTTAGTTGATTTAACTATTTTTGTCGTTAAGGTTCTACTATTTTTTTTTTTTTTTTTTGTTAATATTACCTATGAAATTTGGTTGTTGTTTTTGTCATACTTCGAGTAAGAATCTATATATTGCCACTGCACGTGCACTTCACGTATACAAATATAATTGTGCAGACCTTTAGTGTCTAAGGTCGGTTAGCGTTGAAAAATATACATATGTACATATATCAACACTAAAAGTAAACAAATTACTCTTTTGACATTATCTCAAAATTCACGGCGAAACCAGACTGATATTTTTAACCATTGAAATAACACTTTGCCCTACCACCATACAATTTCAGCCAAATCGCTAATGGAGTATTTGAGAAATCGAATTTTGAATATTGATCTAATTTTCGACAAAACATATCGTCGGTAGCTATAGATCGTGAATTTAAGTGATGCAAAAACTGAATATATAAACAAAATATCACATTAAACCGATCTTTAAATTACATTATTTATTTTTCTTTATTTAGGACTTTAAGAATAAAATTGTTTTATATGTAGTAAAAAGAGATAATAAAAAGAGCAATGGGAAAAAAACTAATAATTATAATAATAACAACAGCAACAATAATAAATATTTAAATTTACAATTAATAAAAACATAATTTTTATGATGATTAAACTAAAAATATAATAAAATCCTGGTTATTCAGTCAATGAAATTAAAAGTAGAAAAATAAAGAAAGATAAAATCTAAGGCTAGTTATATGGCATAATATATTTCGTAAGAGATTTTTTAAAGTTCTGTCTTTCAACAATTATTTTAATATTTCCAGGTAATGAATTCCAAAGTTTTATGGCATTGACGAAGAACAATCTGCTAGTGTTTAAGTAGTTGTATCTAGGTAGTACTAACGTTACATCTTTGGATGACTCTTCGAATGAAATTTTGTTGTACAAGTATGCTGGTGATTGGGTATGTACATATGTATTAATTCGTGCAAAAATAAAAGATTGCGCATGCTGAGGTAGTCCACTATGTCGCTACTAAGAATCATAGTTCTCCAAGATGAAATACTACTGAATCTCTGCTTGCCATACACATATCGTGCAGCATTGTTAAATGAGATTTGCAACTTATGCAGTGAGCACGAACTAGTTATAGGAGGTAGAAATAGTTGTATAACAAGTCGTTTCAGGACTTCAGAAGGTGTACAAATTGAGGTTAATCGTAAATTACGCAATGTTACGTACATACTGCGTACTATATTAATGTGGTCACTACATGATGAGGACGAGTTAATACGAAAACCTAAATATTTAACATAAACAAGCCTGGTGTCAACCAACCTAACAGTTGCAAGCTAGTTAAAATGGAGTTTGTTCGTGCTAATGGGTCATAGTTTGGGGGTAGTGCACTAATTCTGCAATCTTCACTCACACTGAGTGATATTGCAAAATTATTGCATTAATTTTTTTGATTTCTAATGATTATTTTAAAATTTGCAGCTTCAATCAACATTAGTGATAGTGAGTTAAAAAATTTTTGCACTAAAATTTAATTATTTTGATTTAAAAAAAAAGCAATCAGCAATATATTGCAACTTTTTTTTCTTCACTCAAGTTGATTGCAGCGTAGAAATTTTGCATTCAATTTGAGGGTCAATTTGATTTATTATTATTTTTGTGCACTAATTCAAAGGTGAAGACTAATACTCCTTAAAAATAAAATTCAATTTATTTTATATTTATTAATGATTATACAAAACAGTAAATTAATTTATATAACGTAAATATACGAGTATGAGCGTCTAGGCCTTCAAAAATTAATTTAATTACTTTTTAGTTTAACAGCATTTTTATATTTCAATAAACAAAATGGATACATAAAAAAATAAAATTCAAAAAATTATTTGCAACAAGCATTCCAAAACTGATATCACCAAATTTTTTATCTTCTATGAGCCTCTACCAATCTACTAAAGGAAAACCATCGCTCCACTGGTGCAGAGGAAAGCAAAGGCGTCTAGCATTTTAAAAACATTTGCCTTGTTGAAAAACAAGACGGTAATTGAATAAACTATTTTCCTTTCAATTGATTAATAAATGTTTATTCACAATTTTATAATAAAAATATAATTTTAAGAATATTATAAATCACTTACAATTTTGTGTGTCTTTATCAAAAGTTTTTCAACTAATGAAAAATTTATATACAATGATTTCAAAAGCTTTCAACAAAAATATTAAATCGATTTAAAAATTAAAATACAAAGTACAATTATACACCAATAAACATTTTAACAAGAAAACAAATAACAAATTCTGGCCCCCGTGAATTTATCAGGAAAATTCACTCGCTTCTAACATCCAACACTGCAAGTTTTGATGCTGGTCTCTTTAAAATTCCATCACACGTTTTTATATCAGCTGATCTTGTCGTTCCAAGCTTGTCAGCATAAATTCGTATGACACGACCTCGTCTCCACTTAGACCTTATTACGCTGTCATCGCAAATAAAGACTAATTCGCCGACTTGCAAAGAAGTGCTTGGTAGACACCATTTAACTCTTCTCGTCAATTCTGGAAGATACTCTCTAATCCATCGTTTCCAAAATCCATTTTTTAAATTTTGTAAAATTCGCCATTGTTTTTTTAAGCAATTGAGTTTGGGGTCAAACATATTGGGAGTTTGTGTCGAATTCATACAACCTAACAAAAAATGGTTTGGCGTAAGGGGTTCAGGTTCATACGGTGATACAGGAATATGTGTTAATGGTCTTGAATTTACGATATTTTCACATTCAATTAAAAGACTTGTAAAAACATCCAACCTAGGAGTAACATTTCCTAATAGTACGGAAAGCGATTTCTTTACGGATTGTATTAAGCGTTCCCAAACACCTCCAGAGCTTGGATCAGAGGGTGTGTTAAAAATCCATTTTATACCCAATGCTGTTGAATTGCAAACTATTTTATTGTAATCCATAAAGAAGATTTCATTTTTTAGTTCTTTATTTATTCCCACAAAATTTCTACCATTATCACTTCGAATTTGGATTGGTACTCCTCCCTCGTCTGTTAATGAAATTCCTTAAACTTAATAAAAACGAATCGGTAGATAAATCAGCTACAATTTCAATATGTATTGCTCTGACAGTCAAACATGTAAATAAGGCAACCCATCTCTTTTCTTGGCAATGGCGTATTTTTATATTGATATATTTTTATTTTTATAATAAAAGGAGTTACTCTATCAACTGGTAACATGCCCATCTGTGGTTGAATGGGTTTAGCTTTTCTAATTTTACAAAAATTACATTTGTTTTCCACCATCCGAACTAAGGTTCTTAATGAAGTAATCCAATATTTTTGACGAATCTCTCCCATTACATTACCGATGTTTTGGTGACAATTCTTTGTGTGGTACAATTCTACTAATAAACGAGAAAATTTGTCGTTTTTCGGGAGTATTAAAGGCCGCTTGGCATAGTTTGTAAGTAAAGGAGCGTTTTCTAAACGACCACCAACACGTAGTAACCAAGTTCATCAACGTATGGATTTAGTGTTCTTAAATCACTTGATAAATCAATATTTAGCTTTGATGTTAACCTGGTGTATTCAGTAGAAAAATGTTTCTTTTGAATATATTTCACAATTTTATTTTCAGCCTCTGACAATTCCTCTACAGATAGTTCATCTCTAGTTTTTTTAACAGGCTTCACTTTTAAATAAGTATTTTTGTAAAATCTTATTACCCAAGACATAACTCGTATCACTTTCAAAAAATTTGAGAATCGGCTTATAATAGCATCAATAACACTTAAATCTTGTGTTAACATAACAACGTATTTTGATTTTAACAATTAATCGCTTTTATCTTCTCTATTCCCCATATTATTTTCATCTGGCCAGTTATCCTCCTCACACAAAAGAAAGTCTGGTCCTTTTTTCCAACGTCCTTCCGGGTTATAATTAATAGGAAATTTTGCTCTTGTTGCAACATCAGCAGAATTTTTTGAGGTTGGACACCAACGCCAATTACAAATCTCCGAATTCTCTAATATTTCTGATACGCGATTCGCCACATATTGCTTATATTTCCGGTGGTCTGATCTAATCCAACGTATAACAGTGTGAGAGTCAGTCCAAAATACAAATCAGTTTTTCCTGTTATAAAAACTAGTTTTGAACTTGAATTTTTAATAACACGCCAGTATCCAACAACTGCTAATGCTTCTTCGCTGGCATCACAAAATAAATGAAGTTCAATATTTTCATAATTATCAAATCCCTCAAATTCACGAAAATAAAATCGAGGAATTTTGTACTGACCAATTTTTGGTATTTCTTTTAGCCACAGTTTAAACTTTTCATAAATGTCATTTGGTAATTTTGCTTCCCAATCAATAGAACTCCTCCAAACTTCTTGCATTAAAATTTTAACGACTACGACAAAATCCGCTACAAAACCAAATGGATCAAAAATAGACATTGCAATACTTAAAAGTTGTCTTTTTGATGGTATAGCTTTTAACTCAAGTATATCTTTTGGAACTTTATGAAATTTTAATACAAAAATAAAGCAATCCGAATAGGATGACCAATGCATTCCTAAAATACGTTCTATTCTATCCGCATTTATTTTTATTTCATCATCATTTGAAATTTTGAGTTCTTTTGCAACAACTTCTGAATTTGTTATGAGATTATGCATCTGAAAACCTCCTGACTCATGTATTAACTTGACAGCCTTTACAACATTAATGGCTTCTTGTTCCGAATCAAAACAATCAACGTAATCATCAACATAGTGTTTTTCTATAATGCTGGCTGCAGCATGAGGATATTTTTCAATATAATTTTCTGCATTCCGATTTTTAACAAATTGGGCAGTAGTCGGAGAACAGGCTGTTCCGAAAATCATTCTTTGCATAACATAAGTCTTAGGTGTTTCACAAATATTGCCTTTTCTCCAAAGAAATCGTAATGCATCTTGATCTTCGGCAATAATACCTACTTGATGAAACATTTCTTTAAGGTCACCACAAACGGCTATAGGTGCTTGTCTAAATTTAAAAAGTATCATTTGAAGCGGTTGATTTAGATCTGGACCTGCTAGAAGTGCCTTATTTAGGGACATATTTTCAACTTCTGCTGCAGCATCGAAAACAAAACGTAGTTTGTTTTTATTAGGATTCTTAACACCAAAATGCGGCAAATAAAATGTTTTGTTAGAATGCCTTAATGCTTCATCCTCAGAAAGAATTCGGGCATAACCTTTTTCTAAGTACTCTTCGATTTTTTCGCAATATTCCTTAGCATAAAGTGGATCCAATGACATTTTTTTTTTCAACTATATTTAATCTTCTTAAAGCCATACTATAAGAATCAGGGAATAACTTAAAGTCTTGTCGCCAAATTAATCCAGATTCAAATCTATCTCCAGTCCTTTTTGTTGTTTTATTCAGCATTTCTACAGACAACATAGGTTCACAGTGACGAATTCCAAAAGTTTCTATTCTAAAATAATTCTTCATTAAAACCTATAACTCATTATTGTCATTATTGTCATCATTTTCTCCACTAAGTTTTTTGAAATGACATGAAAATAAGTTCTGTGGGTGCTCATAATCTTTTAAGTTTCCATAAATTATCCAACCTAACCTTGTTTTTGTAGCTATTAATCCACTTGGAGATAAAAATTGCGGTGTCTCAATTGGGACAGTTAAAAAAGCATGAGCCAAACTTATTATCATCTTAGGTTTTATTTGATTATAACAGCAATGTGATATATCTGCAGGTAAATTATATCTTTTATAGTCAAAATTTGATGCATTTAAGCTTTGAGAAGGAAGATCCAAGTGAGTTGATACATTTTTCATATTGTATCTCAGATTATTATTTTCTATGCCACTTAACACAATATCAAGTATTTGAGTTTGTTCTCGAGAAACCTGATGATTTATCCACTGTAATTCTAAAGTGTCCTCTCGACCGGATATTCCTAACTTTTGAACAATTTCGGAATCTATCATAGAAACGCTAGCTCCATCATCGACAAAAGCGTAAATTTTTTCAGAACCATTTGGTGCATACAAATTAACAGGAATAATTTGAAAAAGAACACCTGCAGAATCAACCTCAATAAGACAGCTTCGAGCTTGTTGTTGAGTTGAGTTTAAAATGTCTTTTGTTGAATTCGAATTTTGATGTAGTGAAATATTTTTATGCAAAATGTTATGATGAGTTCTTTCACAACCCATTATTTCACACTTCTTTTTTGAATAGCAGCTTTTTGCGTGGTGACCAAATTTAAGACAACAAAAACAAACCTTTAAGGATATAACTGTTTGCCACTTTGAATCAATGGACAAATCTAAAAAGGTTTTGCAAAATGCTAAGGATTTGCATTCGCCGTCACATAACTTACATTTTTTCTTTATAACTAAACAGGCATATTTTTTATTTTGCTTCAAAATATCCGGTAATGGAGTAGCGTCGGTAACTATATTAGATATTTTTCTCAGATTGGATAACCAAATCGAAAAATCTGATATTGTGGGAACTCGATTATGATTTAAACATTTTTCTGCCCATTGAAGCCGTTTAGACATGGGTAGTTTGTTTAAAAGCTCGCTTAAAAGCAACGGATTAGACAAATGATAGCTTCCTCCCACAGATTCTAAGAAAGTTCTCATATTGCTGACTTTGTTTGCAAAATGAATAAGAGAGGTTAAATCCGATTCGCTTACAGATGGCAATGATCTTACTTTTTGAATTTGCGATTTAATTAATTGCTCTGGTCGACCAAACATCTCCGACAAAGTTTCAATGACTGCGTTTACATTTTTTGAGCTAACTAATAATGATTCAACTGACTCTCGCGCATCGCCTTCAAGACTTTCCCTAAGACGCATTATATTATGAAGCTCCGAATACTCAAATTCTTGAGTTGAAGTTATGAATGATTCATAAAAAGTTTGCCAATCTTCTGGTAACCCCGAAAATTTCGGTAGAGGGTAAATTTTCTTTTGCCGATGATTAATTAAGGATTGCGATAAACTTGGTTGCGGGTTATGTAAAACAAATAGTGCAGCATGAACTATAGGATAAGAATTTACAAACGTAGAGGTAGAGGGAACTGAATCGAAACTACGAGTATTTGAATACGAAGCACACAATGTGCTCGATGTAATTGAATCGGAAACTATAACACAGCTTGGAGTGATCGTATTTGTTGTGATTGCAAAATAATTAGTCGATACATTTGAATCAATAAGTGATACTTCTGATATGTTTGGAGGATTACGTGCAACATTTGACTCTACAGTTCGTAAATTTTCTCTTAAGGCAGTAATTGAATTCTGGGTATTTAAATTATTATTCTCCATTACCGATTGCATAGTTTTAATTTGATTTAGTAAGAGAATCTGCATATTTTCTAAACGCTTATTTATTTGAGATGTTACCTGTTCTTGACCCTCTTGGATCTGAAGAAAACCTTCTAGACTAGCACACGTATTTTCAGGATCATTATCACCAGGATTCGGAGGAGTGGTAACGTTAGTTGTAATTGGTGATCTTATCATTGGCATTGTTTTTCTACTTTTTCTCATTAACAAATTATTTTTATGTAGTTAATAATCAAATTAAGTTCTCAAAATATCGCACCTTGAATGAGAACGCATACAATACAGTATCAAACAAACAGTTCCAACTTGGTTCTCCAAAAACAAAAGGCAGGATGGAGGACACCAATCAGTTCCAAAGAAAAAATTTGAATAAAAATGGTGAAAAACAAGACGGTAATTGAATAAACTATTTTCCTTTCAATTGATTAATAAATGTTTATTCATTGGAAAGATTACAATTTTATAATAAAAATATAAATTTAAGAATATTATAAATCACTTACAATTTTGTGTGTCTTTATCAAAAGTTTTTCAACTAATGAAAAATGTATATACAATGTATATACAATGATTTCAAAAGCTTTCAACAAAAATATTAAATCGATTTAAAAATTAAAATAACGAGTGATTTTTTAAGAGCTTGAGAACTTTTTTTTTAAAAAAAACGCATAAAATTTGCAAAATCTCATCGGTTCTTTATTTGAAACGTTAGATTGGTCCATGACATTTACTTTTTGAAGATAATTTCATTTAAATGTTGACCGCGGCTGCGTCTTAGGTGGTCCATTCGGAAAGTCCAATTTTGGGCAACTTTTTCGAGCATTTCGGCCGGAATAGCCCGAATTTCTTCGGAAATGTTGTCTTCCAAAGCTGGAATAGTTGCTGGCTTATTTCTGTAGACTTTAGACTTGACGTAGCCCCACAAAAAATAGTCTAAAGGCGTCAAATCGCATGATCTTGGTGGCCAACTTACCGGTCCATTTCTTGAGATGAATTGTTCTCCGAAGTTTTCCCTCAAAATGGCCATAGAATCGCGAGCTGTGTGGCATGTAGCGCCATCTTGTTGAAACCACATGTCAACCAAGTTCAGTTGTTCCATTTTTGGCAACAAAAAGTTTGTTAGCATCGAACGATAGCGATCGCCATTCACCGTAACGTTGCGTCCAACAGCATCTTTGAAAAAATACGGTCCAATGATTCCACCAGCGTACAAACCACACCAAACAGTACATTTTTCGGGATGCATGGGCAGTTCTTGAACGGCTTCTGGTTGCTCTTCACTCCAAATGCGGCAATTTTGCTTATTTACGTGGCCATTCAACCAGAAATGAGCCTCATCGCTGAACAAAATTTGTCGATAAAACACATTTCGAACCGAACACTGATTTTGGTAATAAAATTCAATGATTTGCAAGCGTTGCTCGTTAGTAAGTCTATTCATGATGAAATGTCAAAGCATACTGAGCATCTTTCTCTTTGGCACCATGTCTGAAATCTCACGTGATCTGTCAAATACTAATGCATGAAAATCCTAACCTCAAAAAAATCACCCATTACAAAGTACAATTATACACCAATAAACATTTTAACAAGAAAACAAATAACATGCCTATTTACTGGATATTTGTTAAGACAACCCAATTCAGTCTCAAAATTCAGTAGAGATGTATTTAATTATATTCGTATGCTATCATTTTGTTCTACTGTTGAAGGATCTAATATCAAAGATATTAGAAGACTAGTTATTTAAACAATCGTTTTATTTACTTTGTCAATTGAACTAAAATCTAGGAATCTAACTTATCTAGTACTATTCGAACTAACTTTGAAATTTGTTATGTAACTGTTATTTAGTATTAATAATTAATTTGGTACAATGGTACATAATGATGATACTGAATAAAAAACTCATTCCGTTACATCAATTTTTTATATGTTGGTGTAAAACAAGACAACATTTTAATATTAAATAAAAAAAAAAACGAATTTATTGCAAAATTTTTTTATTGATTGCAAGTTAAATTTTGCAATCAATTGAGTAAGCGAAAAATTCTGGCACTTAATCTGCTTTGAGTGGTAGTGCAACCATTTGCACTACTTTAAGATCCTGCGGTTGTACAACTATGGTTAGAACGAATCCCTGATTGTAGGGGAGACAGCAGACCATTTACATTGATGAAATCAATCATTTGACGATACATACTGTGAGCGTCAAATGAAAGTAAACACTATATTTATATAATTTGACGCGTTAAATTAGTGTAATATAAATTAAAAGTACATTTTTCCTTATATGCCTTTGTTTTAGTTCCTTGCGGTGTTTACTTTTATTTTACGCTCACTGTATATAGTTGTTTCACTTTTTCAAGAACATAAAGTATACTTATGGGCCTGAAATCAATTGGGACATTCGGGGTGTTTGTTTTTGGCACTGGTATAATTTTACCAATTTTACACACTTTTGGAAAAGTTGAAGTAGTAAAACAGTGATTAATAATATGGGTAATTGTTCCAACAACATACGGAAGAATAATTTTTAAAAAACGTATACATACACGATTCTCACCAATGGCATTAGGACGAATGCTCACAACAGCTCTATAGACTTCATCATCCGATACAGTTGAAAACGGCAATTTGAAGGCTGAATATAAGAAAAATCTGGAATGTTTAGATTGTTTACCATAAAGAAATAATTTAGAGTGTCAGGATCTAAAAGACAATCCGAGTTTCCACGCAGGGTGATACCTAGTTGTTTAATATTTTTCCAGAGCTGTGTAGATGGTAATGGCGTGTTGAGCTTTCGAGAAAAATACGCTTTCTAGCTATTCTTTATAAGGTTCTGTTTGAAGTTGTGCTCCCGTATTGACTGATTAACGGCAGAATTAAACCACGGACAAGAACAGTTTTTGATGTAAAAACTACGTAGTGGTAATGTTGATTATAGATGTCTAATATTGATGAAAGAAATACATCTAACTTTCTATCTATTGTATATTCATACCAGCATTTAGTCAAATTACTGTTAAAAAGGTCAGAGTATAGCAAAGGATAATGGACTGATTTAAAATCTCTATACATTACCAAACGAGAAATCTCATTTTGATTGAGATTGATATGAAGAGAGCAAAATAATAGGTCATGATCCGACACAAAAGATATTTAATCAAATAGCAATAAATAACCATTATCCGATAACAAATCAAGTAGACTTGGGTTGCAATTTGTTGAAACCCGTGTGGGCATTTGCTGATTCACAATCGTCAGACCAACCGAACTTACATAATTTTTTAAATTTTCTTTGTGATTATCATCAAATAGCAAATTAATGTTAAAATTTCCACAAGTCACATAGAAATCGTAATCTATTACATAATTGTTAAATTCAATAAAAAAAAAGCCTTAAGGTCACACATTTTATTGCGATTATACACGCATGATATTAGAACTCTAGTTACGTTGTCAAAAATTTCAATCTTCAGAAATTCAATTCGAGTTTCAATGTTGATTTGCTAGCATATTTTGATCGAAGACTAGACTTGCAATAAATTGCCACACAACCGACCTTTTTGTAACATCTATTGTTATAATAAAGAGTATAGCCCTTGATACTATAGTGATCAGTAGACAAATCATTATAACACCACAATTAAACAAATAACATCAATACAAAAATTTTTAAAAATGAACTTAACATCATCTAACTTCAAACCATGCAGACTCCTAGCATTAAAGAGTACAATATTTAAACCATTTCCCTGTTTACATAAAATATTTAATAAAGCAAAATTTCTTTCAACAGCGCTATATCTTTGATCAAGTTGGCACATTACAAATCATTGTAAAGACAGAATCAGGAAAAAAGAATGTTACGTGTGAAAATATTGAATGATAAGATCATAATATAGAGCTATAAAAGGTGAAGAAGGGTAGATAGAAAGACTTAAGTAGTTTTACAAATTGGTTCATACAAGTAGCAGTAACAATAACTGTAACAACAATGATAATAAGGGCAATAATAATTAAAATAGTAAAGTTAATAATAATTAAAGAAATAAAAAATAGGCAGCAAGACTATCTCTCGGTTGCAAAAAAAAATTGGTTCAGGACATCATGGCTCTCAATACATGTTGGGCTGTCAGCGTCCACTCGTTTTACGTAAACAAGCCCTCGAAAAGAATATGCGGACTGTAGACGCTTTTGTTTTTTCAATTGGACTGCTTCTCGAAGTATTTTATAGTTATCATTTGTCAGATTTTCATTAAGGTAAAAATATTTATTTCTTCCATCAGTTTGAAAGCCAAAAATATCCAAAATTAAATTTGAATTTAGCTTTTTGAAATTGTTAAAAGATTTAAGCACGAAGTTTTTGTCATGGATCGACATTAATTTGGCAATTATAACACCATCAGGAGAATCGTCATTTTATTTATTGTTTCTAGTCTGTAAACGATGAATAGATTGCAGTTTTACTGTAGGAATTTTTAATGTATTACAGATGGTGTCAAACATTGGTAGCGAAATTTACTACGTTTATATGTAAGTCTCAGGTAACAACGGAATTAGAATGTTTTTTTTATTGTGTTTTCTATCTCTTAATTTCTTTCTGAAGTTCATCCACTTCACCTGTCACTGCTTCCAATTTGAAAACTCACTCAGATAACTCACCCAAGTCTTCCTTAAAAACGCAAAAATTAGTTTTTTCCGCATCCTCGACTGACGATTTAAACTTCTCCATAATACGTTCTTCGGAATCTCTTAGAGAAAACAGTGACATTTTTTCATATATTTTCGCCGCCGGTTTTGCGAGTTTTTATCTAACAGTAAACTAATACGATGGTATAGGTCTGATTCGCTTAGCAAGGACAAATCTATATAAATTCAGTCAGCATCAATGGCAGTTCTCTTTGATTATTGGCGCGTTTTACTCATGTTTGTAAAGAATTAAGCGATTTATTATGTAACTTCTTTCAGAGATTAGCTTAAATCTTTAACTTGTTTTTAAATACTCTATGAGTTTTTTTTTAATTTATTGTTTCTGTTTTACTTTATCGACTAGTTTTTTTTTGCTTTTGTATCAGACTGTAGTTTATTTTCACCCCTAACGTATGCACTATTTTCGATATATATTTTAAAGATACAAGGCGAAAGCTTGACTTTAAGTTCCATAAAAATCTTCACCAAAAAATTTTAATGTAATAAACTGCTGTTTACACAATTTTTCTTTGTTTCTTTTGTTTTATATAACAAAAAATTACAAATTACAAAATGTAATTATGAAATTACAAACGACACTTTTGCTACCAATGTATATGTTTTTTTGCACAATGTTTATACAAGTTATTTGTTTTGTTTTAATTGTATACACTTTTGTTGCTTTGTGTATCAGAGAACTACATGAGTTGATTCACTTTCACGCGTCCACTCACATTAACAATGCTTTTGTTTTGTCTTTTAACATTAATACCTACTAATGATATTGCTTGCAGTGTCAACTCTCTAACAATTGACTGTTATTAACTCACCCCTGTTTTTTGTTTTGCAGAACACTCAAATGACTCACAAAAGCACGTTGTCAAAGTATTGACCAGCGTTCGAAAAAGAATGTTATAATTATATAATTAGGTATGGCTGCAATTCTGTTATAAAAAATTTTAAAACATCTACATACTAATGTCCATATTTAAAGAAAGTGGAAATTGGGTTCAATTTGTATGAAAAATAATTATTATTTTAAGATTATTATACCTAATTCTTGACAAAATTAGTGGGCAGTATAATAAAATAACAAATTCAAGTCTTTTTTGAAATACTGTCATATACAGAAGTACAGGGTAGGCCAAAAGAAACCAAGGGGTGTAAAAGTTTAATAACTTTTTTGTTTATTAACTTTTTTTTATTTTTTCTTTCAGATTATATAGACAACACTTGGAATTGTATTATTTAAACCAGAGATCAATTATTTTAACGCAAAGAGCATATCGCCGACATTATTGAAAATTTGATTATGAGTGATGAAGCTCATTTTCATTTGAATGGCTTTGTTAATAAGCAGAACTGTAGGTTCTGGGGTTCTGAAAATCCAAGAGCCATTCATCAACGCCAATTGCACCCCATCAGGTGTACAGTATGGTGTGGGATCACATCTGAAAATGTCATTGGGCCCTACTTCTTCGAGAATGAAGATGGAAGTGCTGTAACCGTAAATGGAGAGCGGTATCGGTTTATGATAGAAAATTTTTTACGTCCTGCTCTTGAAAACAGGCCTGGTATGTGGTTTCAGCAGGACGGAGCCACTGCCCATACTGCCCGAGACACAATGGCACTTTTAAGACAAATTTTTGGAGAGCCCTTGGTTTCTTTTGGCCCACCCTGTACTTAACAAAAATATATTTTTTAGTGAAAGAGATTTATGAGAAATTCATTGTTAATGAGAAAAGTTTAGTCTGTATGTTGAAAGTACAGGTAAACAGTTTTTAGCATATGTTTAAAAACTTTTTCTTTTCTTTTCAAATTGAGGGATTAACATATTGCTAGTATTCCTGGAATTCATGTACATGTACTCAGTTTTAGTTTGTGCGTTGATAAGTGCGGACGCGATTTTTTCTTAAGCTCGCAATTGCCAAAAACAAAAGCAAAAAGTGTGAATAAATTCAAACAAAAGCAAAAAATCAAACTTGTTTTTAATACAACAACAAAGTGTTCTGTAAACATTTTTTTTTCTCTCTTTTTTCTTTTTTTACAACGGCATTATCACTTTGCTACTTTAAAAATAAAACAAAAACAATAGGGGCCAATGAGCCTCTTTAAGTTAAGTGACAAAAATGTAGACAATTTAGATTTAAATAAAAACAAAAAAACTGAAAATAATTTTTGTTTAAACACTACGCCAGTATTACGTGCCCAATCCTGTTCGTCGCTTTTGATAAGCGATGACAATAAAATAACTACAAACAAGTCGCCTTTTGTACAAAGTGTTACCAAAACTAATATGGATAGTGTAAAACCCAAGACGCAAGTGGGAATGGACAGATACATTACGGTATTAAAAAGAGGTCGAAGCCCTAAATCTTCGCAGCTTGCACCAATGTCTAAAGTACATAAAGACAAGGGCTCTAATGGAATAAATTCCCATAATCGTTTTGCTATCTTAGATAGTGAAACAAGTGAACATAAAACGGCAATTAAGTCGTTCAAACCACCTCCAGTTTATTTAAGGGAGAAAAATTCGAACGACTCAATAAAAAAATTAATTACAACTATTGGCGAGAACTCATTTTATGTAATTCCCATGAAGCGTGGTAACATTGATGAGACAAAAATACAATTTATTGATGAAAGCAGTTATCGTAAAGCAGTAAACGAGTTCGAAAACTGCAAAAAGAACTTTTATACCTATCAGCTGAAGAGTAGCAAAGGTCTACAGGTAGTCATTAAAGGTGTAGATTCATACGTTGATCCAGCTGAAATAAGAGCAGGACTCCAAAAAGCGGGTTTTAAAATAAAAAGTGTAGATAATCTCCGTAATCGGGAACGTGTCCCTCAACCACTATTTCGCGTTGAACTGGAACCTGGAGATATCAGATTGAAGAAGAACGAAACGCACCCCATTTACAATCTGAAATACCTGTTACACCGTAAAATAACTGTAGAGGATCCGCATAAGCGTCCAGGACCTGTCCAGTGTCTAAATTGTCAAGAATATGGTCATACTAGGGCTTACTGTAAGTTGCCTCCGGTTTGCGTTGTATGTGGCGAGCTACATTGTTCCGCCCAATGCGACAAAGCAAGGGATGACTCGAAAGTTAAAAAATGCAGCAATTGCGGTGGAAACCACACTGCTAACTACAGAGGCTGTCCAGTTTTTTCCATGGTAAGGAAAACCACTCAAAAACTAAATACTCCTGCTAAGCACCAACAATATCGAGTAAATGCTCATTATCCTCAGTTAGCCCAACCAACAACACAACATGTTTCATACGCAGATATGGTAAAAACCAATCATACTTCAGTACATAAAGCGGCACCGACAACTAATTCTACTCCTAATTTGCAATCGCATCCTAAAGAACAAACACCATCTGGTAATTTTAATCGTCTCGAAGCAAGCATCGAGACATTAGTGCATTCGATAAACAGTTTTATGAGCTCTATGAGCAGCATGATGCAAGAAATGGTACGCATGCAATCTACTATGTTGCAGGCGTTACTTAACAAACCATGAACTGTTTAAAAATATGTTTCTGGAACTCAAACGGCTTGCGCCAACACAAAAATGAACTCGAGTACTTCCTTAAGAAGGAACAAATTGATGTCATGCTGGTTTCAGAGACTCACTTAACAACAAATTGCTTTTTTAAAATAAATGGCTATATCTTATATGTCACCAAAGACCCCCGTGGCAGAGCATGTGGTGGTTCTGCAATACTAATAAAGGCTCGAATCAAACATTATTTACATTGTGATTTTTGTGAAGATTACCTACAAGCAACAAACATCTGCATTGAAGAATTTCATCAAAACTTAGTCATTTCTTCGATTTATTCACCTCCTAGGTTTCAAATATCAGAGAGTCAATACAGCGATTTCTTCAAATCACTAGGTCCCTGTTTCATAGCATCAGGCGACTACAACGCTAAACATACATTTTGGGGATCACGCCTAATAACTCCAAAAGGTCGTGTTTTGTTTGACACAATTTCAAAAATGCATCTGAATGTGATATCGAGTGGACAACCCACCTATTGGCCTACTGATCGACAAAAAATACCTGATGTTATCGATCTGTGCCAATAGAAGCCGGAGTTCCCCAGGGTAGTATATTAGGGCCGATTTTATACTTGTTGTTGCTGACGACAAAGATTTTTTAAGCATTCACGAAAGTCCCGAAGTAGCATCACTATATTTACAAGTCCACATATCAATTTTGAAAAGTGGTTGAAGAAATGGAAAATTAAGGTCAATGAACAAAAATGTACTCACATAACTTTTACTCTGCGTAGGGAATCGTGCCCCCCTATTCACATAAATCACCAAATGATACCCCAGCTTTCAGACGTGAAATATCTCGGCATACATCTTGACCGGCGCCTTACTTGGAAACGCCACATAGAATCAAAGTTAACACAAATGAAGTTAAAAGCAATCCAACTAAACTGGCTTATCGTCAGAAATTCTACTCTCGCTTTAGATTGCAAACTTTTATTGTACAAGTCAATTTTAAAACCAATTTGGTGCTATGGCCCGAACATAAGAGTGAAACATACATCTTTTTTTGTCTAGCACTGTCTGGACATAACAAGTATATTTATTTTTATTTTAGGCTTAAGAAATGAGGAATTATTGTTAGCTCAAAAATATATTTGAAGATTCAATAAATAAAATATGAAAAAAAAATATTTTGCTGTATAGCTAAAAAACTGTAAGAGATAGAATTTTTCTAAAATTATATTTGGCTTCAGAAAGTCAAAGAACATAAATAACAAAAGTTTCAATAAAATCGGAAGTGGTAAATTTGAAAACAATTTTTTTTGTTGATTTCACATTTCACACTATTTATAAACTTTATTCAGAAACTTGCACAACAAATTCTAAGTATTCCTGAAAGTAGTGCAGCTTTGCAGCGCGTGTTTTCAGCCACAGGTAACATCATAACAGAAATCGTAACCGCGTTGGTCCGCGTTTTGCAGTCAACAGAGCACTGTTATACGTATAACATTCACTGTAATTAATAATTCAATTATTCTAGAGGCTCCAACTTGGAATCGGAAGAGGTTCCATATAAAAAAACACATAGGGATGTTGCTCCAAGGGATACTTTTTTTAACTAAAATATTAGAATTTCCAAAATAACTTAAGAAAAGCTACAAAAAGAGTTTAGATTTGGAAATATCTTAAGTGGATTTTTTGGTCATTATGGAAAAATAGGGATGGGTACCATATACCCACTATATAGAAAAGTTGCTCCAAGGGGTGCATAATGAAACTGTACTAGTGGAATTCCTGAAATAATTTTGGAACTTTTTTAAAATGAATTTGAAAAAAGTAGTTTTTGGTACAAATTTCTTGAGAGGATTTTTGGTTATTATGGAAAAATAGGGATGGGTACCATATACCCACCATATAGAAAAGTTGCTCCAAGGGGTGCATAATGAAACTGTATTAGTGGAATTCCTGAAATAATTTTGGAACTTTTTTAAAATGAATTTGAAAAAAGTAGTTTTTGGTAGAAATTTCTTGATCCGGTCAAATGAATTTGTACCAAAAGCTACTTTTTTCAAATTCATTTTAAAAAAGTTCCAAAATTATTTCAGGAATTCCACTAATACAGTTTCATTATGCACCCCTGGGAGCAACTTTTCTATATAGTGGGTATATGGTACCCATCCCTATATTTCCATAATGACCAAAAAATCCGTTCAATGAATTTGTAGCAAAAGTTATTTTTTCAAATTGATTTTAAAAAAGTTCCAAAATTATTTCAGGAATTCCACTAATACAGTTTCATTATGCACCCCTTGTAGCAACTTTTCTATATAGTGGGTATATGGTACCCATCCCTATTTTTCCATAATGACCAAAAAATCCGTTCAATGAATTTGTAGCAAAAGTTATTTTTTCAAATTGATTTTAAAAAAGTTCCAAAATTATTTCAGGAATTCCACTAACACAGTTTCATTATGCACCCCTTGGAGCACCTTTTCTATATAGTGGGTATATGGTACCCATCCCTATTTTTCCATAATAACCAAAAATCCTCTCAAGAAATTTCTACCAAAAACTACTTTTTTCAAATTCATTTTAAAAAAGTTCCAAAATTATTTCAGGAATTCCACTAATACAGTTTCATTATGCACCCCTTGGAGCAACTTTTCTATATAGTGGGTATATGGTACCCATCCCTATTTTTCCATAATAACCAAAAATCCTCTCAAGAAATTTCTACCAAAAACTACTTTTTTCAAATTCATTTTAAAAAAGTTCCAAAATTATTTCAGGAATTCCACTAACACAGTTTCATTATGCACCCCTTGGAGCACCTTTTCTATATAGTGGGTATATGGTACCCATCCCTATTTTTCCATAATAACCAAAAATCCTCTCAAGAAATTTCTACCAAAAACTACTTTTTTCAAATTCATTTTAAAAAAGTTCCAAAATTATTTCAGGAATTCCACTAATACAGTTTCATTATGCACCCCTTGGAGCAACTTTTCTATATAGTGGGTATATGGTACCCATCCCTATTTTTCCATAATAACCAAAAATCCTCTCAAGAAATATTATATATTATATATATATATATATATTTATATATGTACATACATATATTTATTTATTTATATATTGACAAATTTTTACATTTTTTATTTAATTTAATTATTTTTTTTTCTTAACTTCCGTTTCTTATTTTCTTTCGATATATCTACAACATATACGTATACTATATATACATACAGTGACTCTCATTAATATTCGGTATTTTTATTTCGTGTTATTTAAACGAGAAATTCAGCAAGAAGGTGAATAAAACTCAAAATTTTATGTTATGACAAAGAATTTATATTTCCTGAAATCAAATTAATTTATTCTTAGAGTATAAAACATTAACAAACATATGCTTAAAAGGACAAAAAGTAGAAACTTAACAAAATTCAGACTTCATTAATATTCGGTTTTTTGTGAAACTAAATTAAACTCTTTCAATATTATGTCAAAAGGATAAAACTAATATCTGGTTGGAAAACCGTTATTTTTATAGCCTCTGTTAGACGGTTAGGCATATTATAAATAATTTTTTTTAAGTATTCTACACCGATCTTATCCCATTCTTCCTGCAGTCTTTTCTTAAGCTCGTTTCTGGATGAAATAGGACTTTTACGCACTTGGCGATCCAAATGATCCCATAAATTTTCTATGGGGTTAATATGAGGGGATTGGGCAGATGTGTCAATCACTTTTGGGCAATTGTAAAGCAACCATTCGCGAACAATATGGGCTTTATGTTTGGGGTCGTTGTCTTGATATAATTTGAAGATCTACGAAATTCCCATTTTTTCGGCAGACTGCTTCAAGTTCTCCCGTAAAATTTTGAAGTACATGTCCTTGTTCATTGTGCCTTCAATAAAAACCAGTTTTCCGACCCCGTTTGCTGATATACATCCCCAAACCATCACGTGTCCACCTCCGTGTTTCACTGTGGGAGTAATGTTCTTTGCTTTCAGTTCTTCATTGGGTTTACGCCAGACCATTGTTCTTCCATCGCTACCAAATATGTTGAATTTGCTTTCATCAAGGAAAATAACGTCTTTCCACCAACTCTCGTCCTTTTTTATATGATCCTCTGCAAATTTGAGTCGATATTTCCTATTCTTTAAATTTAGGAACGGCTTCTTACGAGCAACTCGGCCATTGTACCCATGCCTTTTAATGGCTCGACGTATTGTTTCTGCAGATACAGTCTTATTTAATTCCTCCTTAACTTCACTATTTATTTTAGAAGCACTTAAGCGCGGATTAATCTTAATTTTTCTAACAATAAAGCGCTCTTCCGCTTCGGTTTATTTTTTAGGCTGACCGGCTTGTTTTTTAAAACCAATTCGTTTTTGTATCTTCGAACAATGTCACCGTCAGTATTAGGCTTCATATTTAATACTTCAGCAATATTTTTATACGTTTTTCCATTATTGTAATGAAAAACCACGTAATTTTCAAATTACGTGTTAATTTGACTTTCATAAAGTTTAATTTGTCCGTTATACCAGACATTTTTGCACAGTTGCAAAATTACTTGGTTGTATTTTTCGGCAGGATGAAAAAACCGAATATTAATGAGGCATATATTTGTGAAATATTTCAGCATTTCAATTTTTATAATTTAATTTAATGAATATGTTTATTATTTTATAAAAGAACATTTTTGAAAATACCACAAATTTTATTTAAAAATTAAGGAATTAAACAACGAAAACTAAATACCGAATATTAATGAGAGCCACTGTATGTAAATATGTACATAATAAAATTAAAAAATCCGTTTCTACATTTTTAAATTAAATTATTAATTAATAATTAAGTGAAGGCTGGATTCTCCTACTCGTATATTTATGTTATATAAATTCATCTACTGTTTTATATAATCATTAATAAATAAATAACAATATAATAATTTTTCTCATATTAAAATAAAAATCTTCCGCAAACTAAACATATTTGTTTGCAGCTTCTTTTACGAAGCATTCAGCTTTTGTGAATCATGTGAATAAACAGAAATTGCAAGCAGTAACAAGCATATGTTAACAACAGTCTCATTGATATGAATCATGCATTAACAGCATTCATTTTTTTAATGTTAAGTGCTAGGGCAAAACTGATGTTAGAAAATGCAAAATGTTGCCGTTTGAATCATATTTATTGCAGGTCTCTGTTGTGTATTTAGCAAAAAAATGGATCGAAACGACAGTTGAACATACAAAAAAATATTTTTTTAAGTCTCTCAAAAATCCTATTCTGAAACACAAAAAATTGTTATCGTGTTTTTTATCTGATATTCTTGTTATTAGATTGATAAATTAACATGTTTCCGTGATTTTGAGTCAAAACAAAAACATCGTGAAATTATCGGCCGATTTAGAAAGAATTACCCATGTCGAAAATCCCGTGTAAAATATTTATACGTGCAAAATGAATTATTTGTCTTCTAACTGGTGCCAAATCAACATATCAACACATAAAGCGGAGAAAACGATTCAGAAGTTAGTATAGTGGATAAGCAAATGTATAAGAAGAAAAACAAATCAAATTTTCTGAATTATTAGGAAAATTCCACGTGAAACTAAATTAACAGATAAAGAACGTGGAATAATCAAGATAATGAGTCAAGCCGGCATGAAAGTTGTCCATTGCTGTTTCTCTAACGAGAAACCGTAACACAACTAATAGCCACATTAGTTGTAGGCAAATTAAAGTTGGCATACTTCAAACATGCAAACTAGTAACCGCGTCCACACATCGAGTTTTGCTGACGACACAGCTTATTAAGCATTCACAAAACACCCGAAGTAGCATCAGGATTTTTTCAAGACCACATATTCAATTTAATAAAGAATTTAGAGAAAAGGTCAATGAACTAAAATGTACTCATACAACTTGTACACTTCGTAGGGACTCATGCCCCCTATCGCATAAATAACCAAATGATACCACAGCTTTCAGACATCAAATAACACGGCATACATCTTGAAAATTCATATAGAATTAAAGTAAACACAAATGAAGTTAAAAGCAGTCCAACTAAGCTGGCTTACTGGCAGAAACTCTACTATAAGCTTAGATTGCAAACTTCTATTGTACAAGGCAGTTCTAAAACCAATTTGGTGTTATGGCATCCAATTATGGGGCACTGCCTCAGCTAGCAATGTAGAAAAAATACAAAGGCGCCAAAATAAGATTCTACGTATGATTACATCTGCTTCTTGGTATATAAAAAACTCGAACATTCACAAAGATCTAAACGTGCCATCACACAGTGGTTAGAAAACGATTTATTTTGGACATAATTCGGTATCTTATGAACCACTAAAGAAACTTAATGAAATTTTACAGAGGTAAAAAGGTTCCTGAGTGGAGCTACGGGCCCAATAGGGTAAAGGGGGAATAAGGATAAGCCCCCAAACTTAGTACCTCTAGTATATAATTTTTTGGAAATGTCATAAAAAGTTTAGTTTTTAAATTTAAGTAGACCTTGAAAATATCTACATATGTGACCCAGCCTATGAAAAGGTGGCTTATGACTCAAAAAAACTTTTCCACTCTTTGTTGTTGTTGTTGCATTGTTTATCTTTAACAGCTAATTTTTCGAAATTTTGTTTTTGAGTCATAAGCCACCTTTTCCCTTTTCATAGACGGGGTCACATATATCTATCTATATATATATATAAAAAGTTGCATTGTGTTAGAAATTGATGTTCTCTTGAATGCGTCAACCGATTTTGTTTCTGCAAAGTTTATATGAAAAGTGACGTCAATACCAAGGTTTTTATGTACAAACGGTCTCTGTATGTGTATTGGTTCATGGGTTACAGCCGAAATAGTTGGCGTGGTACCGCCCATACAAAGTAAAAAATTATTATCCTGTTCCTGGCGAACTACAATAGATAGCGCCTTGAAACTTTGCAAGAGTAGCCTTTGTGCTAAGGAGCATAGTCTGCCAAAATACAGAATGAATTGAGACAGTGGGCGTGGTACCTCCCATACAAAGTGAAAAATTATTGTGTATATAGAGAACTATAATAGGTATGGTCTTCAAAGTGGGTACAAGTAAACCCCATACCAATGGGGATTATCTAGAAAAACATAGGCTGAATTGGGACAGTGAGCGTGGTACCCCCATACAAAGTAAAAAATTATTATCCTGTATCTAGAGAACTGCAATAGGTAGCGCCTTGAAATTTTGCATCAGTAACCCCCATATTAAGATACATTGTGTGGAGAAACACAGACTGAATTTGAATGGAGGGCGTGGCACCTCCTATACAAAGTGAAAAATTATCATCGCGTACCTAGAGAACTACATTAGGTATAGTCTTGCAACTTTGCACAAGTAACCCTCATACTAATGTGCATAGTCTAGCAAAATACAGACTGGATAAGAATACTAGGAGTGGCACATCCCATTGAAAGTAAAAAATTGTTATCGTGTTAATACCTATACAGCGTGCGTTTTCGCGCTAAAATTTGGTCATACTTTTCTTCCAAGTGTTTATTGTGTTTTTGTGGATGGGTGTAGCGAAGCGCACCGGGGATAGCTAGTACTTTTGTAAAAAAAATTTGTATGTAAAAATGAAAAATGTGTATAAACATAAAAAGTATAAACGCCCTTATTAAGTTTGGCACAAAATGTGTTTATACACTTAAGCTCCTATAGCTTAAGTATATGGTCAATATACATGTAAGTGGTATCAGAGGAAAGCTATTGACTTCTATATAAACAATATTGTAAAAATTGTTTTTGCGCTCATTTTTTTAAATGATATTTACCTCAAAAACTGAAAAAATCACATCAAGGCGGTTTTTTGACAAATTAAATAACGAATTTGATTGCAATATTCTTACAAAATTTTGAAATTATATAGATAAAAGAGCTTTTAATCAAATGGAAAAATAAAATTCGAAGTTTTTTTATTATAACATATAAATTCCCAGAACGGCCAAAAAATGTCCCAAAAAATAAAAGTGGCTACCCTACCTTTATTAATCACAGGGCTGTCAAATAATTTTTGGTTTATGTAACCAACAATTGAGGCTTTCAAAATCCGTTTACGCTTTTTAAATCGGTGCTTGGCACTCCAAGGAATTTTACAATAATTTATAAATTTGGTTTTAAAATTAGCTATGTTTGGATAGGGCTGTTAAAATTTTTGACCTGATTTTTCTTTTATTCGCATTTGCTATAGGTTGTCCTTAAAATAGTTCCAAAAAATTTACTAGTGCCAAAGTAAGTTTAAATTATATAAGTAAAAATCAAACTAACTTTTTGGGGAAAATTCAGAAAAAATGGTATTTTTTATATTTTCCCAATTCAGAGGCTTGTAACTTTTTAACGAAAAGCGCTATTAGAACAAAACGAATTTATTCTAAATTTTATCAAGAATTTAGCCAATGTCTTAAAATAATAATCCGTTCATTAGTAAGTACACCACGCCAAAAATACTAAGTTAAGGTCGGCCAAAATTAAAAAAAAAAAATTGTAACCCAAACTAAAAGAGATAACCTGCACATATCCGCAAATTTGTTATAGATATTTTCAAGGTATACTTAAATTTAAAATATCTTAACATTTGAGTTAAAAATAAACTTTTTATGACATTTCCAAAATATTATATAACCGATGTACCCAAATTTGGGGGCTTGTCCAGAAGAAGATACAATAAAAAAAGTATGCAAAAAATGTAGTATGCACTTGCATAAATACATTTAAAACTAGTCGTTGTCACATAAAATTTAAATTTCATTTTATTGTTCTTCCTTTTTGTTATTACGTATTTTGATATTATTATTAATATCTTTTGATTTATTGTTATTCCAATTTTTTAATTTGATTCCCATTTTTGGTCGTCCATATTTTTAATTAATTCAAATTGATTGGTTTTTAACAAATTCTAAATGAATTCCTACAAAGTCACAACTTTACTGAAAAAGTAAATAAGAATCTGAAAGATTACAAAAGAGAATTGCTCACCTGTCATATTCCCGGTTATCCTCATCACATCGAGCATCCTGTAATTCTCGCCAACTTTTACCATGGCGACATGTTGTGACCAAAATAATGTCTCTACCATTATGCAAATGAAATAGAGAGTTACGAGTCTCCGAGCCAATGCCATGCACGTATCTGAAATTAAAATAAAAAACGAATAAATTTTAACAAGAAAAATATTATCATTTGAATTCTCGTACAAATAGATATTAATTTCGTTCTTAAAATTTTTAAAAAAATTCAGATTTTGCTAATTATGTCTGGACATCAAATATAAAGAGGGAAAAACCGATTATATTTGCAGGTATGTAAGGATATTTGAACAAATACATAGCTAATAATTTATGAAAAATATTGCATTGCATTTCCCACATTCACATTTAGAAATTAATAATGAAATGTTATCCTCTTTTTCTAAATTCAAATATCTTTTGATTATTGTCATATGAAATGCAAAACGCCCTATCTAACATTTTAAAAATTTTACAGGAAAAGCAAAAAACTTGTTTAAATGAAAAATATATTTACAATTAACACAAAATTTTGCAATATAAGTAAGAAGGGCCAAGAAATTCATTTTTGCTTAAAAAAAGCAAGTATTTTTAATTTTAATAGGCCCTTTTGGTTTGTTATTTTATGAAACAAAAAGCCCTATTTTCATTATTGATGTTCTACAAAAAAGAAAACAGGTAATATTTTACAAGATTTTATTTATTTATTATATGTAAACAAAATTAATAGCAAATAATGGAGACAGAATTAAAAATAATGGAAGCTAATTTTCGTATAAAGGCAACAATTTTGTCTGATCGTGTATATGTCGCCACTTTTTTTTGTCTCCCAAAATGTAATTTGGGCGAGCTTACAAATCCAAATATTTTTTTACATTTGTTTGGAAGGTCTATATGTTTTATCTATATCGATTTTAGAATATATCTTGGGCTCGAAACACACGAATCAGACAGACAGACGAATTTAATGCAACTAATAGTTTTAAGAGCTTATGTATGCTGCCAAGTTTCGCTTTTGTTAATTATTTTTAATAAAAATACTGAAACAGTGCAACAATGTAAATATTGTTGTAACATATTTATTATGCTACAAGCAATAACAAAAAAGTGCTAAAAAGCTTCTCAATAAATTAAACGCTTGAAACAAATTGTCTTATACGAGCCACCCTTACCAGCATTGCATTTACTAAATAATCGCATCTGTATTTTTATTTTTGTTATGTTAAAAAGATCGTAGTACATTGTCTGAAAATTTTTATATTGTGTAAGATGACGTATTTTCACCTAACAGACCTGAAATAATGAAAAAATCAATGTTGAATTAGGCCGTTTTGCGTTTTCTCTGACGATATATGTTTATCATTAAACAGAAAACTTACGAGCACCAGATAATGTGATACTGTGTGCTTTCTTTCTTATTCCTTTTGATTTTGTACACTTATTTTAAATCCTATAAAATTAAAATAAATTTACACATGCAATTAATTGCATTGCGGAGACATATACCAAAATCTTGCAATTTGCATGCATGTTTACACATTCAATTAAAAAGTTCATTTTTTAAAAATGTCGCCGAATCGAAAGGTTTCAAAAATTGCTCATCTGTTTGCTCTATTTATTTATAAACCAAAGTTACCAACAGCATTACATATGTGAATTTGTATATATGAAGAAAAAGATTACTATTATTTTAAATATACAAAAAATATGTTAAAACTAGAATTATCTTTTATCCATTTAATTCTGCTTTAAAAAAAATTTCTGGAAATCTGTTTATTTTTTGAGATTTAACTTGCAAGAATTGTCAAAAAATGTCTTGATAGGTTAGCTAAAATTTCGATAATGTGTGTTAGTAAAAAACTAATAGGCTTTTTACACTGATGAACATCTGCTATCAATTTGCGATGTTGACATCTTTCCATAAGTATTACACAGGGCTAAAATTCAACATCTTTACAAGGTGTTCCTATCGCAGTTTTTTTCATTTTAAATCTTTCGATTATTTTAGTTTTCTCACTAGAAAAATTAGTACAAAAAAAAAATAATAAATTATATTAATTTAGTGACATCACTAGAAAATGCTATTTATGTGCAAGACGAATTCATATCAGGTGGGAGCACTACAGCAACAAAACAACAACTTTGACAATCTAATAGCATATGTAAAACAATGACATTACCAAAACCAAGAGAGCAAAAAATAATTAGATCGGCCAACGCTCCCACCTGATATGAATTCGCCTTGTTTATGCGAAAGAAATATACCTAAACCAATACTTGTCTAAAAATGAGCGTCATACAAATGTCCACTTAAAATTTTTTCATATCTTCTTTCTCTACATTGCTTTCTATAACTTAAATACTCTACATTAACAATTGGGTTTGTTCTAACAAAGCAACAATTATCCCTACACTCAACTTTACCATCATACCAAATAGAAACAGGTATTTTTATGGATATATTACATGTGTGAAACTTATTTGTGTGCTGTGAAAAATAAACGCAAAACCAAATTTCATTCATGCAAAATGATAAAAGAATGAACAAAAATGTACCATTGAAATACGTACCCTGGCAAAATTGGACTAAAAAATCTGCAAAACCTGCATAATAATTTTAATATCGTCAAAAAATCTGTTAAACTAAAAACAAATTGATATGAGGGTTTTATGGATTCTTTGTAATTAAAAAAATCGTAATTAATAAAATATATCCATCAATATTAAGACTCATTTATTCTCATTCAACAAAAAAAGAAAAGTTTGTTTAATCTTTACAAAAATTATATTCCACCGCCGTAATAGAATAGTTTTATTGGAGTCTTTACTGTATAACATTTCTTCAAGTGATACCTTATATTGAACTTGATTTACATTTAATTATTTACAAAATTTTTAAAGATCTAATTTTTTAACTAAAATAAAAGATAACACAGTTGTTAACAATTTATTTTCGCTTAATTCCGCTTTTGTTATTAATTTATTAACGAAAAAACCGTGTATGTTTTGGCAAATATCCGATTATAAAATAAAAATAAAACACAAGAATTAATTAATTAAATCCAAAATATTGAGAACGAATTATATTTCTTTAATAATAGAATATACCTTTTAAACCCGGTTAAAATGCACGTAGTGCTTCGCTTGAGATTGACGAACTACGTAAGTACATAACCCCCATAATACGATAACGACGATTTTTCCAACAATATGACGATATTTTCTCTAGCAAATGCCGGCAGCTATGTAGAGTCGAGAGTTTACCAAACATTCTCTATAACCCATTAAATCGCAGTTTAGACATCAAAATTAAAATTTTATAAAAAAATATAATTCAGAATCATAAAAACTATTGCTCAATTCACATTTACATAGCTTGTGAACAAGCCTTAAATTGTATAATCGTATCAATGTTTTGCTTACTGTCAAAGAAAATAAATATTTTCACAAGCATCGTTGTCATTGTTGGACTTTTCCTTCCAAATTTGATACAAATTATGAAATTTCTAGGATGTTTGCCTATAACTAATTTTGGTAGTACATATTGAGAAAATTTATTACTTTTGAAATAGTTTTAATGGTAAATACTATTTTTATACAATATTAAGAAAATACAATAGCGGACGAAAACTGAAATTTAACAGGTTAAAAACGTCGAGCTCAGTCTACGGAGGAGGCAATGTCGATATGTATCTAAGCAGAACCGTATATTTGAATCCAAATATTTTTTTAAACAATACACCTTTAAAATTCGAATTATATAATTGCAGCCGAGCTTGCAGAAAAAAAAATGTTGAAAAAACCAATGTCATTTCGTATTTTTTGCGTGGTACATAACCAATCATAAATAATCTCGTTATAGTATTAAAGTCTAAAAGTTCATGTTAACCATTCTTTTGTACTAAAATAAAATCTATTTTTAAGTAACTTGAGTTCGACTAATAATAATTAAAATTTTTTAAATTAAAAATCGCAAAGCACCGCGCAATCTTGTTTACTCAACAAAGTTTGGTTTGATACTAGATTAGTGTTAACTAAAAACGAATGTTGGAAGTAAAACAAATAAACAAAAAGTAACTTTCATTGCTAACCGAAGGTTCGCTGAAGGAACAACAAAATATAGGTGGTAAATATTAAAAAGTAAAAATATTCAACAAGAGGGAAGCTTAAGGTACTGGTAGACTTCGTTCTGACCAACTGACGATTGATAATTGAATACAAGTTTTCTCGTATTCCTTTATCTGGCTTTGGTTGGTTAAATAGATGATGCTTACAACTAAACACTACCCTAAGTAGATTAGATACAAGTAGTGCTGATGACGGACGTGGCTGTCTAGAAAATGTGCATTCCGCTCGTGCTGGTGTTTAAAAATTAAATTTTCCCAATTTTTATTTAATATCACCTAATTTGTAATTTAATTAATTCTTTCTTAGAGAGAATAAAAACGAACTTAAGCTTGATTATAAATTTCATTGTATGTAATACATAAACAGTTCGACTAATAATAATTAAAATTTTAAAACTTGAGTAATTTTAAAAGGATTGAAAATTATCCCATAGATGTTTGAAAATTTTTTGTCTAAAAAAGGCCGAAAAGTTCATGAATAAAAATTTTAACTTGAACGAAATTTTTAAAGTAAAGTCAAACATAACAAATTTTTTAATCAAATATATTCGCTAAACCCATTTTATGTCAAACTTTTATCAATAATTACGCCTTTCGAGGTATTTTATATAGAAAGTTTTACTATATTGTTTATAGATGTGTGTGAAGTTAGCTCCGTCAGTTAGCTTCGTTTTGAACAACCCTGTGTTAGTTAACTCATTTGTACAAAAGATGGTAAAATACACAAAAATGAATTATTTTAAACATTTTTATGCAAAAAGTAATTAAAAACAGCTACTTTATTAACATTTTATTGATAATTAATAATATAGGCTTGGAAAAAAGTGAAAATATGTATTTTCCCATATGGACTTTTATTAAATATCAAAAAAATGGCCAAAATCGGAAAGGTGCGGCTTAGCGGACTATAGGGGTTGAAATCTATTCAGTTCTGTTTTTGGCGTTGATAAGTGCGGACGCGATTTTTTTAGCTCGCATTAACAAAAAACAAAACATACATTGTGTGAATAATTTCAAACAAAAACAAAAAAACAAACCTGTTTTAATACAACAACAAAGTTGTCTGTAATTTTTTTTTCTTTCTTTCTCTTTATTTTTTACAACGGCATATTGAATTGCTACTTTAAAAATAAAACAAAAACAATAAGGGCTAATGAGCCTCTTTAATTTAAGCAAAAAAAATGTAGACAATATTGTATTAAATAAAGACAAAAAAACTGAAAATAATTTGTGTGTAAATTCTACGCAAGTTATACGTGCCCAATCTTGTTCGTCGCTTTTGCTAAGCGATGAAAATAATATAACTACAAACAAACCGCCTTCTGAACACAGTGTTACCAACAGTAATATGGATAGTGCAGAAAAACCTAAGACTCAAGTGGGAATGGACAGATATATAACTGTGTTGAAAAGAGGTCGAAGCCCTAAATCTTCGCAGATTGCACCAATGTCCAAAGTACTTAAAGATAAGCAGACTAACGGAATAAGTTCCCAAAATCGTTTTGCTATTTTAGATAACGAAACAAGTGAACAAAAAACGGCACCCAAGTCGTTTAAACCACCACCAATTTTTTTTAAGGGAAAAAAATTCGAATGAATTAATAAATAAGTTAATTTCAGTTATCGGGGAAAATTCATTCTATGTAATTCCAATCAAGCGTGGTAACATTGATGAAACAAAAATTCATTTTATAGACGAAAGTAGTTATCGTAAAGCAGTAAAGGAGTTTGAAAGCTGCAATAAGAACTTTTATACATATCAGCTGAAGAGTAGCAAAGGCCTACAGGTAGTCATCAAAGGTCTAGACTCATATGTTAACCCAGTGGAAATAAAATCTGGCCTCCAAAAAGCAGGATTTAAAGTCAAAAGTGTTGATAATCTCAGAAATCGAGAGCGTGTCCCTCAACCTCTATTTCGCGTTGAACTGGAACCTGGGGATATTAGATTAAAGAAGCACGAAACGCATCCCATTTATAATCTAAAATATCTGTTACACCGCAGGATAAGTGTAGAGGAACCACATAAGCGGTCAGGACCCGTTCAGTGTTTAAATTGCCAAGAATACGGCCATACAAGGGCTTACTGCAAGTTGCCTCCAGTTTGCGTTGTGTGTGGAGAGCTTCATTGTTCCGCCCAATGCGACAAACCAAAGGATGACTCCAAGGTTAAAAAATGTAGCAATTGCGGTGGAAATCACACTGCTAACTACAGAGGCTGTCCAGTTTTTTCTGAGGTAAGGAAGTCAACTCAGAAATTAAATACTCCTGCTAGGCAGCCACTATACCAAGCAAATGCTCATTACCCTCAGTTAGCTCAACCCACAACCAAACATGTTTTATACGCGGATATATTAAAATCCAATCATGTTTTAGCACACAAAGCGACACCTACAAACAATTCTACCCCAAATATGCATCCAGAAGCTAAAGAACAAACTCCATCTGGTAACTACAATCGTCTCGAAGCAAGTATCGAGACATTAGTGCATTCGTTAAACAGTTTTATGAGCTCTATGAGCAGCATGATGCAAGAAATGGTTCGCATGCAATCTATGATGTTGCAGGCGGTACTTAACAAACCATGAACTGTTTAAAAATATGTTTCTGGAACGCAAACGGCTTACGCCAACACAAAAATGAACTCGAGTACTTCTTGAAGAACCAACAAATTGATGTCATGATGGTTTCAGAGACTCATTTAACAACAAATAGCTTTTTTAAAATCAATGGCTATATATTATATGACACTAAAGACCCCCGTGGCAGAGCATGTGGTGGTTCAGCAATACTAATAAGGGCTCGAATTAAACATCATTTACTGTGTGATTTTTGTGAGGAGTACCTTCAAGCAACAAACATCTGTATTGAAGAATATCATCAAAACTTTGTTATTTCTTCGATTTATTCACCTCCTAGATTTCAAATATCAGAGAGTCAATATATCGACTTTTTCAAATCACTAGGTCCCTGTTTCATAGCATCAGGCGACTACAACGCTAAACATACGTTTTGGGGATCACGCCTAATAACTCCAAAAGGTCGTGTTTTGTTTGATACAATTTCAAAAATGCGTCTGAATGTGATATCAAGTGGACAACCCACCTATTGGCCTACTGATCGACAAAAAATACCTGATGTTATTGATTTTGGCGTGACTAAAGGTATTTCGAGAGAAATGATTAAGGTTGAAGCGTCACTCGAATTATCCTCAGATCATTCACCCACTATTGGCTATATATGGAATCAGCAAAATATCATGTCGCCAACTACTTGCACAAGCATTAATTGGTTGAAATATAAAAAGTATCTCAGTACTCATTTTTCGGAAAACATACCGCTAAGAACACCAGAAGATGTGGACCAGAGTCTAATTTATTTTGATCAACACCTTAAATCAGCTGCCCAACATGCGACAGAAACCAGACAACCAGCTAGATACAATCAAATTTATTTTGTAGATGTCGAGCGGCTCTTGGCTGAAAAAAGAAAAATTAGAAGAGAGTGGCAAGCACACAGATCTCCTCAACTCAAATCTAGACTTAAAGATTGCACGAAACGACTAAGACAGCTGCTAGAATCTCGAAGAGTAGCATCTCTGAAAAATTACTTGGAAGACCTCGACGCAACTGCTCAATCAGATTATTCTTTATGGCGTGCATGTAGGAACCTTAAAAGACCGGTCGTAAGTAAGCCTCCCTTGCGAACTTCTTGTGGAGACTGGGCAAGGAATGATACCGAAAAAGGCAATTTGTTTGTTGGACATTTGAAGAAGGTTTTCACCCCAAATGTATGTACTGATATAGCTGAGTTACCATCAGTAGAGACTAGTGCCGTAGTACCCCTAAGATTTGAATTTAGCGATATTGAAAGGGCAATAGCAGATTTAAACACCAAAAAAGCCCCTGGCGTTGATAAAACAAGTAACAAGATGTTAGTTGAGTTGCCCCGTATAGGTCGCAGAATTATTGTTTGTTTTTAATGCCATCTTACGCCTTGAGTACTTTCCCACAGAGTGGAAGGTCTCTTTGATAACTATGATTCCTAAACCAGGAAAAGACCACACAAAGCTAGAATCATACAGACCTATAAGCCTTTTATCAAACGTGTCAAAGTTATTTGAGAGAATATTAATAACTAAGCTGAATCCAATTCGTAGCGCGAAAGGATGCATTCCGAACCATCAATTCGGCTTCAGAAAACAACATAGTACGATCCAACAAACACACAGATTAGTAAATGTAATTAAAACGACCTTTGAAGAAAAAAAAATACTGTTCTGCGCTCTTTATCGACGTTTCTCAAGCATTCGATAAGGTTTGGCACGAGGGCCTAATATTTAAGCTAAAGCTGAACTTGCCCGAAAACTTGTATAAGCTCTTAAAAGATTATTTAACGAATCGCAAGTTTTTATTAAAAGAAGGTGACTTTTTAAGCTCGCCACAGCTCATTGAAGCCGGAGTTCCCCAAGGTAGTATTTTGGGACCAATTTTATATTTACTGTACACATCGGATATGCCAATTAGCACCCTAGTCCACACATCAACTTTTGCAGATGACACAGCTTTTTTAAGTATTCATGAAAGTGCCCAAGAAGCATCACAACTTTTACAAGACCACATACTCAATTTGGAAAAATGGCTAGAAAAATGGAGAATCAAAGTGAATGAACAAAAATGCACTCACATAACTTTCACACTGCGTAGGGACACATGCCCTCCTATTCGCATAAATAACCAAATGATACCACAGCTTTCAGACGTTAAATACCTGGGTATACATCTTGACCGTCGCCTTACTTGGAAAAGCCACATTGACTTCAAGTTAACACAAATGAAACTAAAAGCAGTACAACTAAATTGGCTTATTGGAAGAAACTCCACCCTGAGCTTAGATTGTAAACTTCTACTGTACAAGTCGGTCCTCAAACCAATTTGGTGTTATGGGATTCAGTTATGGGGCACTGCCTCAGCTAGCAATGTAGAAAAAATTCAAAGGCGCCAAAATAAGATTTTACGTATTATTACATCTGCTCCCTGGTATATAAAAAATTCGAACATCCACAAAGACCTAAACATGCCATCAGTTAAAGCAGAAATAGCGAAACATGCAGTCACATATCTAAAGAGGCTTGAATCTCATCCAAACCCTTTGGCGCGTAACATGCTGAATGAACCTGGTTACATTCGACTAAAAAGAAGAGATACTGCTTTTCTTGGCCGTACATTAGAGGGATGACCCGCAAATGATTTCAAAATCCGTGAAACAAACATTATTTTTGTCTAGCACTGGCTGGACTTAAAAAGAATATTTTATTTTAGACTTAAGATACGAGTAATTATTGTTAGTTCAAAAATATTGAAGATACAATAAATAAATTATGAAAAAAAAAAAAACAATCTGTATTATTAATATAGATAGAATAAATTTGCGGTGTAAAATGGAGACTAATATACAACTTTTCATAAGAATATGATATGTTTATTATAAGCATATGATTATGATTGGTTTATTAATGTGATTGGTTTATTAATAATGTTTTAAAAACACTATTAACAGTAGTTGCAATAACACTTCGTCGTCTTAACATGAAAACCTGCTATATCCACTTTTTAGGCAAAGTGAGGTTTTGATGCCGTTCGGTAGAGAATGGGATGACGCATCTACCAACGTATAATTGTTCTTCAATTGGAGTTTCAAAGTATTTGAAAAGGTCTGATGAGAAAAACTGCTAAATCCACGCATAGAAAAATTTTTGTAAGAAAACCTGCTAAATCCATAACATTGATATTCTTTTTTTGTTAATTAAAAACTCCAAATTAGCTGTTTTTTATTGTAATATGGGCAACACTCTAGTGAATTGTTAGTTTAATTTAAAAAACTTAATTTTTCTTAGACACCGTTGAAATTAGGCAAAAAATTATATTTTATTTTTTGTGATTTTTCTGGTGAAGACTTGAAATTCTTTTAAATTCGGTTCAATTTGTGTGAATTAGTGGAACATTTTTCAAATAAAGGGTAAGTACATATGTATGTTTCTTTGACTTGGTGGGCGTTATTTAATTCAGTTTAGACGAAAAATTATGAAGAAACGGAGTTTTATTATAATGGTTTTGACTTGAAACTTACTGTTGCAGATGTCAGATGTTCCAGATGAACGGGGTTCTGCCATTTTAATTTCACCAATAACAAGTCATTCTGAAGATCTGACAACTGCCAATAGTGGACTAACGGGTTTAGTTCCTTATGACATAAATTCAGATTCTAAAACTGATAGTAACTACCCTGAAAAGAGCAAGAAAAGAAGTAAAATATCACAAACGCAGAAGTCTAATTGGTTTGCATAGAAAAAAAAAATTGAGAGAGTCTAGTAAAAGATATATGGGTAAACGAAAAAAAGAAATATGGGATTATGAAGTGCCGAAAGAACCAAAAATAATAAAACAAAGGTGCAACTGCAGACAAACGGAACGTGGTACTTTTAAGTGTGGGACTTTTACAGACGATGACAGAAAATATATTTTTAAAAACTTTTGGGAAATGAACTGGAAAGAAAAAAAGGTATACATTACAGGACTTGTAACATCAGTTCCAATAAAAAGATATCGGGGAAAAAATCTGATCAAGGGTCTAGGAGACATCAGTCCTTCATATATTATCTAAAGAAACAAGGCAATCGAAGCAAAGTATGCAAAACTATGTTTCTTAATACCCTCGGTATTGGAAGATGGAATGTGCTTCATTGGAAAAATGAACAAATACTTTCTGAAGACCCCAGTAGTTCTGTCGTAGCCGCCCGTCGTTCTGTTACCCAAAAAGTTTCCTCTACTCGCTACGCTAAGGATCGCGAAGAGCTAAATTTATTCTTGGATTCTTTGCCTACTATGGAGTCCCATTACTGTCGCGCCACATCCACAAAAAAATATTTACAACCAGAGTGGCAAGCAAAAATGTCCCTTTACCAGTTTTATAAAAAGAATGGGTGCAAAAGTCGTGATGTGCGGAGTCTTTCTATTGCTGCATTTTGTAATGCTTTTGACGCAAAAAATTTGGCTTTATACATTCCAAAAAAGGACCAATGCGAAAAATTTTCATTGTTTAAAGTTGGAAATTTAGCGGAAAAAGAATATTTAGAGCACCAACAGAAAAAGGAAGAGGCTAGGAGGGAGAAAAAGAAAGAGACAAAAGTGATAAAAATGTCGTATTTACTGTTGATATGCAAGCAGTTCTGATGGCTCCTAAGTAAAAAATTAGTAGTTTGTATTATAGAACAAAATTACAGGTACATAATTTAACATTTTACAATTTAAAAGATAGAAACGGATACTGTTTCTTATGGAACGAAACTGAAGGAGGGCTAGGCTCCGAAGAGTTTGCGAGCATATGGTTGAATTTAATTGAAAAGGTTGTATTGCCGAAAGTGGATTCCTCGGAGACACCTCAAATAATATTTTACAGTGATGGATGTAATTATCAGAATAGAAATAGTGTGATGTCTAATGCTTTGTTATCTACGGCCATAAACTAATTATTATTGAGCAAAAGTTTCTAGAAGTAGGCCATACTCAAATGGAAGCTGACTGTGTTCATTCCACCATCGAGCGGGCACTAAAGAATAAAGACATTTATGTTCCTGCAGATTATGTTGAAGTCTGTAAATCAGCTAGGAAAAGACCAAAGCCATACAATGTAAATTACCTAAACTAAATAGAGAGGTAAAATCATGGCTCACTTCAATGGGTCTATCACTATTGGAGAATAAAACGGAAGTTGTCGTTATATTCAGCCGAAGAGTTAGGGAATATGTAAATACTTATAAATGTTGGAGACTGCGAAGTCACTCGAAGGATTCTTTAAAGTATCTGGGGTTATGATAGACAGAAAATTATCTCTTAACAGCCATATTAGCTACGTCGTAGCAAAGTCCAGAGTATCTGCTGCATAACTTACATACATACATACATACATACATACATACATACATACATACATACATACATACATACATACATACATACCAGAGAATGACAAAAGTATAATTTTTATTACTTATTAAGTATTTGAGGCCAAACATGTATAAATGTGTATAGCTACAGCTCAAACAACATACCATACACACATACTAATATCAATTTCAACTTAAATAACTACAAGTATAGGCAAAGAATAAGTGTTCGCATACTTGTTCATTTATTTTTTTCGCAATACAACTAAGTATAAGTAAAAGTTGGATAAAGTATTGGCTATACCCATACTTGTAATTACAGAGTAGGAATAAGTACAAGTATGTAAATACTCTAAGTATACTTAGAGCATTATAACTACTTTTCCATACTTGTAAGTATTAGGTAGTTATAAGTATGGGTATGCCAAATACCCATTACATTATCTACCTACAACCAGTTGTACTCATACATGCATTACTTATACATTTTCAAGTTCGTTGTGTATAAATAATGTTATAAGTATTGAGTACACCCATACTTATTTCCCTACAAATATGTATGTGTAGGTATTTTCTGTGTTATAGGTATAGGTATAACTAATACCCAAAAATATGTGTAAATACTTGACTACATTTATTTTATAAGTACTTTTTGTCAGTCTCTGATACATACATACATACATACATACATACATACATACATACATACATACATACATACATACATACATACATACATACATACATACATACATACATATGTATTTTTTAGTGTTCCGTACCCAGAAAGTAAAAACGTAACTCTATTGCTTTTTGGAAAGTGCTCAAAAGCCCAAGACGCAAGTGGGAATGGACAGATACGTGACTGTGTTAAAAAGGGGACGAAGCCCTAAATCTTCACAATTAGCACCAATGTTTAAGGTACATAAAGAAAAGGATTCGAATGGAATAAATTCCCACTAAAATTTGCAATTTTAGATAGTGAAGCAAGTGAATCAAAAACGGCACCCAAGTCGTCGAAACCTCCTCCAATTTTCTTAAGGGAGAAAAACTGGAACGAACTAAGAAGAAATTAATTTCTGTTATTGGAGAGAATTCATTTTATGTGGTTTCTATTAAACGTGGTAACATCAACGAGACGAAAATTCAAGTAAATGACGAAACCAGCTATCGTAAAACAGCAGGTGAATTTGAAAAATGTAAGAAAAACTTTTATACCTATCAACTTAAGAGCAGCAAAGGTCTACAGATAGTTATTAAAGTTATATAGATTCATATGTGGATCCAAAGGAGATAACAGCTGGCCTTCAAAAAGCGCGATTCAAGGTAAAACATGTAGATAATCTCGGAAATGGAGAACGTGTGCCCGAACCACTTTTTCGAGTTGAACTTGAACCTGGAGATATGAGACTGAAGAAAAACGAAACGCATCCAATTTACAATCTGAAATACCTACTGTAGCAATTGCGGTGGAAACCACACTGCTAATTACAGAGGCTGTCCAGTTTTCTCGATGGTAAGGAAGTCAACCCAAAAAATAAATATTCCTGCTAAGCAGCCACAATATCGAACAAATGCGCATTACCCCCAGTTATATCAACCAACGACCCAACATGTTTCATACGCGGATATGTTAAAATCCAACCATATTTCAGTGCACAAAGCGACACCGACAACTAATTCTACTCAAAATTCACAATCGCATCCTAAAGAACAAACACCATCTGATAATTTTAATCGTCTTGAAGCAAGCATCGAGACATTAGTGCATTCGTTAAACAGTTTTATGAGCTCTATGAGCAGTATGATGCAAGAAATGGTACGCATGCAATCTACTATGTTGCAGGCGTTGCTTAACAAACCATGAACTGTTTAAAAATATGTTTCTGGGACGCAAACGGCTTGCGCCAACACAAAAATGAACTCGAGTAATTCCTTAAGACGGAACAAATTGATGTCATGCTGGTTGCACTTAACAACAAATAGCTTTTTTAAAATAAATGGCTATATCTTATATGCCACCAAGGACCCCTGTGGCAGAGCATGTGATGGTGCAGCAGTATTAATAAAGGATCGAATCAAACATTATTTACTGTGTGATTTTTGCACAGATTACCTTCAAGCAACAAACATCTGCATTAAAATATTTCATCAATTTATTCATCTTCGATTTATTCATCTCCTAGGTTTCAAATATCAGAGAGTCAATACAGCGATTTCTTCAAATCACTAGGTCCCTGTTTCATAGCATCAGGTGACTACAACGCTAAACATACGTTTTGGGGATCAAGACTAATTACTCCAAAATGTTGTGTTTTGTTTGAAACAATTTCAAAAATGAGTCTAAACGTGATATCGAGTGGACAACCCACCTATTGGCCTACTGATCAGCAAAAAATAACTGATGTTATTGATTTTGGCGTAACTAAAGGTATTTCAAAAGAAATGATTGAAGTTGAAGCGTCACTTGAATTATCCTCGGATCATTCACCCACTATTGTATATATATGGAACCAGCAAAATATGGTGTCACCAAGAACTAGCATAAGCATAAATTGGTTGAAATATAAAAAATATCTCAGTACTCATTGTTCGGAAAATATCCCGCTAAGAACTACGTTGAGCAAAGTCTTTCTGATTTTGATTAAAACCTTAAATTGGCGGCCCCAACACGCAACAGTAACCCGACAACTAATAAGACACAATCAAATCTATTATGTTGACGTCGAGCGGCTCTTGGCTGAGAAAAGAAAAATTCGGAGAGAGTGGCAATCGCACAGATTTCCTCAACTTAAAAACAGACTTAAAGTATGCACGAAACGGCTAAGAGATTTACTAGAATCCCGAAGAGCAGCATCTCTGAAAAACTAATTAAAAGACCTTGACCAAACTCCTCAATCAGATTATTCATTATGGCGTTCGTGTAGAAACCTTAAAAGGCCAGTAGTACATAAGCCTCCCTTGCGAACATCGTCTGGAGGCTGGACAAGGAATGATACCGAAAAAGGCAAATTATTTGTTAAACATTTGAAAAAGATCTTTACTCCAAATGTATTGACTGATGCAGTTGATTTGCCAACTGTCGAAGCTAGTGCTGCAGTACCCTTAAGATTTCATTTTAGTGACTTTGAAAGGGTAATAACAGATTTAAACACCAAGAAAGCCCCTGGCTCTGATAAAACCTGTAACAAGATGTTATTTGAGTTGCCCCATGAGTTCCCCTGTGATGGGTGGTCACCTTGAGTCTTCAGACACGGTGCAGGGGCTTAAACATCAAGTTGATGTGAACTAAGAACCACCCACCCATAACTCGCGGCGTCTGTACTCCAGGTTAGGGGCGGCCGTGGGTAAACTTCTTCTTCTGGTCGACTTGGTCGGTCAATACCGCTCTGGTAGCGTCTGTTCCCTAGGTTAAGGGCGGCTACTGGAGACTTTATTCGTCCGTCTTTTTGTCGGTCCGTGGGGGTTTGTATTAAATCCAAGATGTGTCTGACTCATAGTGAGCGGCATCTTGGTCTGCGTCTGTCTCCAGTGGAGCGGCAGTTTTTCACTACACCTCTGGTGGAGGTATAAACCACCTCCCCCCCAAAATGAAATGAACAACGAAAATAATGGCCCTATGTCCTTGGTCGAGGGTGCTAAAATCTCCAAGGGTAATAACGTGAGTACTCAGGTGGAGGCCACAGGCCTGAGTGCCACTGATGTTTCTTTGCCTACGACTGACCGGATAGGTAACCCAGGTTCGGTTAGTCGCTCTTCTATTTCTGGGCGTGACAAACGCTTAGACCGACAATTCAGTCTAAGCACGGACGAGTCTGACCACTTGTCGGGACTCGAAGGGTTACCTCTACGAGACCGATGAGGAGGACCTTAGCATGGTCACCTCCGTGTCGCCAATTGCGAAAACGGACGGAAAACCGGAGGCCCATGGCCCTGAAAAGGGTGACAAGGAAAAAGACGACTCGGACAGGACCGGACGAACGAAAAAGGCTAGCTGGCTGCAAACGTTCTCTTAGGTATTTAAGGTCACTGGAATCTTGCGATCCAGCGTCCTTAACTGCTCGGGAGAAGAGTTTGAAGCGGAAGCACACCTACCACGTTCGGAAGTATGAGGCTATGCTTAATACAACCGTCGTGGAGGTCAAGCCTAACAGGACGGATAGTAACCAGGATAAGCATGCGAAGAAGGTAATAACCGTGCCCCATGCTACTCCTGGACCGAACACGATCGTCACCTCCGCGATTCTGGATGAACGCCCTTTTACTTCTAGAGGGGCCTCAGCTGGATCAAGGAAGGGCGATGACCAATGCGGTAAAGCGAAGTCTGCTAGCAAAGGCTCCAAGATGCTGGCTGCACAAACCTCTAAAGGTCAAGCACCAGTCTCAAAGGGCCCCGCAAACAGACCTAGCGGTAAACAACAAAGGTCGGGTGAAACGCAGGTACCTGACGGTAAGCGGTTGAAGCCTTCAACTAGCTCCTGAGTTACAAGTAGCCATTATTGATCGTAACCACCCCGGTGGTAAGATTACTAATGAAAGATGGCTGCTCTTAGAAGAAAAGATCCTACGCAGATTGGTCGACGAACTCGCTTATAATGACGATGACTCGTTCACTGCGTTTGACGGCGCTAAGTGGTCAAAGGGCATCAAGATCATCGGATGCGGTAATGAAAAGGCCTTAGGCTTCCTCAAAGACTGCATCCGTGATGTTGGCGAACTATGGCCATGTGCCAAAATAGAAATCGTCCCCTTGGACCAGGTTCCGTTTCAGGCGACAGTGAAGGTATGGGTTCCTCCTCCTATTTTGGAGGATGAGGCCATCCTTACACTGATCAAGCGTCAGAATAAGGGCCTTGGAACCGAGAGCTGGACGATTGAAAGAGGACGCGCAATGGACAAAGGGGAAGGAAAAGATCTCTGGATCAAAATCGATTCAGAATCCCTCCGTCTCCTACGTCCCTCCAAAGGCGTCATCAAATATGGGCTTAATCAGCTTCGGCTGATTCTGCCCGCAGAGAAACGCGATGGCAATTCCGAGCGGCATGAAGGTGGTACAGATTAATCTGCATCACTCCGAGGCAGCATCGGACGACCTGCTGCGTTTCATGGAGAGGGAAGATATCCACGTGGCCTTAATCCAAGAACCCTGGCTTGTAGCCAACAAGGTTCGCGGCGTCCGGTCACGAAAATATATACTCTTCTCTCCAACCCAAGAAGGTAAGATAAGAAGCTGCATTTTAGTTAGGAGGGATGTTAACATGTTTCTTTTATCTAATTGCAGTGCGTGTGATCTGACGGTAGCAGCGTTCGAACGCAAGGGTCTCCCGACGGTGATCCTGGCATCAGCGTATCTACCATATGATGAAGATGATCCGCCTCCACGTGCCGTACGCAACCTGATTCATTGGTGCGATACAAGGGGCCACGATCTCATCCTAGGATGTGATGCGAGTGCCCATCATACTCTGTGGGGGAGCACGGACATTAACACTCGAGGTGAGAACCTTTTAGATTATCTTCTATCTACTAATCTTAAGATATGCAATAGAGGTAATAGACCAACGTTTTTCAATAGGATCAGGGAACAGGTCATTGATATAACATTGGTAAGCGATAGGGACTCAGTTAAGATAATTGATTGGGGGGTTCGGCTTGACTGTTCTTTCTCTGATCACAATAGAATTGTTTTTAGGGTGCAACTTACCCTCGATGTAAGTAAACCCTTCAGGAATCCTAGGAACACGGATTGGGGGAAGTTTAGAACGCTCGTTGAACTTATGCCACCTCCCACTGAGGGAATGTTGGCAGGCACACGAGAGCTGGATGACTCCACATCCTTTCTATCTAGGACACTAATTGAATCTTTTCACTCATCATGCACTGAACGGCATCCGTCTAAGAGACTTCACAAGCCATGGTGGACTCCAGGGCTCAGGCAGTTACGCACTGAATGTAGGAGACTTTTCAATAAAGCGAAGCGGGACAAAGGACCCTCTGATTGGGCCGAATACCGCCGGAGTTTCAATAATTTCAAAAAGGAGACCAGAAGAGCGAAGCGAGAAACTTGCCAGCGTTTTAGTAGTGATTTAGTGGATTCCATTGTAGATGAAGCCAGGGTAGCGTGGGCTGTGAGTTCTTTTAAGCCCTATAAATCCGCAGGGCCGGACGGCATTTTCCCAGCGTTACTACAGCAATCGATAAAGGTTATCATGCCGTGGCTGATTTCCATTTTTAGGGGCAGCCTGTTGTATGGGTATATCCCCAAAGAATGGAAAGAGGTTACTGTGGTATTCATTCCTAAGGCGGGAAGAATAAACCATGGAACTGCAAAGGACTACAGGCCAATAAGTCTGTCATCGTTTTTATTGAAAACACTAGAGAGACTGGTGGACGTGTATGTCAAAGGTCTTCTATCGTCAAGTAATTTCTGCAGGGCACAACACGCATACCTAAAGGGAAGGTCGGTGGAAACGGCACTGCATTATGTAGTCGGTACAATAGAGGATACACTGGACAGGAAGGAGTATGTGCTAGCAGCCTTTTTGCATATAGAGGGCGCTTTCAACAATCTGAATATATCCTCGATACTGGACGCCCTACAATATGTGGGGGCTGAACAGAAAATTATAGAGTGGACGGAGAATATGCTTCGAAGTAGAAGCATTATCTCCAGGCTTGGCCCTAGTACGATAATGAAAGTTGTGACAAGGGGAACACCGCCGGGGGGAGTCATGTCCCCACTCCTTTGGAACCTTGTTGTAAATAAAATCCTCTTCAGACTATGCAACGGAGGCGTTAAGCTGGTCGCGTATGCAGATGACGTTGTAATCCTTATCAGGGGTAAATTTTTATCCACGATAAGTGACCTTATGGAATCGGCATTAGGCCAACTACTCGCTTGGGCGAAGGACAACGGTCTGGGCCTAAACCCTGGAAAGACCGAACTTGTTCTCTTCACCAGAAGATATAAAATTCCGGAATTTAGACTCCCAAAAATGGGTAGCATTACTCTGAAATTATCAAAAAAAAGTGAAGTACCTCGGCGTCATCCTAGACTCGAAGCTCTCGTGGAAACGTAATGCTGAGAGCAGGATGAATAAGGCCCTATGTGCATTTTACGCATACAAAAGGACCTTTGGCAGGAGATGGGGCCTAAAACCGTACATGGTACACTGGATGTACACGGCAGTGATTAGGCCCATCCTCACCTATGGAGCACTTGTCTGGTGGAGAGTGGTGGACACTAAAGTTCACCTCTCTCTTCTGGATAAGGTCCAAAGGTTAGCAAGTCTCTCTATTACTGGTGTGATGAGGTCAACTCCACAGGCCAGTTTGGGGACAATGCTAGATCTGACCCCTCTAGATGTCTATATCAAACACGTCACTGCCAGGTCGGCCTTAAGACTCAGGGAGTCGGGCGAATTAAGACATTGTCGTGTTGGACATGGCACCATCCTACGACAGGTGGGTGGCAATATCTTGAGGGAGCAGACTGATTACTTAACCCCTGTTATGGACCTCGACAAATCGTTTGTCGTGAAAATTCCTACCAGGGATGAATTGAAGGAGAACTCTGTAATTCGGAACAATGCGGTTTCAATATTTACGGATGGCTCCAAGATAGACACGGGTCGGGGATCTTCTCTGAGGATCTTGATCTTTAAATTTCACTTAGGCTTCCCGATACCTGCACCGTGTTCCAGGCTGAAATATATGCTATATCGGTAGCGGCAAAGAAAATTGAGGAACTTGCGATGGAGGCGTCGACTATCGATATTTTCGTAGATAGTCTAGCTGCCATTAAGGCCCTTAATTCAAAAGTAGTGAAATCTAAATGTGTGTTAGCCTGCATACAATCTTTAGCCCTACTTGAACGACATCGTATAATGATAGTGTGGGTTCCAGGACATGAGGGCATTCGTAGAAACGAGATGGCCGATCAATGTGCGAGGAACGGTTCGAATCTGGATGTGACGGTTGCCCAAGGGGAAATCAATATCCCATTGGCCGAAATGTCTAACATACTGGGTGAATGGTCGCTGAAGGAAACGGCTCGCAGGTGGTCTATACTAACCACTTGCAGATTATCTAGAATCCTTTGGCCCTCAATCAATAAAAAAAGGACAAAGGCACTACTGATCCTCGAGAAAAGCTCGTTAGCACTTCTGGTTGGTGTTATAACGGAGCGTATGGGAATCTCTCGTGGAGGGTGCTGCAGAAGCTGTATGGATGAGGAAGAGGAGGAATCAGTTCAACACCTTCTCTGCGACTGCCCGGCTCTTCAAGAGCGTAGGCTCAAATTTCTGGGTCAAATATTCTTCCAGGACCTGGACTGTCTCAGGGATGTGACACTGAGTAGCCTATTAGGCTTTGTTAAAAGCTCCGGGTGGTTTACAAGAACCACCGGTATCGGAGTTCTTTAGGAAATGGTGGAGGTTGACGATCGTTAGGGCATCACAATGGGCCTTATTGGCCTCCGAGTGAACTCCCGTTTTTGCGGGCGGCCCGTTTAACCTAACCTAACCTAACCTGCCCCATATAGCTCGCAAAATTATTCTTTTTATTTTTAACGCATGTTTATGCCTTGAGTACTTTCCTTCAGGTTGGAAGGTTTCTTTAATAACTAAGATTCCTAAACCAGGAAAAGACCACACAAAAGTTGAATCATACATGCCTACAAGTCTTTTATCAAATATGTCAAAGCTGTTTGAGAGGATGTTAATAAATTAGCTGAACCCCATTCTAAGCGACAAAGGATGTATTCCGAACCATCAATTTGGCTTCAGAGAAAAACATAGTACAATCGAACAAACTAGCATGTTAGTTAACGTAATTAAGAAGACATTTGAAGAAAAAAAAAATACAGCTTTTTATCGACGTTTCCCAAGCATTCGATAAGGTATGGCACGATGGCCTAAGTTAAAACTGGATTTGCCCGCAAACTTATATAAGCTGTTAGATAGTTATTTAACTAATCGGAAATTCATTGTTAAAGAAGGCAATATTTTAAGCTCACCTATGCCAATAGAAGCCGGAGTTCCCCAGGGTAGTATATTAGGGCCGATTTTATACTTGTTGTATACTTCAGATATGCCAACTAGTGACCGAGTCCACACATCGACATTTGCTGACGACACAGCTTTTTTAAGCATTCACGAAAGTCCCGAAGTAGCATCACTATATTTACAAGACCACATATCAATTTTAGAAAAGTGGTTGAAGAAATGGAAAATTAAGGTCAATGAACAAAAATGTACTCACATAACTTTTACTCTGCGTAGGGAATCGTACCCCCCTATTCACATAAATAACCAAATGATACCCCAGCTTTCAGACGTGAAATATCTCGGCATACATCTTGACCGCCTCCTTACATGGAAACGCCACATAGAATCAAAGTTAACACAAATGAAGTTGAAAGCAGTCCAACTAAACTGGCTAATTGGCAGAAATTCTACTCTCGCTTTAGACTGCAAACTTTTATTGTACAAGTCAATTTTAAAACCAATCTGGTACTATGACATTCAATTATGGGGCACTGCCTCAGCTAGCAATATAGAAAAAATCCAAAGGCGCCAAAATAAAATTCTACGGGTGATCACAGTTGCTCCCTGGTACATAAGAAATTCGAGCATCCACAAAGATCTAAACGTGCAAACAGTTAAATCAGAAATAGCGAAATATGCTGTAACGTATTTGAAGAAGCTTGAAACACATCCAAATCCGCTGGCTCGCAACATGCTAAATGAACGTGGTTACATTCGTCTAAGAAGGAGGGACCTTTCTTCTCTCACCCGAACATAAGAGGGATGACCCGAAAATGATAGAAGCAACCGTGAAACATACATCTTTTTTTGTCTAGCACTGACTGGACATAACAAGTATATTTATTTTTATTTTAGACTTAAGATATGAGTAATTATTGTTAGTTCAAAAATATATTTGAAGATTCAATAAATAATTTATGAAAAATAAAATTGTTTTCGCTACAATGTCTGTCCGTCAGTCGGCGCCTTTCATCTCTGCAACCGTAATACGTAGACTCTTGAAAGAGATGTATAACTGTTGCCGCTATAGCAATAAATACTAAAACTTATAGGGTGTCCTGATAGAGATGTGTTATTCACGAATATGTGTTTATTTCTTGAACTGTAGGAGGCATACACTTAAAATTTACAAACAGTAATTAAAACTTTGTTCGCTATATAAATAAGTATCAAACAATAACCTAAAAATTAAAGGGTGTTCCGATAGTGGCGTGATTTGCATGTATATGGCCTAAGTTATGAACGATAATTGAATTTTTACAGGAGGTGTATTACTGTGGCCACTATAACAAATAGTAAAAATTAAGGGATGGTCTGACAGTGACGTGATTTGCATGAATATGGCCTAATTTTTAACCATAATAGGTAGACTATTGAAACTTTTACAGGATTTGTATTAATTTGGTCTTTATAACAATTAGTAAAAATTATAGGGTATTCCGACAGCGATGTGATTTGCACGTATGTACATAACCTTATTTATATAATATATGTATGTAATAGGTAGACCCTTGTGAAATTTGTATAAAAGATATGTTGCCACGGCCGCTGACAATTATTAAAACTAAAAGGGTGTTCCGACAGTTACCTGTTTTTCACGTATATTGCCTTATTTTTTGAATTGTAATAGGTAGACTATTGATATATTCATAGATAGTCGTGGCGGCTACAACAAATAATAAAATTAAAGGGTGTTCCGAAAGTGATATAATTAGGACGTATATGGCTTTGTGTTTTGAACCCTAACAGGTAGACTCTCGAAATTTTTACAGTAAGTTACACATAACAGTAACAAGAAGTCACGAAAATAAATTTAAAAAAAATAAAAGCGTGTTTCATAAATGTCGCGAATTTCAGGAATTTGGCCTTCTCTTCTAAAAGTTATAGGTAGACACTTGATATTTGGAGACAAGGTATATTCTACTATGCTCTAGTATAAAAAAAATTAAAAATTAAAGGGTTCCCATAAGACGTGTACAAATTACCAACTTGTATTTTTAAAATTGTACTGAAATTGTACGGAATCCTTTGTGTGTGAGTTTGACTCGCTCTTGACTGATTTTTTATGTTTTTCAAAGCAAAAAGTGCTGGTAGCGGTAGAAAAGGCTCCAAACTTTACAAGAAACTGTTAGAGAAAATTAGTTGACAAACTGGCGGAAAAGTATTGAGGATACGAATAGTGTTCGCCGCTTTAGTGCAAAAAATCCATTAGAACTTATTTGTTAGATGCTGCAGTTTCTAAAATCGGCCGAATCAAATATAAGGCAAAGGCAAAAATAAAAAAATAATTACTACAGAAATGATATAATTAATAAAAATTAGAATAATAATATAAATAAAATTAAGACCCCTATTACTGTTTACAAATCAACTCTACTTCAGTTGAAATTTTACAATTTGATATCAATTACAACTCAATTTGTCAAAAATTTTTAAGTTGAATTTAAATTGGGTTACAACTCTGTTATAGTTTCAACGTTTACAACCCTGTGTTAGTTCGGTTAACAAAAGTTTTAAAAAAATTACAACTCATCAGTAGCAGTTGTTTCAAATTACAACTCATCAGTAGCAGTTGTTTCAAATAACAACTCATCAGTAGCAGTTGTCTTTAAGTTGTCTTTTAGACAACTCAACTGAGTTGAGTTGTAAACCTTAATAGGGGCATAAGTGAATAATTAAAAAATAGTATTCACAAAACTTTTGTAAGCTTAAAGCTTATGTTAGTAAGCTTGTTATTTCTATAGAGTTTTGGTCGAACGCATACTGTGTTTACTTTAAGTATGTTGTTGTTTAACAACAAGAATTATATTTGTATAGAAGAGAGAAGTAAGTAGCAGAGATGTCAGATCAGCACCCATATTCTAAAAATCTCATAGATATCGCTAAAATTCTAAAAACGCATAAAAATTATGTGCATTCTTTCTTATTTTGAAATTTTTAGTTTAAATAAAATTACATAAATTGAGCATTTAAAACTAAAAATGTCAAAATATTTGAGGAGGCACGTAAATGTTTATGAATTTTTAGAATTTTAGTGATAGTTTTAACTACGAGAATAACAGAATATGGCTGGAGAACTCTTTCATTAATGTCAAAAACCACAATAAAATTGTTTGTTTTAGTTTTTGCTAATAATAGAAGCGATCCTGTACTTTTTGGGAAAAGTTCGGTAAAATGAAATAAAACAAAAATATACTCTCTTAGAGACAAAAATGCTTAAAGGTACGGGAACACAAAAAACCTACTTTATATACTAAATCATGATGTCAAAGTATTTTGCATGCATTCGTATATAGTAAAAGATAAAAATACAAATACTTTGTACGTACTTAAATTCTCAACATATTTTTTAAGTTTAATTTATTAATATTTTATAATAAAACTTTTAAATAAGTTTTTGTGAGCATAAGAATATATTTTTTTTCTAATTTTCTACTGTTTACTTCAAAACAGCTGATTGTTTTGCACGTATACAATCTACCCGAAGAAAAAATTTGAGCTGTTTGGTGCAAAAAGAAGAAGAATGTTATTCTCTCAAAATTCCTCTCTCTTACCCAATCTTGCAGTACGTGAATAATTGGGATCCCGCGGGATCCAAATGTTGATTACGGGATCGCACCTAATATGTATATGTTCCTTTAAATTATAAAAAGGCATTTTATATTAAAAAAAGATAAATTAAATCTTACCCGTAAAATTAAAAAAAGTTGAAAAATTGCGCCAAAATGAACTCATGAAAGGTACAATGTTGACTATACGTTATAACTTTCTTAAAGCAAAAAAAAAATATAATTTTAGTTCTAAAATAAGTTGAAGTTTTTATACATAATATACTGCATACATTCTGATATTTGTCACCGATCCTCCTCTTCCTTGGAATAGATAGTTTATAAATTAAATTTACTCAAAAGTTCTTGAAAAGATAAATTTGTAACCCGTATAAAGCGTCAAGAACCGTTTATTGTAATTCTTAATTAATAATCTCTTTTAACCCAGACAATGCAAGTTGCAATTACCAGCTGATAGAGTATAGGTCTTTAAACTAATATGTACCTGTCGTATCCTTTTAATTATACATTTTTAGCCAAACCTGATGCAAGCTAAACGGAGTGCAAGCATTTTAATAGTATTCCAAAAAGTGTATAACAAAAATGTATTAATTCATTTACCAAATATTTCAAATAAAATCTCATATTATTTTTATTTCAAATGTTTAAAAAGAGATCATATATGTATATGCAATTTCTGCTGTGCAGTAGATGCGGTGTGATTTACAGCGTAAATTTTTCTTACAGTGTTTTAGAGGTGACACGGTGAAGAAACAGGACGGCATAAAATACGAATTCTATACGTCTCCTTTTAAAAGCAAGGGATGAAAGCATAAAAGGGATGAAATCAACTTGTATTTTTTTCCAAATTCGCAATTTTTTTAAGAATTGCTTTTTTTATTAAATTTAACACCGCCAAAGCGGAGAGCACAAATTTTTGTTTATTTCAATTATACTTTGTGGTTTTAATCACTATTTAATTAAAGAATTAAATTTTACCAAATTTTTTCAGCCTCTTAGGTTTTAGTAGAATTTCACAATTTTTAATTTTTGTTTTGTTTACATTCCCATTTTCGTATAAATTGGATACTATATTTGTCTCTTTCTTGACAGGTATACGGACTGCTGATTATGGCTATTTTCATAAGTCACTAGTATCAACTCTGTATACTTTGTGGAAAAAACATAGAGTGAATATGTGGTGTACTTAGGGTTACTTTGTACTCATGCCGTTTTCTGATTTAAAGTCTGTTTTAGAGCCACTCGCCGGCTTACAACGGAGGACAGTTGGGATGTTTTACTAAGTAATTGATTAGTCACTAAATTGCGCAGCAGATCACAGGATAAGGAGTTATTCATCCATACAAGTTCGCAACTGGAAAAAAACTTCCTGCAGATATCTTTTCTGGTACTTTTAATATAGGAAACTGCAAATTTCCATAGCAGGTAAACAAACAGGTTTAATAAATAAATAAATTTGTTAAATAAAAAAATGTGATAAATCTATGTTTAATCAAATGGTTTTCATCATAAATATCATAAATATTAGTACATAAAACTACACATCTATGAAAGTATGATTTAATAAGTACATTTAACATTATATTTTATGCATTGAAAAAACGGAAGGAAGTAAAAAACCGAACTGAACACTTTTGCCAACACTTGCACGCAACTTGTGGCGATGGTACTTATTAATAAAAAGTATTAAAAAGAAAAACATAATACTAAGATATTGCCCAATAGGGATGGGTAGATGTTAAGAACGTTCATTGAGACATCAACTGTATGGAACTTGGTGCTTTCCTGTTGGCACCACAAATTGTTTACATATATGCCACCAACTATTGTGTTTCGTTAGCTGATTGTTCATTGAAAAAGTTGATTTTGAATTTAATTATTTAATGAAAAGCACGTCATTCCAAAACAGAAGTTTTTTTCATTTGCACATGTTCCTAAAAAATAAAACAGAAGATAACAGAAGGTAACTATCACGAACAGTTAAAAATGACCTGTCCATATTAAATAACTATTAACTTGGACTGCCATGTGCGATTATTTAGCCAACTCTTCAACTAAAATTATCTTAACAACACACAGTGATTCATTAAGCGAAAAAGCAGTCAAAAATAGACAACATTTGATGCAGCTGGTATTTGGTATGGACTTTTTTTGATGGGTGCTATTTTTGGTTTCATTTTAAATAATGATAAAAAAATAATGCCTAAATTATAAATTTATAGTTGGATTAATATATTCTTTATAAAGTAATTATTTTATTAAAATCCCTTTATAATATATCATTTGAATAAAAAAGAACTGATTAAAAAACTGTTATAAAAGGACCAATATTTTTTATATAAATTTTTAACCCACGATAGAGCATTTCGTCACCTAAAATGCAAAAGGCCGTAACTACACTTTTTAGTTTTTTACAGGAGAAGGAATAAACGTTATAAATTAAAGACTACTTAAAACTTAATATCCACATTTTAGATTCAAACTTAGAAAACAAACATAACACACATTGAAAGATAATCAAAGCCAACTTTGTTTTGATTTTTTTTTGGAAAAGTGCAGTTACGGCTTTTTGGTTTACTTGACGTTGCAGTTACGGCCTTCTGTTTTTCACCAATAAAGTCTTATATTTGGACGTATACATGTAAAATTTGCTGTGTAGATGTGTTTCGGTTAAGTTCGTCATAATCAATCAAAAAGTAAATTTTGAATTTTTGAGTAGTTACGGCCTTTTGCATTTTAGGTGACGATTTGTAGTTTAAACCTTTAAATTTAAGGCTAACTTTAAAACTGAAGTTATTTATTTCAGTCTCAAATAGAAAGGCCCTAACTGAAATAATTGGAACTTTACAGGGGAAGGTAAAAACATAATAGAAACTGTAATATTCACGATGTAATTTGTAAAAGCGTTATTTTTTACACTATTGCAATAAATTTTTGTGAGGTGTATTTGTGTGAAATGTATTGGATTCACTCAATTTGGTAATAAATGCGAGTTAGGGCCTTTATACTTGAGACCGTCGACATCGTCATGCAATAGAAAATTTAACGCTGATTTCATTAAGTATTTTATTTTTTATTTCCTCCTTATAATGGATTAATGATTAAAAACCGATTCAGGACTGCAATATTGTAAAATATTTTTAATACTTAAACCCTAGAAAGTACGCAATTGGATTCTTTGCGTTTTGTAAGTGTTAGTCAAGCAGTGCGAAAGTAACTAAACATAAAATTTTACCGACTAATCGAATAAAACTTAAAAAGTATTCGATTAATCGATTAGTTTTTATGCTGTTGTAAAAATTTATTCGTTTTGTGATTAATGACCGAAAAAGTAACTGTATTCTACTATTACTTTAATTGAAAGGTATAAGCTCCTTAGATTTTTGAAGATGCCATTATTGGAATAACTGGAAAGTCAGATAGATGTAGGGTTATAATTTGTAGTAATTCCGTTTAATCGACAAACAAATTGTTGTATGATATTTCTAAAAGTAAATATTACCAAATGCTCAATAAGTAATTGAAAAATGCTCACTACTAAATGTTAAATACTAAATGGAAAATTTGCTGCTAAAATGAAAAAATGCCAAATTATGCTGCAAAATGGCAACTGGACACTTTGATAACAATAGAGAACAATACAACAAAACAAGAACAAGTAAAAATCACAAAGGTCTGAGGAATTAAAAGATATTTTGCAATAATAATAATAATAATAATAATAATAATAATAATAAGTCGTTCAAACCACCTCCAGTTTATTTAAGGGAGAAAAATTCGAACGACTTAATAAAAAAGTTAATTACAATTATTGGCGAGAACTCATTTTATGTAATTCCCATCAAGCGTGGTAACATTGATGAGACAAAAATACAATTTATTGATGAAAGCAGTTATCGGAAAGCAGTAAACGAGTTTGAAAACTGTAAAAAGAACTTTTATACCTATCAGCTGAAGAGTAGTAAAGGTCTACAGGTATTCATTAAAGGTGTAGATTCATACGTTGATCCAGCTGAAATAAGAGCCGGACTCCAAAAAGCAGGTTTTAAAATAAAAAGAGTAGATAATCTCCGTAATCGGGAACGTGTCCCCCAACCACTATTTCGCGTTGAACTGGAACCTGGAGATATCAGATTGAAGAAGAACGAAACGCGCCCCATTTACAATCTGAAATACCTGTTACACCGTAAAATAACTGTAGAGGAGCCGCATAAGCGTCCAGGACCTGTCCAGTGTCTAAATTGTCAAGAATATGGTCATACTAGGGCTTACTGTAAGTTGCCTCCGGTTTGCGTTGTATGTAGCGAGCTACATTGTTCCGCCCAATGCGACAAAGCAAGGGATGACTCGAAAGTTAAAAAATGCAGCAATTGCGGTGGAAACCACACTGCTAACTACAGAGGCTGTCCAGTTTTTTCCATGGTAAGGAAAACCACTCAAAAACTAAATACTCCTGCTAAGCACCAACAATATCGAGCAAATGCTCATTATCCTCCGTTAGCCCAACCAACAACACAACATGTTTCATACCCAGATATGGTAAAAACCAATCATACTTCAGTACATAAAGCGGCACCGACAACTAATTCTACTCCTAATTTGTAATCGCATCCTACAGAACAAACACCATCTGGTAATTTTAATCGTCTCGAAGCAAGCATCGAGACATTAGTGCACTCGATAAACAGTTTTATGAGCTCTATGAGCAGCATGATGCAAGAAATGGTACGCATGCAATCTACTATGTTGCAGGCGTTACTTAACAAACCATGAACTGTTTAAAAATATGTTTCTGGAACGCAAACGGCTTGCGCCAACACAAAAATGAACTCGAGTACTTCCTTAAGAAGGAACAAATTGATGTCATGCTGGTTTCAGAGACTCACTTAACAACAAATTGCTTTTTTAAAATAAATGGCTATATCTTATATGACACCAAAGACCCCCGTGGCAGAGCATGTGGTGGTTCTGCAATACTAATAAAGGCTCGAATCAAACATTATTTACAGTGTGATTTTTGTGAAGATTACCTACAAGCAACAAACATCTGCATTGAAGAATTTCATCAAAACTTAGTCATTTCTTCGATTTATTCACCTCCTAGGTTTCAAATATCAGAGAGTCAATACAGCGATTTCTTCAAATCACTAGGTCCCTGTTTCACAGCATCAGGCGACTACAACGCTAAACATACGTTTTGGGGATCACGCCTAATAACTCCAAAAAGTCGTGTATTGTTTGACACAATTTCAAAAATGCGTCTGAATGTGATATCGAGTGGACAATCCACCTATTGGCCTACCGGATGTTATTGATTTTGGCGTGATTAAGGGTATTCCGAGAGAAACGATTAAAGCTGAAGCGTCACTTGAATTATCCTCAGATCATTCACCCACTATCGTCTATATATGGGGCAAACAAAACATCATATCACCAATGACTATCATAAGCATTAATTGGTTTTAATATAGAAAGTATCTTAGTAGTCATTGTTCGGAAAACATCCCGCTAAGAACACCTGAAGACGTAGAGCGCAGTCTTATTGATTTTGGCCAAAACCTCAAATCAGCTGCCCAACATTCAACAATAACCCGAAAATTAGCTAGATAGAATCAAATTTATTCTGCAGATATCGAAGGGCTCTTGGCTGAAAAAAGAAAAATTCGTAGAGAATGGCAATCACAGAGATCTCCTCAACTCAAAAGCAGACTTAAAAAATGCACGAACCGGCTAAGAGACATGCTGGAATTTCGAAGAGTAGCATCCCTGAAAACCTATTTGGGAGACCTAGACGCAACTCCTCAATCAGATTATTCGTTATGGCGTGCTTGTAGAAACCTTAAAAGGCCAGTCTTACGTAAGCCTCCCATGCGAACTTCAGCTGGAGGCTGGGCAAGGAGTGATACCGAAAAAGGAAATTTATTTGCTGGACATTTGAAAAAGGTTTTTATCCCAAATATATCGACCGATATAGTTGAGTTGCCAGTTGTCGAGGCTAGTGCTGCAGTCCCGATCAGATTTGAATTTGGTGATCTTGAAAAGGCAATAACGGATTTAAACACCAAAAAAGCCCCTGGCGTTGATAAAACCAGTAACAAGATGTTAATTGAGTTGCCCCGTATAGCTCGCAGAATCGTTCTTTTTATTTTTAATGCCATTTTACGTCTTGAGTACTTTCCCACAGAGTGGAAGGTGTCCTTGGTTACCATGATTCCTAAACCAGGAAAAGACCACACAAAAATTGAATCATACAGACCAATAAGCCTTTTGTCAAATATGTCAAAGGATGTATTCCAAACCATCAATTCGGCTTCAGGAAAAAACATAGTGTGATCGAACAAACTCACAGGTTTGTCAATGTTGTTAAGAAGACTTTTGAAGAGAGAAAATACTGCTCTGCGCATTTTATCGACGTTTCTCAAGCATTTGATCAGGTATGGCATGAAGACCTAATATATAAGCTAAAACTGAACTTGCCCGTAAACCTATATAAGCTGCTAGATAGTTATTTAACCGAACGAAAACTTATTGTGAAAGAAGGAGATTTTTTGAGCTTACCCCACCCAATCGAAGCCGGCGTTCCCCAAGGTTGTATATTGGGGCCCTTTTTATACTTATTGTATACTTCAGACATGCCAACTAGTAACCGAGTTCACACATCGACATTTGCTGACGACACAGCTTTTTTGAGCATTCACGAAAGACCCGAAGTAGCATCACGATATTTACAAGACCACATATCCAATTTTGAACATTGGTTGAAGAAATGGAGAATAAAAGTGAATGAACAAAAATGTACTCACATAACTTTCACACTGCGTAGAGAATCTTGCCGCCCTATTCGGATAAATAACCAAACGATATCTCAGCTTTCAGACGGCGCCTTACATGGAAACGCCACATAGAAACAAAGTTAACACAAATGAAGTTAAAAGCAGTCCAACTAAACTGGCTTATTGGCAGAAATTCTACTCTCGCTTTAGATTGCAAACTTTTATTGTACAAGTCAATTTTAAAACCAATATGGTGTTATGGCATTCAATTATGGGGCACTGCCTCAGCTACCAACGTAGAAAAAATTTAAAGGCGCAAAATAAGATTCTTCGTATAATTACATCTGCTCCTTGGTATATAAAAAACTCGAACATTCATAAAGATCTAAACGTGCCATCAGTTAAAGCAGAAATAGCGAAACTTGCCATAAGGTATTTAAAGAAGCTTGAAACTCATCCGAATCCACTGGCCCGTAACATACTAAATGAACCTGGTTACATTCGACTAAGAAGGAGGGACACTGCTTCTCTCATCCGTACATCATACAACATACATTTTTTTGTCCAGCACTGGTTGGACTAAACAAGTATATTTATTTTTTTAGACTTAAGATATTAGTAATTATTGATAGTTCAATTATATTGAAGATACAATAAATAAAAATTGCGAATAACAAAAAATAATAATAATAAGTAGCAATCATAGGAAATATGTTTAATCCTTAAGTCAAAAGTAAACTATTATACTTTAGTCTGAGCCACATAATCAAAGAAATAATTTAAATATTTAGCTTCTAAAGTTGGCAGTTGTTTACTTGCAAATCACTCCTATCGTGAATATATTTTCTCTCGAAATATGTTCCCATCCTCTATGGCAAACGTAAAAATTTGCCCTTTGACGCTGAGGCATAATTGAGGTTCTATGCTGTTAATGGGCCGAATTATCTCATCCTTTAGCTCTTGAATTATTGCTGGCTTATCGACGTACACCTTTTCTTTCCAATAACCCCAAATAAAGAAGTTCAACGGTGTAAAATCACATTATCTTGGCGGCCAATTGGTATCGCTACCACGTGGAATAACAGGCCATTGAATTCGTCGCGCAAAAGAGCCATTGTTTCGTTAGCTGTGTGGCAAGTAGCACCGTCCTGTTGAAATCACATATCTTCCATATCCATAACTTCCAATTAGGGCCATAAATGGTTCGTTATCATCTCACGATAGCGAACACCAATCACAGTAATTGCCTGACCAGCCTCATGTGTATCTTTCCATGGTTCAAATTGAGTTAGTCTTTAGAAATATCAAATTAAATGTAAAAAAAACTTGAGGTTTAGGTGTGGTTCACATTCAACCCGCCCTTAAAAATTAACCACCCTATATATAAATCAAATTTTGTGTTGTGAATTCAGTTCAATTTTGAACTTTAAATTTACCGGGTAATTGAAATTTCAATAAAAAATAAATAAATTATTTACGGTAGGGGTGAATATAACTTGTGACCACATTAACGCAAAATGTGCCACAGTGTTTACTTGCAAATGGAGGGAGTGTGTTTGATGTGATGATTTAAATGAAATTGAATGAAACTGAAAATTTTTTCGTGCCCAGTAATAACGAATTTAATTCATCATCTACAAAACATAGTAATTCGTCTAACATAACATAAAAAAGATAGTAATTCTACAAATAAGGTCTATAAGTCTCTTATAGCGGTAGATGCTTAAAAATAATGAGGCTCAAAAATATTGGTACAAAAAAATGAAAGTTTTTGCTACCTAATGAGGTATAGGAAACCAAACTAACGAAGTATACCAAAACTAAAACATAAGTATGTAATTATTAATAAAATAAAACATTCAATTAAAGGAATAAATTCTTTTAAAAATTTTATTTATTTATTGCATTTGTTAAAATTTATTTATTAAAAGAAGTGTTGCCAGAACTTTTATATGTAAAATCTGCAAAATCTGTTTTTAAAATCTTCAAAAAATCTCCATGAATTTTTATTGTTTTTTTTAGCATTTTATTAAAAAAATATAAAAATAAAAAAATATGAAAAATTACAAATGAATTGTTATACATGTATGTGAGTATTTTAAAAACAAAAATAATAATAAAATAAGTATACTTATGTAATACAATTACATACTTATACAACATTAGGAAAAAATAACAATTCTGCTAAAATTTATCTGGATTAGCAAGAAACGTCAGGGAGGGTGGTGAGTGATTTGAAGAAAGCAAAACTCACTGAAAAGAGTTCAGGTGTTATATTTTTGATGAACAACAGACAAATCAATTACATCTGGAATTATATTGAGGTCTATAGGTTAATAAGTGGGCTGGCCAGCATATATCGCATCCATATTATTGACCTACATATATTATCTTTCTCTTGGAGTAGTCATCATCTGCTATAAATTTGGGATCAAGCGTATTGAAATTGTCAAACAATTTATCATTGCTGATGTTATGTTTTTGCGAGCAATAAAGAGTTGATACTGTTGGAAAAATTATTATTATTGTATATACATACGTGTATGTACATGTCCTTGGCTAGCGCCTCTACAACAGATATTTGAGGCATGCATAAGATAAATATAATGACAGTGAGTTACACAAAAATTTTATAATAATTACTTCTGAAATTACCTTTTTTTAAGTTGGGCAACGGACAAAAATATTTTCCGCAAGCTAGCTGCTACGTTTGTTTTGTCTATAAAATATTTAACCATTAGGCCCCTATTACGGGGTATAACTCAACTCTACTTCAGTTGAAATTTTACAATTTGGTATTATCAATTACAACTCAACTAGTTAAGTAAATTATTTACGAAAAATAGAAAGCGGGCAAGTAAAGTTTCTTAATTTGTCTTCAATTACTTTATTGATCACAGATTTCGAACAAAAAAAAAATCGAAAAAAAAGTTGCAATAAAACAACAGCTTGAAAGACTTGTGGAACTGATAAAACGCCATTCCGAAACTGAACAAAACAAGCCGCAATTTGGATCCTGCAAATTTGTTCTTCATCTTAGATTGAGCTAGTCCTATATTGAAATCGTTTCCATACCACTTTTGGCAAATTTCATGAGCAAAAAAATCTAAGTACAACAGCAAATTTCAATATCGGTGGTATAGCTGCCACACGCACAGATTTCTTTAATTGATCTTTTATACAATTAATCCAAATAGCAAAATACTTCGTTGAAAATAAATAATTCACGCTCAGTTGTAAATAACTAATAAGTTAAAAATTAAAAAAATTACTTTATTTATGTATTTATTGCTCATTTTAAACTCATTTATTTTTCTTAGTTTGCACTGGGCAGTTCAAGGAGGTTGACTCATCACGACTTCTTTTTTTTTTACGTAGATCATCCATGTACGTATATAAGCGTCTTCCGAATCGTCCTCAAAAAATAAATCTCTACTTATATACATTTTAAATTATTTTATTTGTAGTAAAAGACATAAAACACTTTTGTCTCATTTTTAAATTTTCATATAAAGTGGTTTTTCTTCCGTCAAATTTGATACTTTAGGTTGGTAACGCCATAACAATTTCAACCAAAAAGCGGTTGTATTTCATAATACTAAAAAGGAGTTGGTTGTGCGAAAGTTGAGTTGTCTCTCAGTTAACCAAACTGTTGTTGAGTTGTAAACCGTAATAGGGGTATTAAGTTGTGTAAGCTGAAAGCATCGTATTGGACTAGTTCTACTACACCAGAAAACAGATCAAATCTATACAGACCCGAACTGTCATACACAAAATTTACTTTTTTCAATTATATTTTTATCAATTGTATTTGTTTTTGTTCTTTCCAATTTTAAATTCGATGACATTTCGGAATCTTCAAAATAACTTCGATATACTTTTGACAAGGTATTGTGTTTCAACTGCATTCTTAATATAATATAGCTTCGTAATATGATATTTAGCACAAAAGTATATTGTTACGTTTTTACTTATTATTACTTACTTTGAAATAAATAAACAGCAATTCTTTACTTCCGTTTATGTTTATTTATTTACACATTCTTCAACTTTACAATCGACTTAACTAATTATATATGTATATAATAGTACATTGACTCCTATGGTTTCAAAGTGAAACACATAGGCTCGCATCACAAACCATTATACTGACTAACAAAAATCCTAATGGCTTACGCAATAGTATGTACGTACCTGGATAAGGAGAGTACATGAAATCATGTAGGCAAGAGATTTTATAGAAACATCTGACCGCATCAGCAACATTCGCTATTTTTAAATCTAAAGTATCATTAACACGTTGGCGGACGTGAATTCATTTAAAAAGTGATGTATTTAAATACATACAATTTTTCATTTGTTTATTAACTTTAAATCTTTTAACATTTTAACATAAGTTTTTGTAATAAACATACGTTTGAAAGTAATGAGCAACTGATTCATTAGGCAATTTCATATTATTTTCTCCGTATATTTAAAAATTTTCGGATGGTACAAGTAGTTTCTAAAAAAATGCCTATCTGTAAAAATAACCTTTTTAAATAAAAATAAATCTGGAAGCACAAACATAAAAAATACAAACGAATTAATAACTCTCCTCCTTTTTCTAAAATCGGTTTAAATTGTTAATTATTTTTTTTTTTTTTTTTTGACTTATTAAAAAGACTTTATTATTGCTAAGGTCTGTTGAATAACGTGTAACGCGTTTGATACTAACGCCAGTAGTTTTGTTTCGGATCTTGCTTCTGGTGTTAATGTGTTGCAAGTTCCAAATGTATGTACATGTAAAGCTTAAACACAACAACTATTGTTTCACATGATATGAGTGCATATACTTTGAAAGTAATTATAAAAAATAATATTTTGATCATTCATTCGAATGAGTAGTCCTATTGATAAGTAGTTTCAATGCTGCAACAAAAATAGCTTACCTAATTAAGAGGTAGCACTTTCCATTTAAATCAATTGTTAATATTTTTATATCCAGTCCACCGCAACATGTCCAAGAGTTATTTTTGATTTGTTTGTTGTATGTAAAATTTGTAGGCAACTTTAACAGCTCAACTCTTTTCTAAAAATCTACCTCCAATGTTCTAATCACCGCTCAAATGAAAATTTGTGAAATAATTCCATGTTTGTATCAGTAATGGATATTTTTAAACTTAATACTTCACAAGAAGTTCTTACATCAGAGTCAACATACATATATTTTCTAGGTGGCATTTATTCCACTACTTATACCTATTTAACGAATCAAATCTACGAATGTAGAATGTTTCAGAAAAAGTAAGTTTAGCTTTCTTTGAAATAAATGCTAATTTTTACCAACAGCATAGCTGCCAATCGTATATGTAAATTCTAAATAAATTTACTTGACAAACAATGCTTAATGTACATAACTGTCGTCTGTCAGGGTAAAATTTTAATTCACATTAGTGAGCTTTTAATTCACATTAGTGAGCTTTTAATTCACATTAACTCTGTCGTCTGCCTATGCTATTACTGTGCAATTTCAAAAACAAACATAAAACAAATTGAACTTTTTTGTGAATATTTATAAAATTACCTTTTTTACCTTGGGCACACACAACATTGTTCTGATTTTAAGAAAAATATGTATGGATTATACACAACTGGAACGAACGACGAACTTCGCACAGTACAACGAATTCGACGGCAAAAATTCAACGAATATAACACATTGAAGACGACCAAAATACTTTGCCAGATCTCTGTTTTCTTTAAACATTTTTATATTTTTTGGCGCCGACTTTATAAACATGCATTCCTTGTTCACATCCTCATTAAGAATTTTACTGTTATCCATTTTTATATAAATTACGATCCAATTACACTAATTTGTATAAATTAATTTATTTATAAATAAATTTTTGTTTACCTGTAGTAAACCATATTTAACAAAATTAAATAATTAAAAATGATTATTTTTAAAAATTAAAAAAATTGATTTATTTAAACACTTAAAAATTTAAATGAAAACAAATTGGCCTCTGTTCATCGCACAAATACCCCTATTTTGCCAATCTAGCCGGACATTACTTTGTAACGGCGAAAGTAGTTCACTCGTTTTCGCCTACAACCATTATTGTTTTCTAACATTTATTATTTTTTAACATTTATTATTTATTTCTTTTATTTGTTCTATTATCATTTGTTAACTTCAATATTGTTTCTTAAGTTAAGAATTAATTATAACGTAATTTAAATTAACGGTCGGGTAATTTAGCGCCACCTATAAGTCAGCAACAACCAAACCATCAAAACAGTCAGCTGTTAAAACAGATGTAACATCACAGCTGAGATAGTTGTCAACCGATGTCAACAAACGATCGGTCATGTAGGTGTGTGTGAGAATGTGTGTGCACAATCATGGGTATAAAAGGGCGAACATTTTGAAAAACTGGGCAGATAGCAAGCAGCTCGCTTGCAGGTAAGAGGTCTCTTGGAGGAATTTTATATTCCGCAATTACTTCTTATCGACAGGACAAGTGCAATTGGTGGAAGTACCAACACCACAGAAGTTTATCTTCTACCGGTGCTGGCTCGACCGTGTGACTAGTGCTGGTGTGGAATTTTATATTCCGGCCATACTCTTGGACACGGCCTAGAACTCCCTACAATCGCTGCCACTGCTAAGTATAGTGTGTTATTTTTACCGTCGATGCCGCCTGTACCGCTGCCAGGTACCGCCACTGCAGCCTGAACCGCTGTCGGGTACAGCTACTGCCAGGTATCGCCACTGCAGCCTGTACCCCTGCCAGGTACAGCTACTGCCGCCTGTACCGCTGCCAGGCCATCGCCACTGCCGCCGTCGTCTTGTACAGCTAGTGCTGCCAGTTGCAGCCCTGTAACGCTGCCAGAGCAGCCCGGCACCGCTACCAAGCGCCACGCCGTCTGGTCCGCCGCTGTACTTCGCCATTGCCGCAATGTACCACTGCCGCCGCTGCTAAGTGCCTCCGTCGTTTGGAATCAACGTTGCCAAGAGCAGCCGCCGCCTGGTCCGCCGCTGGCCACCACCACTGCCACATCATACTGCTGAATACTACACTGTCTGGAAATCGCCGCTGCCAAGATTCGCCACCGCCTGGTCCGCCGCTGGCCTTCGCCACTGCTACGTTGTACCACTGCTGCCGCTGCCAAGTGCCGCCTTCGTTTGGAACCGACGCTGCCAAGAGCCGCTACCGCCTGGTCCGCCGCTGGCCATCGCCACTGCCGCCGTCGTCTTGTACAGCCTGGTACGTACACTGGTCACTGCCGCTCTATACCACCAATAAGTGCCGTTGCCTATTGCCAACGCCACCAATTACCGCAACTGCCGCATGCCATCGCCCCTGTACCACATTTATGGGCGCTGCTGCACACATTCATCACCACAGCCTATCGAAGACCGCTAACCAAAATTACCACGATATTTGATCGTCGACCGCAACTTGTCCAACGTTGTAGCATTTAAATTTAAAAGAGAATAAAACAGAACGTAAGATTTATAACGTTTAAGAAATCAGAGCGGTTTCATTTCTACATCCATAAGAGGAGGTAGGTAACAAAACATAATATAAACGTCCCTGGACTCCGCTGCAGTTATCCCAGCAACCAGCGGAAAACGTGTCGTTACAACTTTCTTAAATCTTATATTGCCTCTAAAAATTTACTGAGTGCCGCTAGATGAATAAAACTAGACAGAAAAATCTGTTATGGCTGTTAAATCTATAAAATAATAAAAATCGGACCAGAGAGAACAACTTCCCTTTAGAAAAACTAATCCTACCTCTGAAAAATTCAAGTTTTTTTTAAATGTTCCCGTCACACACTGGGTTGCAATACTCAGTTTTTGAGGATTAATTCAAAAATGAAATTTAAGGTATCGTCAAAACTGATTGCAGTTGCTTACAGTCTATAAAATTCATTGCATTTTAGAAGTTATGCATTTGTTTGTAAAAAGTGTCGTTGCGCTGATTTACCATCAAAACATATGGTCTGGCGATTACTGCTGTTATTATTACTGTTTTTGTATATTAATTGTTGTTGTTCATGTTTTTAATAATATTGTTGTTGTTTTTTTTAGCAATTACAACTTTTAAGTTCAAACAATGTTCTAAAACTTAAAGTTGGACTCAAGAGAATCTAAAATCCATTTTTAGCCCCGCCCGCTTTTGTGGGCGGTGAAATAAAATATTATTAGAAAAAAAATATAATTATTAAGAGAAATGGATTACGTACCTGTGACAAAAAAAAAATAATATTTTTGCCAATTTCCTAAAAATATAAATTTTTAAGTTTTCTAATGCCTAACCAATCCCCGCCTCCCAAGAATATTATAAAGATGTTTTTGTAATTTGGACAATTCCACGTCAAATCCAAGAGGTACTCAAAATGGCTACTTCAGATTTTATTGAAACTGTTTTACTTATATTCCCCTTGCTCTCTGAATCCAAATATAATTTTAAAAAAATTGTATTCTTATTCCAGTTCTATAAGCCCTAGGAAGTTGAGTAATAGCTCATTTTAAAGGGTTTTAACAAGAATGCGAATATTTCTTTATCCGTTTCCCGGGAAATGAAAAAGTTCGGGAATCCCAAACCCTATTTATGGCATACAACTTTCCTTCTAGTGAAAAATTTATGTTTTGTAATGTACTAATCAGAGAACGGCACAATTGTACCAAATTTGGTACAATCACATCAGTGGTACACTGGTACACTTATTGTTTTTTGGTACAATTTCATATTCAATTTGTTTATTAAATCCAAAAAAAAATTGGGTTTACATGTCTAACTTCAAAGTTCTCCAACCCTGTCTAAATTACAACATTCTTGATTTATGTTCAGGATTTTTTAGTTAGTTGAGTTGCCCCTTATAGGTCGCAGAATTATTCTGTTTGTTTTTAATGCCGTCTTACGTCTTGAGTACTTTCCCACAAAGTGGAAAGTTTCTTTGATTACTATGATTCCTAAGCCAGGAAAAGACCACACAAAAGTAGAATCATACAGACCTATAAGCCTTTTATCAAACATGTCAAAGTTGTTTGAGAGAATATTAATAACTAAGCTGAATCCAATTCTTAGCGCGAAACGTATGTATTCCGAACCATCAATTCGGCTTCAGAAAACAGCATAGTACGATCCAACAAACGCGCATAATAGTAAATGTAATTGGAAAGACTTTTAAAGAAAGAAAATACTGTTCTGCGCTTTTTATCGACGTTTCTCAAGCATTCGATAAGGTTTGGCACGAAGGCCTAATATTTAAGTTAAAGCTGCACTTGCCCGAAAACTTGTATAAGCTCTTAAAAGATTATTTGACGAATCGCAAGTTTTTACTAAAAGAAGGTGACTTTTTAAGCTCGCCACAGCTCATTGAAGCCGGAGTTCCCCAAGGTAGTATTTTGGGACCAATTTTATATTTACTGTCAACATCAGATATGCCAATTAGCACCCTAGTGCACACATCAACTTTTGCAGATGACACAGCTTTTTTAAGTATTCATGCGTAGGGACTCATGCCCTCCTGTTCGCATAAATAACCAAATGATGCCACAGCTTTCAGACGTTAAATATCTGGATATACATCTTGACCATCGCCTTACTTGGAAAAGCCACATTGATTTCAAGTTAACACAAATGAAACTAAAAGCAGTACAACTAAATTGGCTTATTGGCAGAAACTCTACCCTTAGCTTAGATTGTAAACTTCTACTGTACAAGTCGGTCCTCAAACCAATTTGGTGCTATGGGATTCAGTTATGGGGCACTGCCTCAGCTAGCAATGTAGAAAAAATTCAAAGGCGCCAAAATAAGATTTTACGTATTATTACATCTGCTCCCTGGTTATAAAAAATTCGAACATCCACAAAGACCTAAACATGCCATCAGTTAAAGCTGAAATAGCGAAACATGCAGTTACATATCTGAGGATGCTTGAGTTTCATCCAAACCCTTTGGCGCGTAACATGCTGAATGAACCTGGTTACATTCGACTAAAAAGAAGAGATACTGCTTTTCTTGGCCGTACATTAGAGGGATGACCCGCAAATGATTGCAAAATCCGTGAAACAAACATTATTTTTGTAAAGCACTGGCTGGACTTAAAAGTATATTTTTATTTTAGACTTAAGATATGAGTAATTATTGTTAGTTCAAAAATATTTAAGATACAATAAACAATTTATGAAAAAAAGGGTTTTTATTGTTTACTCTGCTAAACCTATTATGTATAAGTGTTTAATCAGTTTCCGGCTGATATATTTTTTCATTCCAAATAGCTCCAGGCTTACTTTATCGGATAAAGATCCGATGACTTTTGTGAAGTTTCAAGCACTTGATTGCAATTGTGGTATAGCCGGATCTTTTTGTTGTGACTATTTTTCTACTGCATAAAAACAAAGAGCGTAAAACGAGTGTCTGTAAATATCGCAATCAGAATAAAAATATTTTTGTGTATTTTCCATACTTGTATGCGAGTATATTTTATACTTCGTTTTACTTGTAAGCAGCGTTGCCACATTATGCATGATAGTACAAGACATGTACTATGTAATTTTTTTTTTTTAATTTGTGTGTATTAAGAAAATTTATTTTTTTTTAACAAAGAAGCAAAATTTGATCAAATCTATTGCTTACAAATTATAAATTCTGCTGATTTTCCAAGAATGCTGGAAGAATTCTTTAATTACTGGTATACCTAAGCAAGGAAAAGTGGTAACAACCTTTTCTATATGCATGTTCATATGTACATATTTTATGAATAAATTCTAAATACTTTTAGAACTAAATCTCAGCAGAACTCAAAAACTAAAATGCGAAAAATGACTGATGAAAATAACAAACTTTAAAAAAATTAAAATTTATTTCAGTATTTTTTAACATTTGTGGATTTTATATACATACATATGTATATACATTTACATATATCTTAATAACGTAATTTTTGGAAAATTTTTTAAAAATGAATTCAAAAACAACAAACGGTCCAATCATTTTGGGCCTAATCAGCTTCTTTTTTCAGTAATAATATTACCCGTTAATGAAAAAGCTCGCTCTGATGCAGCAATGCTTGAAGGTTTTGAAAGAATTTGCACAGCAAATCTACATAAACGAGGATAATATTTTTCATTGTTTTTCCACTACTGAATGATTTCAAAATCGTCGGTTATATCCACTGATTCCTTGCAGTACCTTTCCACTTCATTATTAATAGATTCTTCGAAAGTATTTTGAGATGACCTAAAGTAGTTTGAAAAAAATAACTGATTATCTTGATTAATAAAAGATAACGGTGAACAATTTGAAGTAGAGTGGTCATCAAATGAAAATTGGATGATTAGCGTAGCTGATGGAGTTGCAGGAGAAGTTGTAAACGAAGTTCTAGGTGAATTGTTATTTACCAATAATGTTGGTTGCCGAGTTGATGTAGATGCATATTTATAAAAATTATTTATTTGTGAAATGCAAAACTCCTTTACATCATTATGGTCATTTGGCTGTTTGTTTACAGCTGGTGGAAATAAAAAAAAAACGCTGCCTTATGCCATATTGATAAATTAGGCACCCAAATCAAATTTATATTTTTGGTGATTTTTTCTTTTAAAGCTGAAATGGCTGGAATATCGATGTCACTACTAAGGCATAGTTGTGAAATTTTGTATATAGGTGGCAATGTAAAGCACAATGAAGGGGTATTGCAGACTTGCAACTTCTTAAAGATGACTTCGAAGTGTTTTCAAAGTTCAACTAAAACTGTCAGAGTTGATATATGCATATGAAAAAGTCGTTTAGTATTTCCTGTCTCTGTTAATACTTCATTTATTTGATTCCAATTTTCATTAATAGATTTAAGCATAGTGTAGTTTGAATTCCAGCGCGTTGGGCATGGATTTTTAAGAGATGTTGGTAATTTATGCTGCAGTTATCTTTCTTAAAATATTTTACGATTTTCTTTCACAACTTGTCGAAAACATGACTGCTGCAACTTAAACGTATTTTACTTTCCAATGCCTTTACAATGTTTGCGCCTCGGTCTGCAATGAATTTAATGCCATTAATATCTTCAACGCCAAAGGCATGGAATAATGATTTCAGCTTCAATAAAATATTTTCACCGGTTGACTTTTGAAAATCCATTGACTTTAGACCCAAAATTATATTAAACATCTCGAAACTTTTCTGAAAGTGTAATGTGGCTCCTAAAAAGTTTCGATTTACATAATTATCAGACCATATATCAATTGTGACCTCCACTACTTTTGACAATATCCTTAATTTCAGCACTAAGGGTATCCCTCTTTTCATCAGCTGTCTTTTTTACTTTACGGGATATAGTTGTAGCGTCGGGCAATAAATCATCAACATCGACATTCTCTCAATAGCTTGCACCGATTTTAATGAAGAACTTAGCCAATTTGACAAAGCCCGATCCACTAACTGATAAAAATGGTCGGCAATCCTCAATAATTCATTCAGCGCAGGTGTCAATGGCTAGCTGTCGGTCAATTGCTGTAACGGTTTTGAAAGTTTGAGGTCGACTTAAAGCTTCGCAACACTTGTGACGATTTAAGTTGGATTTTTGATTTCCTGTAAATTTAAGCACCTTATGGCGAGAGCGGCAATATACTAGCCATTCCAGAAAGGTGCCGCCTTCCTTTAATATTTCGGCAATTAAAGTCCAAATCAGGTAAGTAATCAGAGTAAGTTCCATTTGCAATTTGTTTAGCAACCAAATTATTGTTTGACGCCATGATAAATTTTTCCATCTACTTTCAATTAACACTTGAAAACTAATAAGTTAATTGCAACGTTTGTGTTTTCTTTTAAGTGAGGAACATCAGAAATAATAGCAATGCGGTGGAAATAAAAGCAGCTACCTGCATATGCATATTGTTCATCGTTGCTACCAGGCTTGTCAGAATTATTGTATTTGTCGACATGAATGAAGTTTTGAAGACAAAATTGGTTGTTGTTGTTGATTTTTGGAAGACTATAAAAATTATGGTTTCAGTTTAAATACCTATACTTGCAAGTTGTAATACCTGAGTTGAAAAAGTTTTTTCAATAATGAATTACACTAAAACTTGTCTGCTAAATAGATTGCAGTATGAAGTTCTTGACTCTTTATATGAGTTAGAAAATTACTTCCTAAGAAGTGTTGAGTAAATTTATTTCCCAAACTAAGTATTCCAAATTAAGAGAACGGTGACGAATACCAGAATACCAGTGTATGATATAAATAAAACTGTAACTTTAATCCTTAATTTATCATACAACTCAATTTATATTTGTTTGCGTAAAGAAAACTATAAAATATTAGTATAGTATTGTACAATGCACCCTTAACTAGCCACTTGTGTTTTGATTTTAATATTTTTGCTGTTGTATTTTTTGCTGGTTGTATTTTTTTGCTGGTTGTTTTAAGTATGAGTACGATTGTTGAATGTAAATAAAGTTATTTACGAAGTAAAGTAAAGGCGACACCGCATACAAATGTACTTGAGTATGCTAGATACTCAAACTTAGCAATTAGTGCTGGCAAAGTAGTGAGTAGTGGGTACCGAGTACTCGATGCTCGATCATTTTTTTGTGTACTCAATACACAAAAGTAGTTAATCGATACTTTTACGGTAGTATTTTTAGAAACAAATTTTTAAAAATATTTGACAAATACGACGATAAATTTCCTCTGCTAGTATGTAAACTGAAGTATTGAGTACCCAAATGGAAAGAATTGAGTTGTATCGAGTAATTGAAAGTTGTAGAAATTACCAGCTCTATTAGCAATACTCAAATGGTATAGGTATAGTAAATACCCGTACTCAAGAAATGCGGTGGCGATTACACCGCAACCGCATTTAAGACAAGTATACTTAGAGTAGCAAAATTAGGCACTCTTGCAGTTCTCTGGTACTAATAGCATCTTGCACATAGTCAATTTCTTCATGGATAACAACCACAGCTTCTTTAACAAATCTGATGCTCTCTGATGTTCTGATGGGGTTGGCTTCTTCCATTATATTTTCTTTTGTACCATATTTCAGTCGAAGTGGGACGAAACTGCTCTGAAATATAGGTGAATCTAAAGCATCATTTTCCATCATTTTATTAAATTGAGCCTGCTGTTATACATCGCACCCCCATTTGCTTATTAGTATGCCACTATTTTTGTGGAGTTTGTACATGTCATACCGTTTGACATATCAAAATGAAACTTAGTATGTCCCTTTGGTATATGGAGATGAGGAGCTGTATAGTTTTTAAGCATAATCTGGAGAGGGCAAGGGGTAGTTTCCTTACCCCGAAATTGTGTGAATGCTCTACAGGTCATATCTTTATGTAATACATATATCCAGAAAAATATCTATTTCCATTGTGTATGGTAAAGTTGAGAGCAGCCCACTCCAGTTTTATTGTCAAGGTAATAACAGTGTTAGATGTAATGATTTAAAAAAAAACATCTACCTTCAATTATTAAAAACCAAAAAATTTTATGAATATAAAAAGGTTTTTTACTCGTATACAAGATGAGAAAAATCAGAAAAAAGGTGAAATTTTCAAAAAATCGCAAAAAATGGCGCAAAAACGGGCAACATTTTTTTACAGTATAAAAGTAGATATCGTAAATTTTATAGTGATATATAACATTTGTAGGATATAACATTTGAACGATGAAAATCACTCTCAAAAACCTTTTCAGTTTTTTTTACAAAAAATTTAACAAAAAAAATTATTAATTTAATTTCGAACAAAAATTTTTATCCTAAAATTAATATAATGCTAATATCCCAAATCGTTATTCGTTTAGCCACAAAAAATATATTGCAAACCTCTCAAAATCGTATAGTCAATAAAAACGTATGCGATTTACTCAACTTTCCTGATCTCAAGCTAAAGCCTTGAAAATTCACTATACGATGCAAACTTAGCATTTACATTATTGAAAATAAATTTTGGCCTAATGTCCGGCTAGATTGGCAAAATACCCCTCTGTGCGTCGGTGTAACAAATAGAAATAAAAGTTCGTCGACGCACTGAATGTGCGCATTTTCATATGTATGAATATATATTTTTTTTTTATGTCGCGAATATTCGGAACAAAATATTCATCGTAGTATTGCGCAATTTTTAAAACGCTTTAAGTTTTTTCAATAATTTTTAATTTCTTTATGTGAATGCTCATGCACATGTGTATTTATTTTGTGTTTTCTGTGTAAAAGTTCGTCTATTACGGTTCAAATTATTAGGCCATATACACCAAAATTAGGTTTTCTATAGCCGACAATTTAATACCTACGCTGTGTAAATTACAAGATTCTACCTATTGTTGTTCAACATAAGCCCCTATAAGTCAAAATCACCTTATAAGGGCCACCCTTTATATTTTAATCTATGTTTTACTACTTTATATGTACAAATTCAGTGTAAATTTTAAGCATATTTTATTACAATTTAAAATATAACATATAATTAATATACATAAAAGTCTTTTACGGGACACCGCTTAACTTCTGACTTTATTTTTTTAATATCTGTTGCTATAACGGACATAGTAGTACACATTATGTGTTAATTTCAAGTGTCTGGCAACAAGACCTTATATTTATTTTTTGTTATTGGAGCCTGCCCTTTACGGTTCAAGTAATAAGTAAAAATCACGGTGTTGTATGAAAATATAATTTTTATATTAAAATTTGATTCAAGTGAGACCTCCCAATCTATTAACATAACCTTTAATTTGAAAATAATTCCAAATCGGTTCAGAAATTATGAAATTCAGAAGTAACATACATTAAAAAGATTTTAGGCGAGTTAATAAACTCCTTAATTTTTATATATTTTCTTACATTTCATTTAATTTGTTATTTTGTTTTAATATTAAAGTCGATTAAAAAATTAAGTAACTTATGGTTGTATATACGTACATATTTGCATGGTAAGGTATGAAATTTACGGGGCAGAGAAAATAAATTTACTACCCATTTAATAGATTAATTTCGCCAATTTATTTGGTTGACTGATTGTAGAGTATCCGAGTACATATTGTTGGTTGATTGTTAATAGTTTGAATGTTGAAAAACATTATTCATATATAAAGCTACCAACATTTTCCATCAATGATTCAATCTTCTCGTAACCACAACGCCAAAAGGCACACATAGTAAAATACAAAACTATACGGATCTTCAACTTTTCAAAGAAATTTAAACAATCAGCGACTGGCTTTTGTTTACCAGTAACGAAAAGGCCAATTGTCAATTGTAGTTAATTTGTTTAAAAAAATCATGTTAGTGCTATTGTTCAGAAAATGTTGTGTAAGTTTGTAATTTGTATATAGTTTGTTTGTTACTTAATTCGTCTATTTATTTAATGAATTTAAACTAACACCTAAACATGTTTAGTGCATCTTGTGGAAACTCCTAAGTTATCAGCAAAATTTAATTTGGTTATATTTATTGGTTCTGTTAAGTCAGCAGCAGCAGGGCAGTGCTAGTAGGCCAACAAAGTGGAATCACAGGTGAGATATAATATAATATTCTTTTTTTTAACTTTAATGTATTATTATGCTAGGCTCGAAAAGAAAATTTGTGTACACAAATAATTTTATTCATAAATAAATATTCTTTTAATTAAAATTGTAACCAATTTAATTATTATAAATACAAAGCTTTATGTGAAAACTTTAGCGTTTTCTTCTCTAAACAAAAAGAATCTATAATATAAATAAGTATGTATGTTATTCTTTTTACAGATTTAATTATTACCCATTCCCTTTTTATGTGTGTGAAGATAACATTCACTGTAATTATCAATACAATTAAATTGATAATTACAATAAATGAATTCAATTGTATTGATAATTACAGTGAATGTTATAGGAATAACAGTGCTCTGTGACTGCAAAATGACATCTGTTATAAAATATGGTTTTTGTCTATGCTAGTTAAATTCGAATTTATCTTCACACATATACCCTTTTTATGATTTTAGAAGAACCCAAAAAACAAGTTCATTTACTTTTAACATTTATGTACATATGTATATTTAACGTATTAATGAATATAAATCCATATATACAATCATTTAAATTCAAAATATAGTTCTTGCTTTTATAAACAAAACATAATTATGAAAAAAGGGGAGTATATCACATCCCTGAATAAAACTTTAGTGTTTAAAATGTTACATATTTTATTTTGAAATAAATAAACATAAAGTGGCATTTTCATATTTTGAAAAGAAAATATGAAAATGCCTCTTTATGTTTATTTACTCTGATTTTTTATTTAAAAAAAGGATTCGAAAATTTAGCAAATGTAAAATATATGCATGTATGTAACATTTTTGTCAGAAAAAAATGTCATTACATATATACATATACATATGTACGGGGATAACTCAATATGTCTTTATAAAACGCAGAAAGGTTTCATAACAAATTCCAATAACGAACTGATTTTTTAAATCGATCGGTTAACCCAACTTATGGTAGTTTTAAAAACAGAAAATCGAGTGCCACTAACGAGTTTCAAATTGTGGCAAACAAAAGACTAGCGTGAGCTGAGCGTCCTCTGAAAACTTACTTTGCGGAGGACTTAAAAAGTTAGAGAAACGCTGATGAAAGTGTATCCAGTTAAAAGTAGACTATGTTAAAATATAAAGAAGACTCAACTCTAAAAATTTTACTTTTCTATGGTTTTGTAAAGACATTGAATTTCCCTAGTAAATTAAAAAATTTTGTTTTGGATAACAATAAAAAATCAACTAAAGTTAAGAATTATAAGAACTAAAAAAGTATCGTAATTTGTAAAAAAATTCTCATTGTAAACAGCATACAACGTCGTTTCATGTGGAAACAAATGGACAGTACGGTCGATGGATTTGTAGATCGTGTGGTGACTGGAGCACGCGTAATGAAAAGCATGATGGGTGATTTTATGCCTCCGAAACAGAGCACCTCAAATGTCATGGACTATTTGCCAACAGAGACAACTAGAATAAGATATATAATTAGGAATCCTCATACAAAAGAAACGAAGGTTATTCGAGTGCGACCATCTAAAAAAGTAGTGAAATTAATGGCGATGACTCCAAAGCCGCTAATAACAGATAAACCTAAAATAATACATGTAAATGATTCAGAAAATATGTCATATAAATATAAATCAATGGATATGAAAGAACCCGAACAAGACAAGTTTAAATATATGAATATGATACATCCCGAAAAATTAAGACAATTAGAAAAGGAGCAGGAACTGGTAGCAGAAGGTCGAATGCCAATTAAAAGTGAAACAAAACCAATATACATGGCATACAAAGCTGAAAACTCAAGAGATGACGATAATAACTTCAAGGCTGACGATGTTGAAAGTAGCAGAATACAGGAGCTTAACCAGAGTTGGAAACCCGTTTATAAACTGATAGAAACACAATCAGGCTTTACTACCTCCAAGCCATATATGATGAGTGCTTTGCATACAAGTGTTGTAGGAGAACTACTTCCAGAACCTCAAAAACAAGTTTTTGATCCATTAACATCCAACGATTTTCCTGAAGAAAATCCTAAGAAATCTCATACATACGAAGTAACTGAATATACAGGAGAAGAATCAGCGATACAACCTTACACTAATGATTACTATAATTATCAAAGTCCATCCGTTTTGATATCTTCAAAAGCAGTAGATTTAATTAATCGTTCTCCAATAACCACTGAAACTACAAATTTCATTACACAAACTGAAAATGACTCATACTCCAAGACGTATAATTCAGAATACCGATCCCAACGTGGATTTTTACCATCCAAAGGAACTTACAGATTGATCGGAGAAGTGTCCACGACAACTTTATCTCCAAGTACGACTACTACCACCGAAGAGCCCAATTATCCAGCAATATTTCTCAAAAAACTCCGCAACCGCCCTGACAACAACTACACTTCTAATGAACGACAGAATAGCAAATCGTCAGATATATTTCTGGAAAGCAGTAGGATGCCTTTAAATGACACATATACTAGCCAAAGAACTAAACAAATTCCATACCAACAGCACCTCATTTCAACAAAATCACAGCTGAGAAGTAAGTCTCAAAAATGGCCACCAGATGCTGAAGATTCTTATCTTAACTCTGAGCGGACATCGACAAATGTTATTTCCAGTACAACTGCAGTACCTATTTTTCTAAATTCTACAACGCAGTCTATACTTTTCAACAGTAATTCACGCAAAACTGTACGACTTAAAAGTCCACATTATTCATCGTTCACCGAAACAAATCATAGAAGTGTAAGGCATAGAGGTGCAGTGAAATATGGAGACAGATTAGAATTTGAAGAACGTTGAAAATAATTTAAGGCTTTAAACATAATTAAGATTTAAGTTCTAAATAAACATGTTTAAATATGCAGAACATTCGCAAACAGTAGGTTTTAAATCACAACTAGTTCTTCGAAAATTATAATAATTAATATACAAAATTATCGAAGCCAGACAGCCAGTAGGAGTACCGGCTTTACTCATATATTATAGAACCTTAAGTGACGTTTATTGTCAGCAATAAAATTAATTTCCAATTTAAAATTAGTAAGTTTCTCTTCACAATAGGTCATTTTGATAATAAAATTATATAGAATAGAAAATATTTAGCCAATAGTTTTTTTTTTCATATTATTTTTTAATGAAATTGGCGTTAAGTTCTTTTGTGTATTTATTTATTTATTTATACAGTTATATGTATATTTGTGATTGACAAACCAAAACTATTGAAATTAACTTAAAATCAGAACTAAAAAGTAAATAAAGACCATAACAGAAAAGTATTCAACTAAATAATATATATTTTTTTTCAGAAATAAAAAATTCAAGTAAGGCTAATTAAATATTTACAGTGCCATTTAATATTTTTCTCATGCTATTTCACCGGCTTGAAAAAGATCATCCTTCTTTGTGGTCTACACACTCAGGCAAGCACCTGTAAATCAGTGGAGGCAGAATTAATACTATATCAGTTCGAAAATTATTATAGAAATTACAAACGGAATGACAAACCTTTAAATAAAATATCGTAAACATAAGAAAATTGTACTGAGAAGTAGTTTATTCGTTGAACAGACTTTTGGACTTTTTTTTAGGAAATATGGTTACTGTTTCCAAAACCTTCTCTGGGAATTAAACCTGATGGAATAGGAAGACAATAGATTGTAATAACAAACTGTGTTCACATATTTTGAAAATATGACTTAGTAAAAATTTCTAGTATATGAGTTCTCTGGCAAAAATAGCCACTGTGTCCAAATTTTTATTTTTTTAATTTTTGGCAACGTTTTTCTGAAATAAAGCTAGGCGATTCCACAAAAGATTTTCCATTTTTAACATAATTTGTGAAACAAATTATTAATCTGCCATATTACTTCGGAAATGTCAAACGAATATTTATTGCCATCAATTTATATAAAATCTAATTTTTATGTTCCTCAGAAAATTAAACTTTAGAAAAAATTCTTCATTTTAAAGATTATTTAAAACTTAATAAATCCGGATGTTTTGACATTCATATTAAATACGATTTAACAAAAATATTAAATTCTGAGATGTATGTATGTATTTATAACTGCCCTATAAGCAACTCAACTAACTTTTAATTCACTTTAAGCTAACTACTTTGCAACTAGTAGTAGTTAATACTTGAATTATATTTATTAAAAATAACTGTCTTTTTTAACATTGCACAGTGGGGCATAATCAAAATATTTTGGAAATAACCTAGTAATTTATAAACGGATAGGACGATTGATCCAAAACATGATATGCGCATAGCAGAGGAGTATCTGAACTTAAGTTTTAAAGGTGGGTACCATACACCCTCCAGGGATGGCGCTATGTGGTCTCAAAGTTGGGAACCCCGCACCTGGAAATTCTTTTACAGCTTGCCATTTCTTCAGTTTTTTTCTGATTTTTTTAAATTATACATGGTCTTAAAGGTCTTGTCAATACCTATTAATTTGCAAATATTAATTCAAAATGATTGAGTTATAAGCATTTTAAGAAATAAAATTTTTGATTTTTCGCTACCCTGGTCCAGTTTTTTCAAAATATTGGGTACAATTTTTATTTTAATAAATTTTTTATCGTAGTTAGCGAGCCAATATTTTTGATAAATTTGAAAATTGTATATTTACTGAGTTAAAACTAGACTAGATTTTCAATTTAAAAAATCCAAAATTATTGCATTTTTGTGTACTTTAGCCCAAAAAAGACCGTTAACATATTTTTTCATAGAAACATTTTTTTAAGGAATATATAAAAGTTTTACATTTTTGGGTAAGCTAACTATATATATGTACGCTTAAACAAATTTTATATATTATTGATCATCCTTGTAGAAGATGGAGGTCCCACAATATGACATATTTTACATCGAAATTTTGACTTTAGCCTATATATTCTAAAATGCCAAAGCTGGGATCGAAGAAGACTGCGGTAATAAAGCTATATATGCCATAAATTATTTCTGAAAATATTTAATGAGCCCTAGTCCGTATGTAGACTTTAATGGCAAAAGAGTAAAAAATCCCAATTTTGGGATTTTTGGTTATTTCCAAAATATTTTGATTCTGCCCCACTGTGCATTGTGATGTGCTAGGGTGTAGTCAGTTGTCTTACTGACTACTCAGAAGTTAGCTTAAAGTTAGTCAATTTGTAGTTAGCTATAAACTGAATATACATATATCAGTAAGCTATAAAGCGAATTTGTAAAAAATGCAATACAGTTTTGCCCTGTTTATTATTATTTCCTGCATCTTTGATTGAAGGATTCTTATTTAAAAATGTTAATACATGAACCGCTCGATTGTCAGTAAGATATTTCCTACCAAATAACAATAAGATCACAATTTAATCATAATTTAAGAACACAAAAGAACGCAAGTGATGTGACACAAATTTTCATTTTACAATTTTATAAAAGAAATGAAAAATATTTAAAATAAAATTGTCAAAAATAATTAATTTTTGTTCGATTGATAGGCCATAAAAGTTAACTTAAAGTGTGTTATTTTTGTAATCGACTACCATATTGCTTGTAGGGTGTATACGTAACGTATACATGTGTGTGAAGATAAATTTTAAAATTTTTAGCTTAGCCGCAAACCTGCGCATTTAACGGAGCTCTGTTAAAATGCCAGCATAGCTCTTTTAATGGAACTAGAGTTAGCCCTGTGGTCGAAATTCAATCAAATTTATTTTTGTAATCGTTTTAGGTATATATTTTACATAAGTGCACATTCATGTTGCATATTTTTCATACGAATATTATTCAAATTTAGTTATTAATACATACATATTTTCTTTCGATTTTGATTTGTGTTTTGGTTTACAAAATTACATATATTAATAAATTAATAAGTTTTTCCATCTGAGTGTTTACGGAGTTGCAAAGCCAAATTTAATTTAGTTAATTTTGAGTTCATTGTTGTAATAATTTATCAAATTAAGAGAGAGAGAGACCATGGCTTTATGATTGGCTAATATTCTTAACTGTTTTTAACTATCTTAGACTCAAAAATGTAGAAGAAAAAATACATTCGGCACTGCTCCTATTGACAATCTATCAAACAAACAAAAATCAAGCGAATACGTTGAGTTTAAGTCAGTTAAAATGGTTCTTAACTTTTTTCACTTGCCTATTTATATAATGGAATAATTCTTTGGTTTATGCATCAAAACTGCAATTTCAAGGAAGTAATGCAAGACAGCAAAATAAAAATAGACACAGAAAAGATAAGAAGGAAAAGATATACTATTGAAATTTTGCGAATACAACAAAGAATAAATAAAACAATGAATTTAAAAGAAGACACCAAACATTAACACAAGTTACAGAGTTGCCTTAAAGTAAACACCAACATTATGATATGTATTTAATTATAAAATTTGTTTGTTTTTATTTATTTCTATTTTTGTAATGTAATAATTCATAAGATTTGTAAGTGCTTTATTTTTCATTATTGAATATGTTTTAAAACTAATTGTTTTTATATTTGAAAAAAAAATAGACAAAACATCTACGAAATGTTGGGAAAACTAAATAAAATGAATTTGTATTTACAATAATAAACACCAGGCCTTATTAGCTTATATAGGGTGATTAAAGTAGAGATACTTTTTTTAATAGCCTTTTTTTGACAGATCACGTGTGAGTCGTGTCATGCTGTCATGTTATTTTTGTTTAGTATTGTTTGGCATTTCATAAAGGAAAGACTTACGTCTGAATCGCTTCGATCTATTGGCTCTTGAAAAGTTCCAAGAAGATCCGACGTTTGCGAGGCAAATTTTGTTTAGCGATCGGACCCATTTCTGGCTCAATGGGTATGTAAACAAACAAAATTGCCGCATATGGGACGAAGAGCAACCTGAAGAGATTCAAGAGCTGCCACTTCATCCAGAAAAAACAACAGAATCATGGGTCCATATTTCTTTAAAAATTATGCCGGTGCGAACGTAACCGTCAATGACGACCGTTATCGTGCCGTGATAACCGACTACTTGAAGCTCTTGATCTCGGCGACATTTGGTTTCAGCAATACGGCGCCACTTCCCACACATCGCATCAATCAATGGATTTATTGAGAGAACATCTCGGTGAGCACATAATTTCACGTCCGGTCGATTGGCTACCAAGATGGTGTGATATAACACCGTTAGACTTTTTCCTGTGGGGATATTTAAAGTCTAAAGTTTATGCGGACAAACCCGCTTCGATTCAGGCCTTGGCGTGTCATTCGCCAGTTACCAGTCGAAATGCTCGAATGAGTCATCGAAAATTGTACTCAACGGACGGAACATCTGCGACGTAGCAACGGCCAACATTTGATAGACATAATCTTCAAAAAATAAATGCCAAAGAATGTTCTTTCAAATCTATATATAAATAGGCAAAGACAAAACTTTGGATCCCTTTTTCTCCTATGTTTGTCAACCGATTTTGTTTATTTTTCACCGGTTAGTAGATATTATCTAGCTTTAGTGCACAGTCTATATTTGATTAAAATCGGTTCAGTATTTTAGGAATAAATGGCTCTTTAAATTGCTACCACTACACATGCTAAAAGCACACATGTATGTGGTAGCTTCAAGTAAAACCAAATGTGCGTGTTTGTATGCAATTTCATTTTCTTGAAAACAAAACGAGAAGGAGTAATTATACAGTTGTTTCTCTATTTAAATGAGTAAAGTTGAAAACACAACAACAGATGAAAGTTAATAAACATAATTAAATATGTATATTTGAATGCATGTCTACACATTCCTACATATGTTCACATGTGCAAGAATGACGAAAAATTGAAAACATCTTATGTATACATAATTAAATAATTGCCTTTTAAATCAATGCAAGAAATTTGAAACAGTTATTTTTTCGATTTGCATTTATTTTTAGTTGTTTTGTTTTTGTAAATGCATTTTTAGGGTTCCGTACACAAAGTGTAAAAACGTGACCCTATTGTTTTCGCTACAATGTCTGTCCGTCTGTCAGCGCCTTTTATCTCTGGAACCGTAATAGATAGACTCTTGAAATTTTCACAGATGATGTATAGCTGTTGCCGCTATAGCAAAAAATACTAAAACTTATAGGGTGTTCCAATAGAGAGGTGTTATTCACGAATATGTGCATATTTCGTGAACTGTAGGTGGGATACACTTGAAATTTACAAACAGTAATTAAAACTTAGTTCACTATATAAACAACTATCAAAAAATAAAACCAAAAATTAAAGGGTGTTCCGAAAGTGGTTTGATTTGCATGTATAAGGCCTAAGTTTTGAACCATAATAGGTAGACTCTTGAAATTTTCACAGAAGGTGTATAGCTGTGGCCGCTATAGCAACAAAAATTAAAACTTATAGGGTGTTCCGATATAGAGGTGTTATTTACGAATATGTGTTTATATCTTGAACTGTACGAGGCATACACTAAAAATTTACAAACAGTAATTAAAACTTAGTTCGCTTTATAAACAAGTCTAAAAAAATAAACCTAAAATTTAAAGGGTGTTCCAACAGTGATGCAATTATGACTTTAATTTTAAATTAAAGGGTGACTCATGACATGAAAAAATTAACAACTTGAATTTTTAAAGTTGTACTTAACATAGTACGGAACCCTAAGTGTGTGAGTCTAACTCGCACTTGACTAAATTATTTACTCTTCTGATAAACTGAATTTTATTCTGTATGTACATACTTATAATTTCATAATTTGCTTCTTAATCAATGCAAGAAATTTGGAAACAGTTATTTTTTCGATTTGCTTTTGTTTGTAGGTGTTTTGTAAATGCATTATTTTTCAGCTTTATTTTATTCTTAGCTTCAAATTATTAAAGCCTTTGTTAGGAAGTGTTAATTAAAAGTATGGTGGTATTTTTTTATTATTTACCTTTTTAAAATTTTCTAAAGTGTATGTACATAATTTATAAAACGTTTTAAATCGGTTTAAGATTTTTAAATATTTTTGCCTTTGAATTCAAAGAATTTATTCTGAAAATATATTATGTGTGTGAAGATAAATTTTAAAATTTAAAATTTAACTTAGCATTGACACAAACCTTTTAATTTAACATAGCTCTGTTAAATAGTTAACATAGCTCTGTTAATAGAATAAAAATTTGTTTTATGCATCAAAACTGAAATTTTTATGAAAACAACACATCATCATAAGAAAAAATAATGGAATTTGTTTGAAGATTATCCTTTTATTGGTGCCGATACTCGGAATTTTAAATATTTAAATTTCTAACTAAATTTTTCAACAAACATTTTTGAAATTTCAAAAAAGCACTTTTTTTAATATCGCTATAATTTCTGAAAAAACACACTGTTAAGGGTTTTGAGTGTTGGATATTCAATTGGATGCAACTAGGTGTCCCCTTGTTTTTAAATTTTTCGCCCATCTTCTATAGTTTTGGAAAAAAAACCAAAGTCCTTTTTAAAATTTCAAAAAAGCGCTTTTTTTAATATCGCTATAATTTCTGAAAAAACACACTGTTAAGGGTTTTGACTGTTGGACATTAAATTGGATGCAACTAGGTGTCCCCTTGTTTTTAAATTTTTCGCCCATCTTCTATAGTTTTGGAAAAAAGGACCAAAGTCCTTTTTAAAATTTCAAAAAAGCGCTTTATTTAATATCGCTATAATTTCTGAAAAAACACACTGTTACGGGTTTTGAGAGTTGGATATTCAATTGGATGCAACTAGGTGTCCCTTGTTTTTAAATTTTTCGCCCATCTTCTATAGTTTTGGAAAAAAGGACCAAAGTCCTTTTTAAAATTTCAAAAAAGCGCTTTTTTTAATATCGCTATAATTTCTGAAAAAACACACTGTTACGGGTTTTGAGAGTTGGATATTCAATTGGATGCAACTAGGTGTCCCCTTGTTTTTAAAATTTTCGCCCATCTTCTATAGTTTTGGAAAAAAGGACCAAAGTCCTTTTTAAAATTTCAAAAAAGCGCTTTTTTTAATATCGCTATAATTTCTGAAAAAACACACTGTTAAGGGTTTTGAGTGTTGGACATTCAATTGGATGCAACTGGGTGTCCCTGTGTTTTTAAATTTTTCGCCCATCTTCTATAGTTTTGGAAAAAAAGACCAAAGTCCTTTTTAAAATTTCAAAAAAGCGCTTTTTTTAATATCGCTATAATTTCTGAAAAAACACACTGTTACGGGTTTTGAGTGTTGGACATGAAATTGGATGCAACTAGGTGTCCCCTTGTTTTTAAATTTTTCGCCCATCTTCTATAGTTTTGGAAAAAAGGACCAAAGTCCTTTTTAAAATTTCAAAAAAGCGCTTTTTTTAATATCGCTATAATTTCTGAAAAAACACACTGTTACGGGTTTTGAGAGTTGGATATTCAATTGGATGCAACTAGGTGTCCCCTTGTTTTTAAATTTTTCGCCCATCTTCTATAGTTTTGGAAAAAAAACCAAAGTCCTTTTTAAAATTTCAAAAAAGCGCTTTTTTTAATATCGCTATAATTTCTGAAAAAACACACTGTTAAGGGTTTTGACTGTTGGACATTAAATTGGATGCAACTAGGTGTCCCCTTGTTTTTAAATTTTTCGCCCATCTTCTATAGTTTTGGAAAAAAGGACCAAAGTCCTTTTTAAAATTTAAAAATGTTTGTTGAAAAATTTAGTTAGAAATTTAAATATTTAAAATTCCGAGTATCGGCACCAATAAAAGGATAATCTTCAAACAAATTCCATTATTTTTTCTTATGATGATGTGTTGTTTTCATAAAAATTTCAGTTTTGATGCATAAACCAAATTTTTATTCTATTAACAGAGCTATGTTAACTATTTAACAGAGCTATGTTAAATTAAAAGGTTTGTGTCAATGCTAAGTTAAATTTTAAATTTTAAAATTTATCTTCACACACATAAATATATTATCTTTTTTGTTAAAGAAACTAATTTTTATATTTTTTTGAGATGCCACGAAGACGATCAATAACTGGTAGAATGGAGAGACGGCGACAAGCAATTCAATATCTTACTCAGAACAGATCTGGAAATATTAACACTGACAAACTGCGTAATGACAATGAATTATTAAATAGTTTTAAATGTGCTTTCAATATTGTTCCAAGTAATTTTGTAAGTCATAACTGTGGTCCAATGCACTTAATATGCCGTTTTTGTAGTGCTAAGCATTTTGAGGTTGAAGTAACTCAAAATGATTTAACTGCTTTTACAGCATGTTGCCACAATGGAAAAGTCTTTAATGCCATTGTCTCAAAATAGCTTTTTTAATTCTTCATTTAATAATTTGAATTCACAAAACGCTGTTGAAAAGCGTAAAACAAAAAACTTTTTTGAAAATATTCGTGCTTTTAACTCAGCATTTGCAATGGTTAGTACAGAGGCAAAAACTGATAGAAATTGTATGCAAGGAATCTATCATTTTAAAATTCATGATGTGTTTTATCATCGCGTCGGTGCATTGGTGACTGAATGTGACAGAAAACCATGCTATGCGCAGTACAATTTGATATGAATTACGCACAATTTATTTACTTTTTTTTAAACCGAAATAAAATACGTCTCACTACTACGAGTATGTATAAGATTTTTGTTACAATTTTGTTTCCCATTTTGTTTAATTTAATAAATATATGAATAACATGAATTGCTATTAACGTTTGTTTCATTAAAAAAGAATGTGTACTTATGTATGTACATATATGAACTATATAAAATGTGTCAGAAATAAATTTGGTCGAATTTCGACCACGGGGCGAACTCTAGTGATAATAAACATTCTCCATTAAATTTGAATGTTCTGTGGTTTTGTCTTTAAATAAGTAGGGAACCTCGAAATCGATCACCCATTATAAATTGACAACAAATTTAAGAAATTCCAACTAGCAAAAAAACAAATAAAAATGAATACGTTTTGTTACCAGGGAGGTCTCTTATACTTGTCCATACTTGGAATTTTTAACAGTGCGAGTTCGAACGAGATTTTGGGTTTTTTTATAATTTTAAAATTTGAGATTCTCTAAAGAATGAGACCATTTTTCTTAGAAACCAGCAAAGATGGCAATATAAAAATTAATATGTTTTGTTACCAGGGAGACCTCTTGTACTTGCCCATACTTGGAAATTTTAACAGTGCGAGTTGGAACGAGATTTTGGGCTTTTTTTTGAAATTTTAAAATATGAGATTCTCTAAGGGATGATAACGTTCCAACTACCACTGTTAAAAATTTTAAGTATGGGCAAGTATAACTTTAGCCATTTGAAAGTTGTAATAATCGGCCTTAGGCCATATTTTTCTATATTTTCGTTTTTTTTTTTAATTGATACTTACAGATTACTCGCTTTAAATTTTTTTTTTAGTTTTGTCCTTTGTCTGTTTTGAAGTCGGTTTTTGGATTTTTTAAAGAACCGAAATGAATGCTTGAAATTTTTCAATTTGACTGTTCCTTTTCACAAAATATATTTTCTGTGACATCCGACACTCTTCTAATGTCACATTTTTACCATTTCTTCTGCGAACATTTCACTTCTGAATCGTTGATTTTGAGTTAAGTTTCAATATAAATGGTAGCAAGGGTATAGATCATAGTGACTTTGTGCTTCCTCCAACGCACTTCTTTCTTCTTCATAAATGTGGACAATATTGAATTAAATAAAAACTGAAAATAATTTGTGTATTAGTTGTAGTTATACGTGCCCAATCTTGTTCTTCGCTTTTGCTAAGTGATGACAATAAAATAACTACAAACAAGTCTGAACACAGTGTTACCAAAACTAATATGGACAGTGTTGAAAAACCTGAGATGGGAATGGACAGATGTATTGAAAAGATGTCGAAGCTCTAAATATTCGCAGATTGCACCAATGTCCAAAGTACTTAAAGATAAGGAGGCTAACGGAATAAGTTCTCAAAATCGTTTTGCTCTTTTAGATAGCAAAACAAGTGAACCTAAAACAGCACCCAAGTCGTTTAAACCACCACCAGTTTTTTAAGGGAGAAAAATTCGAATGAATTAATAAATAAGTTAATTTCAGTTTTCGGGGAAAACTCATTCTATGTAATTCCTATCAAGCGTGGTAACATTGATGAAACTAAAATTCAATTTATAGATGAAAGTAGTTATCGTAAAGCAGTAAAGGAGTTTGAAAGCTATAAAAGAACTTTTATACCTATCAGCTGAAGAGTAGCAAAGGCCTACAGGTAGTTATCAAAGGTGTAGACTCATATGTTAATCCAGTGGAAATAAGAGCTGGCCTCCAAAAAGCAGGATTTACGGTTAAAAGCGTTGGCAATCTCAGAAATTGAGATCGTGTCTTTCAACCTCTATTTCGCGTTGAACTGGAACCTGGGGATATTAGATTGAAGAAGAACGAAACGCACCCCATTTATAATCTTAAATACCTGTTACACCGCAGGATAAGTGTAGAGGAACCACATAAGCGATCAGGACCCGTTCAGTGTTTAAATTGCCAAGAATACGGCCATACAAGGGCTAACTGCAGGTTTCCTCCGGTTTGCGTTGTGTGTGGAGAGCTACATTGTTCCGCCCAATGAGACAAACCAAAGGATAACTCGAAGGTTAAAAAATATAGCAATTGTGGTGGAAATCACGCTTCTAACTACAGAGGCTGTCCAGTTTGTTCTATGGTAAGAAAGTCAACTCAGAAATTAAATACTCCTGCAAGGCAGCCAAGAAAATAATAATGAGCAATACTAAGAAAATGCTCATTACCCTCAGTTAGCTCAAACAACAACCCAATTTGTTTCATACGCGGATATGTTAAAATCCAATCATATTTCAGCACACAAAGCGACACCGACAATCAATTCTACTCGTTCCCACGACAATTGGATTTTCGCTCCTGAACGACCCGAGTATCACTCGGCCAAAGATTGTCAACTCAGCAACAGCTGTACCAACCGAAAGTTGAGCAAAATATGCCAGCAATTATAGCTGGCATTGAGCAAAACCCAGGTCCACAGATCTGGTTTTGTTCAGTGTGTCACAACAAAATAACCCGCAACATTACATCGGTCAAATGCTCAGTTTGTGAAAACTAGTGTCACTTAAAAATATGCTCAGGTCTCACCAGCCACCGCGATAGGTCCCCAAGCTTTGTGGCGAGTTGTTGTAACAATCAACCAACTAACTCCAGCACTGCTCCTCCCACTTCTCCCCAGCAGAACCCTGTCTCATCCCCACCTGTGAGACACAGTAGAACACATTGTTCTATTTGTAACACAATAATTAGGAGGAATGTTACATCAGTTCAGTGCAATGGTTGTAAAAGATGGTGTCATATGAGGCGTTGTACAGATTTACGCTCTCATAGGGATTGGAGTGCTAGTTTCCTAGACTCTTGCTGTGCAACTGCTACTCCTACGGCCAGCATTACCCTACGGCGCAACCAACACCCAGAACGCCAAATGTACAGAACACTCCTCAGTTACAGCAACCCGTATTAACACCTACAACTCCACCTCAGGTGAATACACCGCCAAGACACCCCACTCAGCGACAAGTACTAAATACTGGTCCCGGCAGATCTTTTTAGATCATACAATTAAATTGTAATGGTTTGAGAAACAAAATTGTGGAGAGATCACAAAATATATGCACGATAACAACATACCCATTGAAACCATACAAAGCTGACCAATGATTGTTCACTCTTGGCCTCAGGGAATTACAATATTGTCAGAAGAGATAGGGATAGAGCACATGGTGGAGGACTGGCATTCATTATGTAACGAAATGTCAATTATAAATTGACAGTCCCCTAACCCTCCCCATACATGACTCGTTCCTAGAGATTATGAGCATGTCAGTAGATACTGAAAATACTGAAATTGAAATCATCAATGTTTATATCCCACCCGTCAACAGCATAGGAGCTAATTATCACCCAAGCATATCCCATCTCTTGCAGGGTGATAATAGAATAATACTTGGTGATTTCAATGCTCATCATGTGAGTTGGTATTCCCAATTACCTGAAGATCCCCGCGCTGGACTCATTGCAGAACAGATAGACGAATCAGATTTTGCTTCAATAAACGAAGATTTCCCAACAAGAGTAACTGCAAGATGTGTAAGCTCTCCAGAAATATCCATTGTCTGCTCATCGCTACTTGCCTACACCAACTGGCAAACCCAAATTGCATTTAACTCGACCACATTCCCATTGTGGCAACTGTTAGAAACCCAATGACTTCGTTGAGCCTGATAAGCGCACATTTATTAATTATAATAAAGCTGACTGGCAGGGATTCTGGAAATATATTGATGACTCCCTTCGTCAATTACCCCACCCTACTTGTGCCAGGAAGGGAGAGAAAGTTTTCAGGCAAACTATTCTCAGGGCAGCTCGGCGCTTTATTCCTGCAGGCAGAATACCCAATATTAGACAAAATTTCCCCACCAATGCAGCGCGTTTAACTCAAGAACGCGATCATTTGCGCGCTTGCAACCCAGCAGACGAGCGAATTGAGCTGTTGACGGCAGAAATTAACAAACTCGTTAATGAACACCGTCCCAACAAGTGGTTAGAACACCTAAACCAATGTACAGTTAGCTCAAAAAGCTTTGGTTTACTATTAAAAGTCTATCTGGCACAAACTGCAATAAAAATGCAGCTATAGGACAGCGTTGTCCTATAGCTGCGTTTCGCACCATTTTGGGTGCTTTTTCAATTTTTTTGTGCGAAAATTTCACGAGTTGGTGTTTTTTTTAATTTTTGGTGGCACCAACAGTGCAAAATATTCATAGTCATTTTTACAGACCATAACAAGAACATTTAGTATGTCTTAAACACAATGTTTAAGACATACCAAATCATATGCACAAAGTAAAACGGTATTGTGGTTGTATTAATTTTTGTTATGTTAAAAAAAAGAAACATTTCACTGTAAGGAATTTGCTATCCCTACAAAACACATTGGTTTTCCCATTCAGCTGTTAGGCAAAAGACCTGCGAACAAATATATCAAATAATAAATACTGATAATGAGTATCCTGATAATACTGATAAAGAGTTCCATTGATTGCAGACACTCCTTGGCTTTTAATAGAAAAGTCAAAGCAATTTTAAAAATGTGGTTTGAATTAAAAACGCTATTTAATACATTTCCATCATCTCAACAATATTTTTTATCTAACCAACTAAAAAATATATGCAATGATGATATTAATTATGTTTACTTAGTATATTTATCCGATATTTTAAAAGAGGTGCAACGTGTTAATCTCGCATTTGAATCAAAAAACGCGGTTCAGACTAAATTATTTGATGATTTGCACAATCTCTTAAAAATTTTGATATCCAAACTCACTGAGCCTGACATTGAATTCGAATTTTTTAACAGGTGATATCAATACATCGTTTGATATTTGTTATTTGGGTTTGAAGTTTGAAGAAGCTTGCGCATTAAAGAAAATAAGCAATGAAGCAAAGAAAGATATATTAAAAACTTGTTGTAAATTCACCAAAAAATTTGTTGAAAAGATTCGGGCGAGACTGCCTTCTAATTTTGAAATTTTACAAAAAACTAACGTTTTAAACGTAAAAAATGTTTTATCTCATTGCAAAAATGATATCATGCCATTAGCAGTACAATTTGCATCCGATATCGAAATTATGCAATGGAAAAATATTGATTCAACATTAGAATTTTGGACTGAAGTTAAATGTTATTGTTAGGTTTTTTGTTAAACTATGTATATTGTGAATGATCGCTGATTTCTACTTAAAAAGTTGTGTATGCAATATATGAAATAAAAAAAATGTATTATCTAGTACAACTGAATACAAACATATTTGTTTAGTTTTTTTTATTTTTGTTAAGTTTTATGATTTAATTTTGTTTTTTTTTAACCTTTAACTTTAAGACTGTTTTATTGTTATACTTTTTTTTGAAAATTTTAAATAAAAAAGAAATTGTAAAACTTGGAGCGTTTTCTCTTAAATGGTGCATTTTTTTCTCCACTTTGGTGCGTTTTGAAATTTCAAAGTTGACAACGCTGCTATATTCGATGACATTCAATATAAAGATGCAAAGAAATGCGCTAAACTATTCTGCCGATAATTTGTCGATCATCCCACCTCTTAAAATCGGTCCAAAAGAGCTATTATTCGGAGAAACAAGAATCTTGAACGGGATTCTGAACCCATTTCCTTCAAGCTCGATGAAGTGAAATATATAATCTCCGAAGCGAAACCCTCTAAAGCTCTTAGTCCTAACGGCATCTCTATGTTAATGTTAAAGAAACTTGGCATAGTATCGCTGGAATATCTAGTACGCCTTCTAGAACTTTCGATTAATCAGCTGGTGATTCCAGATATATGGAAGGTTGCTCGGATAATTCCCCTCCTAAAACCTGATAAACCCCCAACAAAAGGAGAATCATACCGCCCTATCTCCCTTTTATCACCCGTAGCAAAGGTTTTAGAAGCTTTACTATTGCCAACCCTGAAGGAGCATTTCTCTCTTGCCTCTCACCAACACGGCTTCAGGGAATCCTATAGTACCACGACAGCTTTGAATTTGATAGCTAACCAGATCGCAAATGGCCTCAATCTGCAGAGACCGTGTGAACGCACAATTGTGGCAGCCTTAGGCTTATCTAAGGCTTTTGACACGGTTGACCACGTTTTGCTGATTAATGACATCTCGAACTCTACACTTCCCAATGATGTCAAACGCTTGGTTGCGAACTATTTAAGTGGGAGACAAGCGTTTGTTGAGTTCAGAGGCCAGAAGTCTAAATATCGCAAGATTAAAATGGGTGTGCCACAAGTAGGAGTACTGTCACCTATACTCTTCAACTTATATCTTGCACAACTTCCTGCCCTACCACAAGATATCAAGATGGTGTCTTATGCAGATGATTGCACCATCTATTCATCTGGTATTAACATCCAAGACATAAGTGCTAAAATTACTCAATATTTGGCCACCATTTCACAATTTATACAGGAACGTAGACTTCAGCTATCACCCTCAAAGTCTTCGGTGTCTCTTTTCACTTCCTGGACTAAAGAAGTAAGGATGGAATTAGATATCTCTATCGAAGGCCGACGTATCCCTACGGTGCAAAACCCAAAAATTTTAGGCGTGGTCTTCGACAGCCTCCTTCATTTCGCTTCGCATGTCACTTACATTAATCAGAAAGTGAAATCTCGGAACAAAGTCCTAAAAGCTCTTGCAGGCACCTCTTGGGGAATGACTAAAGAGACCATAATAACAACTTTCAAGGCAATTGGTCGCTCTCTCTTTAGTTATGCTGCCCCTATTTGGACCTCGTTTCTCAGCGACACTAAATGGCGAATTTTACAAACTGCACAAAATAATGCACTTAAAATCGCAACCGGATATGTCAGAATGACAAACATAGATCATCTTCATGAGGAGACCAGGATACTGCCGGTCAGACAGCACAGTGAGGTACTGACAAAGCAATACCTGGTGGCTTGTCACCTGACCACCCACCCTAACCAGGAAGTGGTCATTAAAGATCCGTCTCCCTGTCACATCCGGCAGGACTTTCGTCTATATCGCAATGACATTCGAGATATTATTCCATCTCTTATAGACCGAGAGGCCATTGCAGACGCCCAAAAACTATTACATCAACAGGCGGTTTTAGGAGCGATGAATGGCTATAGATGTAATAGGGTCCTTAATGAACACCCTCTAGCGATTGCAGACAATGAGAGGCTCCTTCCGACAACAGCAGAGCTGTTACAACAACAGCAACCAATTCTACTCTAAATTTGCACCCAGAAGCTAAAGAACAAACACCATCTGGTAACTACAATCGTCTCGAAGCAAACATCGAGATATTAGTGCATTCGTTAAACAGTTTTATGACCTCTATGAGCAGCATGATGCAAGAAATGGTTCGCATGCAATCTATGATGTTGCAGGCGGTACTTAACAAACCATAAACTGTTTAAAAATATGTTTCTGGAACGCAAACGGCTTACGCTAACACAAAAATAAACTCGAGTACTTCTTGAAGAACAAACAGATTGATGTCATGATGGTTTCAGAGATTCATTTAACAACAAATAGCTTTTTTAAAACCAATGGCTATATATTATATGACACTAAAGACCCCCGTGGCAGAGCAAGTGGTGGTTCAGCAATACTAATAAAGGCTCGAATTAAACATCATTTACTGTGTGATTTTTGTTAGGACTACCTTCAAGCAACAAACATCTGCATTAAAGAATATCATCAAAACTTCGTTATTTCTTCGATTTATTCACCTCTAGATTTCAAATATCACAGAGTCAATATAGCGACTTCAACAAATCGACAAATCACTATGTCCCTGTTTCATAGCATCAGGCGACTACAACGCTAAACATACGTTTTGGGGATCACGCCTAATAACTCCAAAAGGTCTTGTTTTGTTTGACACATTTCAAAAATGCGTCTGAATGTGATATCGAGTGGACAACCCACCTATTGGCCTACTGATCGACAAAAACTACCTGATTTTATTGATTTTGGCGTGACTATGAGAATATACCTCTAAAAACGCCAGAAGACGTGGACCAGAGTCTAATTGATATCGATCAAAACCTTAAATCAGCTGCCCAACATGCGACAGTAACCCGATAACCAGCTTGATACAATCAAATTTATTCTGTAGATGTCGAGCGGCTCTTGGCTGAAAAAAGAAAAATTCGAAGAGAGTGGCAATCGCACAGATCTCCTCAACTCAAATCTCGACTTAAAGATTGCACGAAACGGCTAGGACAGCTACTAGAATCTCGAAGAGTAGCATCTCTGAAAAATTACTTGGAAGACCTCGACGCAACTGCGCAATCAGATTATTCATTATGGCGCGCTTGTGGGAACCTTAAAAGACCGGTCGTACGTAAGCTTCCCTTGCGAACTTTTTGTGGAGACTGGGCAAGAAATGATACCGAAAAAGGAAATTTATTTGTTGGACATTTAAAGAAGGTTTTTACCCCAAATCTATGTACTGATATAGCTGAGTTGCCAGCAGTAGAGACTAGTGCCGTAGTACCTCTAAAATGAATTGAGCGATATTGAAAGGGCAATAACGGATTTAAACACCAAAAAAGCCCCTGGCGTTGATAAAACAAGTAACAAGATCTTAGTTGAGTTGCCCCGTATAGGTCGCAGAATTATTCTTTTTATTTTTAATGCCATCTTACGTCTTGAGTACTTTCCCATAGAATGGAAGGTAGCTTTGATTACTATGATTCCTAAACCAGGAAAAGACCACACAAAAGTAGAATCATACAGACCTATAAGCCTTTTATCAAACATGTCAAAGTTGTTTGGGAGAATATTAATAACTAAGCTGAATCCAATTCTTAGCGCGAAAGGATGTATTCCGAACCATCAATTCGGCTTCAGAAAACAACATAGTACGATCCAACAAACACACAGATTAGTAAATGTAATTGAAAAGACCTTTAAAGAAAGAAAATACTGTTCTGGGCTTTTTATCGACGTTTCTCAAGCATTCGATAAGGTTTGGCACGAAGGCCTAATATTTAAGTTAAAGCTGCACTTGCGCGAAAACCTTTATAAGCTCTTAAAAGATTATTTAACGAATCGCAAGTTTTTACAAAAAGAAGGTGATTTTTTAAGCTCGCCACAGCTCATTGAAGCCGAAGTTCACCAATGTAGTATTTTGGGAACAATTTTATATTTACTGTACACATCAGATATGCCAGGGTGCTACCCTAGTACACACATCAACATTTGCAGATAACACAACTTTTTTAAGTATTCAAGAAAGTCCAAGTAGCATCACAACTTTTACAAGACCACTTACTCAATTTGGAAAAATGGTTAGAAAAATGGAGAATAAAAGTGAATAAACAAAAATGTACTCACATAATTTTCACACTGCGTAGAGACTCATGCCCTCCTATTTACATAAATAACCAAATTATACCGCAGCTTTCAGACGTCAAATACCTGGGTATACATCTTGACCGACGCCTTACTTGGAAAAGCCACATAGATTTAAAGTTAACACAAATGAAATTACTAGTAGTACAACTAAATTGGCTTATTGACAGAAACTACACCCTGACCTTACACTGTAAACTTCTACTGTACAAGTCGATCCTCAAACCAATTTGGTGTTATGGGATTCAATTATGGGGCACTGCCCCAAAAATATAATTAAACTGCATGATAAAATCAAAAATATTGTGATTAATTATTTTTTTTTTTAAATCACGATTTTTTCCAGCCCTGTAAGAAATATATGTTTATTCAATATTGTATAATAATGATCATGACAATATATATGTATCGATAATTTTGTGAAAAATATCCATAACTCGATTAATCAATATTTATACGAAACCTTTATTTAAAATAAAATTACCAACCAAATTGAAGAATAAAGTAAGTAATATTTCAATATACGCTTCCAATGTTTTACAAGCATTTCTTATAACCATAAAATTTCAGAAAAATTGATAAATTTTTTACCATTCAATTATTTTTTCAAATAATTTTATAGGTATGTACGTATGTATTCAAAAATAACAAAACAATTGAATCAATCAAAGGAGACAATACAACATCATTTCTAACCAAAATAATATTAAACAACCTACTCGTAACATTGTTAGCCCTTTTACCGAATTGCATTCCCATCGAAAGTGAATTGGATTTCGTATTTTACTTAAAAAAACGAATGGCGTAATAATTTTCGTAGATTACAACTACTTTTAAATTTACAAATTTATGCATTGCATTTTGTAAGAAAAAAATCCATTGAGAATCGTCGTGATTGTCAAAGAAATGACGTAATATTACATTCGTTTGGTAGAAAATAAATAGCTCTGCATACATATGTGTAGGGTACTTCCCTACTTATGTACTTAGTTTTATTAAATCTAGTTTTTAAGTTTTCAATTATTAAAAATTTGTTTTTCATAAATTGTAAATTCTGATTATTATAAAAATAATTCTGAAACCTGAATAAACATATTTAAAATATAATTCAAATACAAAATAATTTAAAGGATTAAATAATCCCCACAATTGGCGATCCTGCATCGAACATTTAAATTTGTATCAAGCAGTATTCTTTCAACACAAATAATTAAACAATTATCAGGATTTCACAAGATATTTTAATGAACGAGAAGATAAGAAATCAAATTTTCTTGAAATTTTGAAATTCATTGTCCTGCAAATATCTATCAAGAATTTATATTTCAAGAACCAAGACTCTACTGAACTCTATTCAAAGAATCTACATCCTGCAATTGGAAGGGTTTGAGATTAAAATTGAAGCATATCAATTGGCGTTACGAAGGAGATAAGTTAAGATAAGTTTTTTTAATTTTGTTTATTTAAGACTTCATATTTTTAAGAAGATTTATCTTCAAGTTTACAAATATTTTTGTAATCCCACACCAGTTTCCAGGATAAAATAATGGTTTTAACACGTTCTTTTGTTGAAACTTGTCCATTGGCAATAGATAGCAGTAATAATCAAGCTAATAATACAGAACCCATGCCACAACCTACAGACAATTCTAACACAAATAACCTTAACCAAATTCCTACATTGCTTCAGAATCGTGGTTTAAAACTCCCATATTTCTGGCCTGAATCACCTGAAGCATGGTTTATTCATGCCGAAATTCAGTTTTCTTTAAACAATATCATCGATGACACAACAAAATATCATCATATTATCATATCTTTACCACAAGAAATAATTAATAAAATTTTAGATGTAATACAAATTCCTCCGAGCTGTAATAAGTACGAAAATGTAAAAAAGGCTTTGTGCAACAGATTTACCCTAAGCGAAGAGTCACGACTAGAACAATTATTTTCTAGTTCTAAGCTGGGAGATCGCAAACCTTCGGAATTATTTTGTGCTATGAAAACGTTAGTAAACAACGATACTGCAATAAATAGCGAATTTTTATATAAATTGTGGCTTCGAAAATTGCCACAAACAATTCAAATACATTTAGCTTCTTGTAATCTTCAAAATATTGATGACAAAGTTTCCCTTGCAGATAAGATACATGAAGTACACTCAAAACCACAAATATCTAGCGTTGACAATAATTCTATAAACTATCTTCAAACATCTATACAACAATTAACAGAATTAACTGCTAGTCTTTGTAGAAATCTAAATGAAGTATTACTAGAAGTTGGAGAATTAAAATATAGAGGACGTTTACCTATTAGAGAAAATTATCAAAACCGAAACAGGTCTCAACAACGTTCAAGATCTCATGATAATACAAAAAAATTATGTTGGTATCATTTGAGATTCGGAAATAACGCTTACAAATGTCTTAAACCTTGTAGCTTTTCTAGTTCTACAAATAATTTTTCAGATAGTACTTTAAACTAAAGAAAACCATCATGTCGGTGGCAAATGATGGTTTATCTATTAAACCAAAAAGCCGCCTATTTATTTTAGATACTATAAATAACTTAAAATTTTTAATTGATACGGGCGCCGTTGTTTCAGTTGTTCCTTTCTCTAAGTTTAAATCACTAGCTAGAAATTCAAATTTAGAATTATCTGCAGCAAATGGATCAATTATTCCTACATATGGAACAAAACTTTTTAAGCTCAATTTAGGTCTTCGAAGAGATTTTGAATTTCCCTTCTTAATAGCAGATATTGACACACCTATCATAGGATTCAATTTCTTAGAACAGTTTGGTTTGATTGTTGATGCTAAAAATAGATTATTAATAGACTCAAAAACTTCACTACAATCGAAAGGCTCTTTGGGACTTTGTTCTATTTATTCATTGAAACCACATGTTAATATTAATATTCATAATAGATACGCGGAATTACTTAAGAGTTTTCCATCACTTACTGCTGAACCTGATTACACAAGATTAAGCGAACACAAAACTGTTCATTATATAGAAACAAAAGGTTGTATCCCATTCTGTAGACCACGTCGACTAGATCCGATCAAATATAAAATTGCAAAAACAGAATTTGAATATTTAGTGAAAATTGGAGTTTGCAGACCATCTTCTTCTCCATATGCTTCTCCTTTGCACCTTGTTCCAAAGAAAGAATCCAACGACTGGAGACCTTGTGGAGATTATAGAAGGCTTAATTGTATAACGATACCTGATCGATATCCATTACCTCACATACACGATCTCAGTATTAATTTCAAAAACAAAAATATATTTTCGAAAATAGATTTAGTGAGAGCATATCACCAAATTCCTGTAGCTGTAGATGATATTCCTAAAACTGCAATCACTACTCCATTCGGAATGTACGAGTTTCTTAGAATGCCTTTTGGGCTTAGAAATAGTGCACAAACTTTTCAACGTTTTATAAATGAAGTTTTCTTTGGGTTTGATTTTGTTTTTACATATATTGATGACATCTTAATAGCTAGTGAGAATGAAACTGAACATATAAAACATCTTAAGCAAGTTTTTACACAATTAGAAAAATATTCATTAAATATTAAGATTTCTAAATGTATTTTTGGTGTTTCATCTATAGATTTTTTGAGTTACCACATTTCATCAAATGGCATTCAACCGTCCAAAGAACGAGTTAAAGCTATTTTAGATTATGAAATTCCTACGTCTGTGTTGAAATTACAAAAATTTTTAGGAATAATAAACTATTATCATCGTTACGTACCAATGCTAGCTTCTACACTCAGTCCAATATATGATATTCTTACTTCAGCAAATAAAAATAAGCAAAAAGAAATTATTTGGAGTGATAACGCAAAGAAATCTTTTGAAAAGGTTAAAGAACTCTTTTCTAGAAACACGCTACTAGCACATTTTGATGACAACAGTCAACTTTCTCTATCTGTAGATGCTTCCAACTTTGGGATAGGCGCTGTTTTACAACAAATTAATTCTTGTGGTCATAAAGAACCTCTCGCTTATTTCTCAAGAAAATTGTCTTCTTCAGAAAAGAAATATTCAACTTTTGATAGAGAACTTTTGGCGATATATAAGAGTATCAAACATTTTAGACATTTTTTAGAGGGCAGGTATTTTGTTATATATACCGATCATAAGCCACTAACTTTTGTCCTAGACTCAAAAATAGAACGTTCTCCGAGACAAACAAGACAATTAGATTTTATCGCACAATTTTCTAATGATATCCGATATATTTCTGGAAAAGAAAATATTGTTGCAGATGCCCTTTCTCGCATTCAAAAAATTGATGTGATAACAACAAGTGATATTAATATCCAGTCACTTTACAACGAACAACAAAATGATGATACTCTAAACTTAATTGTATCTAAACCTAATTCTAAGTTCAATTTGAAGGAAATACATGTATCTTCGAATGATTTGAAAATATGGTGTGATGTATCTAAAAATAGTCCTAAGCCATATGTTCCACCAATATTAAGAAAAATTATTTTTGACAAAATACATTCCTTATCTCATCCAGGTACGCGAGCTACTAGAAATTTAATTCAAAATAAATATTTTTGGCCAAACATGCGAAAAGATATAAATGATTGGGTTGCAAAATGTCACTCTTGTCAAAGTTCTAAAATTATCAGATTTACAAAATCGCCTTTTAGACCCATTGAAATTCCTACGAGTCGTTTTGAACATATTCACATTGATTTAGTTGGACCTCTTCCTGTTTCTAATGGTTATAAATATATTTTAACAACTCTAGATAGATATACACGTTGGCCAGAAGCATACCCCCTACGAGATATAACTACTCGATCTGTTGCCAAATCTTTCATTGAAAATTATGTTCCACGTTTCGGAGTTCCTCTTAAAATTACTACAGATCAAGGTACACAGTTTACTTCATCGCTGTTCAATGAACTAACTACACTCCTAGGATCTCATAAGATTCATACTTCTCCTTATCATCCACAAGGCAACGGATTAGTTGAACGATTTCATAGGCAACTTAAATCTTCTTTAATCTCTTCACATAATTCAATTAAATGGTCGGAAATGTTACCATTTGATTTACTAGGTTTGCGAACTTCAATTAAATTGGAGCTAAAGTGTTCTCCAGCTGAACTTGTTTACGGTCAAACTCTTCGTATTCCAGGTGAATTAATTATTGAAAAAAATATTGAAAGCCCAATTGAAGAAACTTTGAAAAAGCTCAGAAAACATTTTTCTGAAGTTAGATCGAAAGTTGTTTATCATAATGTAGACAAAGATTTTGTGCCAAAACAACTTTCAACGTGTGAATTTGTATATGTTAAAGTAAATAATAAATCTGGTTTAAATCCTCCTTATGAAGGACCTTTTCGTATAATTGAAAGAAATGAAAAAGTTTTTAAAATTTATAAAGGTAATATTATTAAAGATTATCATATTGATAACGTTAAACCAGCTCTTGTTTCAGACGATGTTTCTGAAGATATGGTATTTACAAACAAGAAACATAAAAAAACTGTTACTTTTAAAATTAATTAACTTGATTTTTTATTTTTTTTTATTTTCCTTATACTGGTGGGGGAGTTATGTAGGGTACTTCCCTACTTATGTACTTAGTTTTATTAAATCTAGTTTTTAAGTTTTCAATTATTAAAAATTTGTTTTTCATAAATTGTAAATTCTGATTATTATAAAAATAATTCTGAAACCTGAATAAACATATTTAAAATATAATTCAAATACAAAATAATTTAAAGGATTAAATAATCCCCACAATATGTATGTATATACATATGCATTAGGGTGTCCGTTATTTTTATAAGTCTTTATTTAAAAACGCCCACCCCCCATTTTTTTCCTTTTGTTAAAAGATGAAAAATGAGCCCTCACTCATTAGGATCGGAGGTCGGGAACCCGTGCCGCATCAGGCCTGAAGTTGAGAATGCGCGCTTCCAGACGGGAGCCGCGACCCGCGAATTTTTCACACCAACACTGCAGCTGGTATGCTGCTGGCGAGCATGCAAAAGTGTTAGGGAGACCCTTAGAAACGTCCATGAATTTTCCCAAACCTGTGAGAAGACTTTCACTAGTCCTGGTTCCTGGTTTTTATTAAAAATCTGTGCTGAAGTGCTGTGCGGGTTTGAACATTTTTCGTTTAAATCCGCAGCTCTCCGCCAATTTCAGCGACAAAACTGCAAAATCTTCAGGGTGCACCACGGGACGATATCTATAGGTCGACGCCTCCTCCCCCTCAAATTTTAATATAACCAATGCCGTGTCATTTACTACTCTTAAATTACTAATTATTTTTTGACTCTTTGGCAACTTTTAACTTTTGACGTACGTTGAAAGCTAAATATAAATTGGTTTCTCTTTGCTTCTCTCAATTAAATTTTTGTGTTGAGTAGAAGCAAGGCATATTTAACCAGGTGACTCCACAAGGCGGAGCTAATATTAGGTCTGTTCCAGGTGCATAACAAAACAGTCCGAACTCGCACAAATTAGTCCGAAAGCGTTCCAGATATCAATTATTGTACAATTTTGAGAGAAAATGAGAGACTAAAACTTTTTATTTCCTGAACAAAGTTGTACGAACTTTTCCTTTGGGTAAGTTCGGACTAGAATTAAATAATCAGCTGTTTTTATTTACATTTAAAAATCAAACAATTTTTAAATAAGGAAAGAAAGATTTTATTTAAAATTTATTAAAAAGCAAAATGGAAGATTTTCAAATAAAGTTACCAGAGAACGTTCAATAGTTACTTGACTTTCCATTTTGCAAAAAATTATAAATAATAACTGGCTTTTACTTTTTGCAGTTTATTTTTATTCACTTTTTACAGCTTTTTACAATATTGGAAATGATTGGTTTTTAAATTATTATGCATTTAGGCGTCTAAAATCACTAAAATAAAAATAAACTAAATTTGAAAGTAAGCAACATTAGTATTTCAAGATGTTCAATTGTGGTTTTTTGCGTTTCAGCAACCTTGGACAACTTTGTCACATTCAGAGAGTAATTTTTTTTTACTCTTAATAGTCCGGACTGTTTTGTTATGCACCTAGAACAGATCTGTTAAAGAGACATTTTTTCAATTTTTTATATGGAGTTTGACATTAATCGTGTATTTTAAGAGAGAATAAAAGAAATATTACTGTCAAAATCCATATAAAAAATGAAAAAATTCCTGATATTTCCTCTCCTTTACGCTATCACCTTGTTAAATATGCCTTCAGTGGAAGCAAAAATAAAACAAAATACAACAAACTAATTAATTTAATAGAGTAAAATGGAGAAAAAGCTTTTCTCGTGTTTTATTTTCTGATTTAATATCCGTCAACAAAGTACTGATTGTGTTAACCTCTTCCGTTGTTACTTTGTACGTTTCAGTTGAGTACGTTAAAGTATGACGTAAGACGGATTCTATTCACAGATTTTTAGCAAGAACCAGGACCTGTGAAAGTCTTCTCACAGGTTTGGGAAAATTCATGGGGGTTCCTAAGGGTCTCCCTAACACCTTTACATGCTCGCCAGCAGCATACCAGCTGCAGTGTTGGTATGAAAAATTCGCGGGCCGCTTCTCCCGCCTGGAAGCGCGCATTCTCAACTTCAGGCCTGATGCGGCACGGGTTTCCGACCTCCGATCCTAATGAGTGAGGGCTCATTTTTTATCTTTTAACATAAGAAAAAAAATGGGGGGTGGTCAACCCTGAATATGTTTTAATTTGTTCAAAATTTCATTAAAGTTATATATTTTAATAATAATAATTTTATTTGTTTATAAATGGTTATATAAAACAGTAAATGAATTTATAGAACATAATAACATATACGAGTATGGGCATCTGGGCCTTCAACTCTGGTTTAAATTTATCTTTCACAAATTTTAAATTAATAACACTAGATAATATGTATTAACACTAGATAATATTAACAATTTTGAAGTTTTATAAAAAAGTAATAATTTTATAAACATTATTACATGATTGTAAACAAAGTAATGAACTAAGAAACCTGGAACCAACAATTTCAAATCTTTTTTGAGTAAATATGTTTTAAAAGCCATTCTTTGAAACAATCGATTTTTAGAACTAATAACGCACAAACATATTTTTACTTGCTAGTGCACACTATTTCAAAATGAAAAAAAAATTACGAAACGTTGGTTAAATATGTAACAAAAAAGTTTTTTATTGACATAGACCGTGATAATACTGATCAGCTTAAGATTACTGAATCAACAACCTAAAATTCTAATTTGCCCAATGAATACAAAAAAACTGGAAATAAAATAAAACCTATTCATTTTTATGTTGCCACCTTGCATTGATGCAATAAAAATTAAAGTTTTGATGGCATAAACCAATGTTTTATTACATTAACGGAGCTATATTAGCATTTTAACAGAGATCTGATAAATTGTCTATGCTAACATTTTTAAAATTTATATTCTTACTCAATTTTGTAAATTTACAAATTTGTAAAAATGTATATCAGAACTCCATTTTTAATGGATTTAAGTATTAGGAATCATAAAAGGATATAACTCCTTTAAAAACCATCAATTTTTAGCTGCCCGTCTTCTACCGTTCTCCTAGAATACATCCTCTAAGAAATTTGTAAAAATTTATATCACAACTCCAATTTTTATGGATTTAAGTATATATAATTCCTTTAAAATTTATCAATTTTTAGATGCCCATCTTTTACCGTTCTCCTGGAGATCATTCTCTAGAGAAATTTCAAATTTGAAAATTTATAAAGTTGTAAAAATTTGTTTTAGAACTCCATTTTTAATGGATTTAAGTACTAGGAATCATAAAAGGATATAATACCTTTAAAATTTATCAATTTTTAGATGCCCATCTTTTACCGTTCTCCTGGAGTACAATCTCTAAGGAAATTTCAAATTTGAAAATTTGAAAATTTGTAAATTTTTTTAATGGATTTAAGTAATAGGAATCATAAAAGGATATAATTATTTTAAGATTGATTAATTTCTAGCTGCCCACCCTAGAATTCAGATTTATTCTTAAAAATTTTTAAAATATGATAAACTTAAAAATTTTGGGACATATCCAACATTTTTAAATTTTTATCAAAAAATAATAAAAAAAAGTTAATTTCAGTTATTGGCGAAAACTCATTTTATGTTATTCCCATCAAGCATGGTAACATTGATGAGACAAAAATACAATTTATTGATGAAAGCAGTTATCGCAAAAGAGTAAACGAGTTTGAAAGCAGCAAAAAGAACTTTTACACCTATTAGCTAAAGAGTGGCAAAGGTCTGCAGGTAGCCACAAAAGGCGTAGATTCATACGTTGATCCAGCTAAATTAAGTGCTGGACTTCAAAATGTGGGATTTAAAATAAAAAGTGTAGATAATCTCCGAAATCGATAACGTGTCCCCTTGGGGATATCAGATTGAAGAAGAACGAAATGCACCCCATATATAACCTCAAATATGTTACATCATAAAATAACCGTAGAGGAGCTGCATAAGCGATCATGACCTGTCCAGTGTCTAAATATCTGTTACACCGTAAAATAACCGTAGAGGAGCTGCATAAGCGATCAGGACCTGTCCAGTGTCTAAGTTGTCAAGAATATGGTCATAGGGCTTACTAAAGTTGCCTCCGGTTTGCGTTGTATGTGGCGAGCTACATTGTTCCGCCCAATGCGTCAAAGTCAAATATCGAGCAAATGCTCATTATCCTCAGTTAGCCCAACCAACAACACAACATGTTTCATACGCAGATATGTTAAAACCAATCATACTTCAGTACACAAAGCGACACCAATCATTAATTCCACTCGAAATTTGCACCCAGAACCTAAAGAACAAACACCATCTGGTAACTATAATCGCCTCGAAGCAAGCATCGAGACATTAGTGCATTCGTTAAACAGTTTTATGAGCCCTATGAGCAGCATGATGCAAGAAATGGTTCGCATGCAATCTATGATGTTGCAGGCGGTACTAAACAAAGCATGAACTGTATAAAAATATGTTTCTGGAACGCAAACAGCATACGCCAACACAAAAATGAACTCGAGTACTCGAGGACTATCTTCAAGCAACAAATATCTGCATTGAAGAATTTCATCAAAACTTTATATTTCTTCGATTTTTTCGCCTCCTAGATTTAAAATATCAGGGAGTCAATACAGCGACTTCTTTAAATCACTAGGTCCCTGTTTCATAGCATCAGGCAACTACAACGCTAAACATACATTTTGGGGATCAAGACTAATTATTCCAAAACCTAATTACTCCAAAAGGTCGAGTTTTATTTGACAGTGGATCACTCACCTATTGGCATACTGATTGACCAAAATACCTGATGTTATAGATTTTGGCGTGATTAAGGGTATTCCGAGAGAAATGGAGCATCACTTGAATTATCCTCAAATCATTCACCCACTATTGTCTATATACGGAACCAGCAAAATATCGTATCAGCAACAACCAGCACAAGCATAAATTGGATGAAATATAGAAAATATCTCAGTACGCATTGTTCAGAAAATATCACACTAAAAACACCAGAAGACGTACAGCAGTGACTTATTGATTATGATCGAAACATCAAATTAGCTGCGGAACATGCAGCATTTATTATGCATATGTCGAGCGGCTCTTGACTGAAAAAAGAAAAATTCGGAGAGAATGGCAAACACATAGATCATAGATCATAGACCTACTGGAATCTTGAAGAGTATCATCTCTGAAAAATTACCTGGAAGATGTGGACCCAACTCCACAATCAGATTATTCATTATGGCGTGCATGTAGAAACCTTAAAATACCAGTCGTACGTAAGCCTCCATTACGAAATTCTTGTGGAGACTGGGCAAGAAATGATACCGAAAAAGGTAATCTGTTTGTTGATCATTTAAAAAACGTGTTTACTCCAATTGTCTCGACTGATATAGCTGAGAAACAGATTTCTTAAGCTCCCTTCAGCCGGAATTCCACAAGGTAGTATTTTGGGACCCATTTTATATTTGCTGTACAAATCCGATATGCCAACTAGCAATCAAGTGCATACATCAACTTTTGCTGATGACACAGCTTTTTTATGAATTCATGAAAGCGCCGAAGTAGCATCACAACATTTACAAGACCACATAATAAAGTTGAAAAAATGGTTGAAGAAATGGAGAACAAAGTAAATGAAAAAAAATGCACTCATATATATATACATATATATATATATATATATATATATACTACTTCGGCGCTTATATATATATATATATATATATATATATATATATATATATCAGACTTGGGGGATATCAATTACATTTTGTAATTAATTACACATGCAATTACTAATTACATGTAATTGTAATTGAAAATTTTCAATTACTAATTACAAGTAATTGTAATTGAAATAGGGAATAAAATCAATCAATGAAATTTTTCATTTACAAATTACATGTAATTGAAAATTTTAAGTAGTGAATACTTTTTTTTGTAATTATTGTCAAAAAATATTTAATTACTAAAATGTTCAATTACATATAAATTATAAAAAATAATAACAATCATATTTAAATAAATAAATTTGGCGCCTTAGTGTTAAAATAATACTAGCGAACAAATATAACCTTTCAACTGGTGCTGAAGATGTTAAGGGAGTATTAAACCGTAAAAAGCCTTTAGTATTATAGGATAGTTTTAGAGGTAATTTAGAAACGAATTTAGACCACGCAAGTAAATCTGAAGTGCAAATTTCAAACTATTTTCTTTTTCACAATGTCAATGTCTACGGAATATTAAATGAAAAAATGTATATTTGACCGCAAAGTTTTCAAAATTTTGTAAGCGATAATTACCTTTATGAAGGTGTTCACCGTTATTGAACATGGATGCAGTTTTCGTATTGCTCGTTTGAATAATATAGTTGATCATCCAACGCAAGATAAGCTTGACATTTTTAGGGATATAATTGAATTTCGTTCAATTGGAAGTAATGATTGTTGCCTAATTACAATTACTTGTAATTTGTAATTGAACTTTTTCAATTACAATTACATGTAATTAGTAATTGGAAAATTAAATTACTAATTACAAGTACTTGTAATTGAAATTTTTCAATTACAAATTACAAGTAATTGTAATTGATTTTGTCCCTGATTTCAATTACAATTACTTGTAATTAGTAAAAGGAAATTTTCAATTACAAATTACCTGTTATTGTAATTGAAATGTAATTGAATCCCCCCATGTCTGATATCTATACATATATATATATATATATATATATATATATATATATATATATATATATATATATATATATATATATATATATATATATATATATATATATATATATATAGTTATATATATTTATGAGTGCATATATATATATATATATATATATGCACTCATAAATAACCAAATGATACCTCAGCTGTCAGACGTCAAATAAATCGGTAAACATCTTGAACGGCGCCTTACTTCGAAAAGCCACATAGAATCCAAGTTAACACAAATTAAGTTAAAAGCTGTCCAACTAAAATCCCTTATTGCCAGAAACTCTACCCTCAGCTTATATTGCAAACTTCTACTGTACAAGTCGATCCTTAAACCAATTTGGTGTTATGGGATTGAATTATGGGGCACTGCCTCAGCTAGCAGTGTTAAAAAATTTAAAGGCGCCAAATTAAGATTCTACGAATGATCACAGTTGCTCCCTGGTATATCAAAAACTCTAACATCCACAAAGATCTAAACGCGTCAACAGTTAAAAACGAAATAGCGAAACATGCGGTAACGTATTTGAAGAAGCTTGAATCTCATCTAAATGCTTTGGCGCGTAACATTCATAAGGCACCTGGTAACATTCGACTAAAAAGAAGAGATATTGCTTTTCTTGGCCGTACATTAGAGGGATGATCCGCAAAGGATTTCAACAATCGTGAAACATACATTAGTAGCACTGGCTGGACTTATTAAGTATATTTATTTTTGTATTATAGACTTAAGCTAATTATTGTTAGGTCAAATATTGTCCTTGTAGGATATTTTTTCTCTATTTCTCCATTTTTGCCTCATTTTAAACAAAAACACTGTAACCTTTACTGCTATTTTGATTATTTTTATGGCCTTATATTTTTTTAATTGTAGAATTTGTTTTGAGAATAATCATTTAGTATTGATTTGTAACAAAGTTTTTGGGTTTTGATTCTATTGGTGCAGTTTTGTGATCTCATTTTTATTATCATTTTTTCATTTTTTTATTTCTATTATTACTTATTTTTGTAATTAATTTCATTATTAATTATTTTTTATTAATGAATTAATTTTTATACTGTTAAATTAGCTTTTTATTTATTTTTAATACAATATTTGTTAATTGTTAATAATATGTAAGCAGAATATTGTCACCACTTATGGCCAATAGAGTAGGTTATTGAAAATAAATCAAAAAATAAAAAAATATATATTGAAGGTACAATAAATAAAATATGAAATAATATTATGTTTAATATGTTAGAAAAACTATTTTAAATACTACTAATTAAATAATCTAATCTATGTACATCTAAATTACTCGACAAGATAGTAGCCAACCGTCTTTGGTGGTTCGTTGATGATCTGTTCTCATCAGCTCGGATTTAGAAAAGCCAAATCTATCTCTGGACTCTTTACTCTTCATTGACCATATAATTTCTTACACTTTATCTCACAAAAATCATTCCTCAGTTATCTCCCTTGATTTCGCAAAAGCTTTTGACAAAGTAGGAATTCACTTGATTATCAACCAACAAGAATGGGGCTTAGGCCAGAAAATGGTCCAATATATTATATATATATACAGTCCCGCACAAAACTATTGGCACAGCAAGCAAACTCAGCTTTATCATTATTTTAATGCCATTTAAAAACAATATTATTCGAAAAAAGCTGTATTCTTAATACGCTCTATAGTGTTCGAACTAATAGCAATGTTTTTTTCTTTTTATATATGGCAAAAATATTGTTTATTACTTTTTTATAAAGAAACTAATAATTTTGCCGAACAAAAGTTTTGGCACATACAGGCAGCATTTTGATTTATGGTTTGATTATGGGCAACCTTTTGAAAATCTGGCAGCGCTGTTCAGCAAATATTTTTTTATATGTATACCATAAATCTTAATTTTTCCGTTATATCTTTTACATTGACGTTTTGCTTAAAAAATTCAAAAAAATAATTTGTGAATACTAAAATGAGTTCAAAACAAAAAGAAACCACAGAATCTCAGCGAAAAATAATACTACATCTTCATAATCAAGGCAAGTCATACGCTGAAATAGGTGAAATAATGGAACGAAGTCGTTTTACAATTCGCAGTATTATAAATCGTTTTAAAGGAGAGACAAGCTACAATAGTGCTAATCGAACTAGAGCTTTAACTGATCGTGAGAGCAAGACAATAGTGCGAAAAATAAAGCAAAACCCCAAAAAAACATCGACCGAACTTGCCGCTGAAGTTCAAGAGGAATTTGGCAAGAATATTCATCCCATGACTGTTCGCAGAGTCCTACATGAAGCTAATTATACTTCAAGAGTTGCAAGGCGTAAACCACTTGTTTCTTTAATTAATCAAAAGAAGCGATTAGACTATGCGAAAGAATTTAAAAGCAAACCTATTAGTTTTTGGGATGAAGTGCTATTCTCTGATGAGAGTAAATTTATCATTTTTCGTTCTGATGGCCGGATTAATGTTTGGAGAAAGCCCAATACAGCATACGAAAAACAAAATCTTGCTCCTACAGTTAAATACGGTGGGGGTGGTGTAATGGTTTGGGGCTGTATGTCGTCTGAAGGTGTCGGTGAGTTAGTTTTTATAGAAGGTATTATGGACAAATTCGTTTATTTAAATTTACTCAAAGAAAATGTAAAAAAAAGTGCCGAAAAGTTAAATTTGTCAACATCATTTACATTCCAACATGTCAATGACCCCAAACATTCAGCTCATGACGTGCGTATGTGGTTAGCATTCAATGTTGCACATGTTCTACCGCATCCTCCACAGTCTCCAGATCTCAATCCAATTGAGCATTTGTGGGAGGAGCTTGACAGAAGGGTAAAAAAGCGGTCAGTTTCAAATAAAGTTCAATTGCAGCAAGCGTTAAAGGAAGAGTGGCTAAAAATTGGGAAAGAAACCACAAAAAAGTTAGTGCATTCTATGCCAAGGCGTCTGAACGAAGTTATAAAGCAAAAAGGCTTGCCCACTAAGTATTAAGAGTGGTAAAATTTATAAAAATGTTAGCTTATTAAGTTTACATGTGTTAACTAAAAATGTGCTGTAAATGATTTGCCAATACTTTTGTGCGATAGAATCGTCATGTTTTTATGTTAAACGCGTTATATAATGAATTAATAAAAAACATATTGATTTACAACAACTTAAATGAGTTTCTTTAGTAGATAACTTAACTGAAAGGACATTTATTTTTATCTTTAAAAAATTTAAAACGCTATAAACCAGGTAAAAATTAAAAAATGCTTGCTGTGCCAATAATTTTGTGCGGGACTGTATATATATATATATATATATATATATATATATATATATATATATATATATATATATATATATATATATATATATATATATATATATATATATATATATATATATATTTTTTTTTTTTTTCTATCAGAAAGGTAAATCCGAATTAAACTACATAATAACTATTTCAAATTATATCCGTTACACAATAGAATTCTTTTAGAGTAAAAAGTTTTATTAAGTAAATAGTTAAGTGAAAAATAATGGGTGATTTTTTTGAGGTTAGGATTTTCATGCATTAGTATTTGACAGATCACGTGAGATTTCAGACATGGTGCCAAAGAGAAAGATGCTCAGTATGCTTTGACATTTCATCATGAATAGACTTACTAACGAGCAACGCTTGCAAATCATTGAATTTTATTACCAAAATCAGTGTTCGGTTCGAAATGTTCAAATGTGACAAATTTTGTTCAGCGATGAGGCTCATTTCTGGTTGAATGGCTACGTAAATAAGCAAAATTGCCGCATTTGGAGTGAAGAGCAACCAGAAGCCGTTCAAGAACTGCCCATGCATCCCGAAAAATGCACTGTTTGGTGTGGTTTGTACGCTGGTGGAATCATTGGACCGTATTTTTTTAAAGATGCTGTTGGACGCAACGTTACGGTGAATGGCGATCGCTATCGTTCGATGCTAACAAACTTTTTGTTGCCAAAAATGGAACAACTGAACTTGGTTGACATGTGGTTTCAACAAGATGGCGCTACATGCCACACAGCTCGCGATTCTATGGCCATTTTGAGGGAAAACTTCAGAGAACAATTCATCTCAAGAAATGGACCGGTAAGTTGGCCACCAAGATCATGCGATTTGACGCCTTTAGACTATTTTTTGTGGGGCTACGTCAAGTCTAAAGTCTACAGAAATAAGCCAGCAACTATTCCAGCTTTGGAAGACAACATTTCCGAAGAAATTCGGGCTATTCCGGCCGAAATGCTCGAAAAAGTTGCCCAAAATTGGACTTTCCGAATGGACCACCTAAGACGCAGCCGCGGTCAACATTTAAATGAAATTATCTTCAAAAAGTAAATGTCATGGACCAATCTAACGTTTCAAATAAAGAACCGATGAGATTTTGCAAATTTTATGCGTTTTTTTTTAAAAAAAAGTTCTCAAGCTCTTAAAAAATCACTCGTTATCAAAAAGTAAACAATCTATGTTAACTAGTTTGAAAAAAATAAAATTAATATAAAGGTATACATTTCATAATAATGTTAACAGAACATAACACAAATTATTAACTTTAACAAAAGGATCGCCGCTCTCGGAAATTATTTTTATTATTTCTTTCAACAAACTTAGTGAAAGTCTCCTATTACTAAGGCAATACAATTTCTGTGCGTACGCAGATGATTTTTATATAATTACAAAACTTGGCAAAGAGAAAAACAGTACAATAAACATTAACCTATTGATAAATCTTATATAGAATTGGTGCTATTCAGGTGCTGAGTTATCATTAGAAAAGTGTAAACATCTTCACATTTGTAGGAAAAAATCTTGTAAACCTAAGGTGTCAACAGGTTCTGTAATTATAGAAAATTGCTCGTCACTAAAAATGTTAGGTATTATTTTCAATAGATACAAGTGGAACGGGCACATCCAATACATAGCAAAAGATTTGAATCAAAGGTTGAACATAATTAAATGCTTATCTAACAAGAAATTTAACTGTAACTTAAACTCAAAAAATCATTACTGTTATCTAAAATTTATTATGGTCTATATTTGTATGGCTTCTCACCTAAAATTGCTGATCAAAAGATTAAAATTATTGTAAACTCAGCGCTCAGAATTACATTCAAAGCTTTTAGAACTACGCCTATTCACAATATGCTCTTTGAAGCCGGAATTAGCTCTATAAAAACAAGCAGATATTATAACCTTCAAGTTGTTAAGAAAAAATAATGACGGAGAATAGTGAATACAAATTTATTTTTACCAATGTTTCTAAAAATGATAGCAGTGTTTCTTATAGTGTCACTACTACTGATACTATCCATAGTACCATCTTATTCAACAGTATTTTCAGCCGAAATTATAGCAATATTTGAGGCAATAAAATATCTAGGTAACACTACGTCTAAAACTATAATATGTACTGACTCATTATCTGCTATCCAATCGATTCGAAATTTACACAACACAAACTTCTACCCCACATACATTAGAAATGTTTTAATTGAAAGAAAAATAACATCAAAATTGCATGGATTCCAGGACATTGCCAAATTAAAGGAAATGAATTTGCTGATTATACAGCCAAAGCATCTCTTAAATCAGCTTGTTTTCTAACACCCAACCTCATCACTCATGACATTTTGCTTCACATTAGTAATACTTTGATCAAACAAAGTGACTTATGGTCTAAAACATCTGATTGGTACAGATCTATAAACCAAGTAAAAATTAACCTAAATAACTACCTAAATTTTAATTACAGTGGGTCTCTCAGCACGCTAGAGTGCAGGAAATTTGTCCGACTAAGACTTGGTCACACCTTCTTCACACACAGGCACATTATTCAACCTGATACCTCAAACATCTGTCCGTATTGTCGTACAGAACTTGTCACAATTGAACATATTATAAAACATTGCATTCATTTTAATTCGACGCGACGTAACTTCTTTAAACATGACCCAGTTAAATACCTCTCGAACCCATCTCTTGAAAATATTATAACTGTTATTAATTTTTTAAAAAATGTCAATCGGGTATGTTCTGTAATCCGAAACCGAGTCAAATTGAATCCGAATGAAATTTTAAATTGTCATAACTTTTAAATCTTACACAATTTTAATATTATTTTTTATACATTTGATTAAAGACCATTCACATAACTTCCTTGATTGCTTATGTTTTAAAATAATAGGCGCAACTAAGTTATATTTTTCTTTAAAAATTTATTCGATTTCAATTTCTCTCGGTTTCGGATTACAGAACATACCCGAATATATTAAACGATTTATAGCAACTCCATTAATCTGTTAAATATCAAGCAATAACATATGTATGTATATTATCAATCAGCCTTATTATTACAACACCTATGTTAGCTTAAGACCCCAGTACTCATAGCTTTAGTTATCTTAAAATTATTTTATAACTTTATGATAGCAAAAAAATAAATATTTAAATAAATAATTAAAAAAAAATACTAGATGGATTTTAACAAAATTTTATGAGAAGGTACCTTAGTATCCCTCCTGATTCCAAAATAAGAAATAAGATATTTTTTGTCAAAAATATCTTATTTCTAAGAGAAAGTGGAGAAAAAGCAGTGGAAGTACCCCGCTTTTTTACGGATTTAAAGGTACTGCATACTTTAAAGCATATTTTATTTTTGAATGTGGTATATTTTAAACACGGATGAGCAACAGATGGCGATGTTTTAAAATAATTATAAAATATGAATTGTTTACTTCCAAATACCAAATTGAATAAAATTTGAATTTGATTTGATTTGTGGAATTACATTGTTATTAAAATATTTTAAACACCTTTTACATAGCTTTACAATAATTTTTAGAATTTGGAATTTTATATAAATTTTAGAATTTTCCAAGGATGGGTACCTTTAAAGAAAGTAAACACGTGAGAATCTTAAAACTTGGTGTGGATTATTTTCAAAGCAAAATCGAAAAAGATATTGTTAGGACGCACACAACGTGTGTGGGCCGAGCTAGTAAATAAAAAAATAAGTGTTGTTTTTATAGAAATGTCACTTACCTTTTGCCTTTAAATGCCAAGAGATATTTCTTGTCTGAAGGAAAATGCATTGACGACGCCAGACCCGTCGAACCAGCACGTAATGGAAATTGTTTGTGAAACAATGGAATGCTTATGTCGAAACCAGGTCGCATCTGTTGTACGCTCATACTTGCTTTTGCTAAAATAGCTTCACCGGTATCAATTCCAAGCGAATGTTCAACGTAGTCAGGCCAAGTACCAGAATACAAATTAAAAATTACATGATTGCGTCCATTGTTCCAATGAGTTAAACGAGCTAAACGAGACGGCACGTTACGCACGTAATCCTCAGATAACGAATCGCGATCCAATGTATCAATCCCTAACACGAAAAGGCAAGCATGTTCCGGATCTGGCGTATAATAGCGTGATTCTTGAATTGCATTTATAATCTTTTGATAATTTGGCGAAATAGGCGGTGAAGCACCTAAAGAATTAAGCGGTTCTTGTGGATACACATAAATGAGGAATTCATTATAACATTTGGTAAAATCAAAACAAGTCTCCATGCGACAAGAACGTATCGCTGATGATGTAAATTTTGCAATTAATGCATTAGCTGATAAATGTTCACCGGGAGCGTCAAAATGTTCTGCAATTATACGCGATTTCGCGACTTTTTTTACTTCTTCAGGACTTATATTTTGTAAGTAATCAGTAGAACCCTCATTTGAAATGTAGCTGGATAAATGATCCGCAGACTCGATGTCAGCATCAACGGAGGAAGATGGTGATGATTGAACGCGGCGCCGGTTTGAAGCAGTTTTCAGCCGATATCCACCAAAATAACAGTAAGCAAGAAATGCGCAGGATACAAACACAAGTATGTAACGTTTTTTAGCTTGCATTTTGTTTTTTTTTCACTTTATGTTAATTATTTTATTTATTGTATTCTTTCTTACAACCTCAAAATTATTGTTGCTCTAATTTGAGATTTTATATATGTATGTATGTATATAATATTAAAGAAAGGTAGAGTGTAGAATGAATCGTAATTGATGAAGAGGGAGTATTAGCTAAGGAGTCAGTCGCAATATGATTTTACTTCAAGAAGTAGCTGTAGTGGTAGTAGGGTGGCTTTGAGGAGGTGCCAGTTTAGGTGGGACAAGTGCAAATTAACACTTCGTTGAAGGGTTAACAAATATTTGTCACTGCTGCAAGTGAGACAGGAATTGTCATGGATTTGATATCGTTTGTTATTTGTTTTTAAACTATTAAACCAACTTCTTCTAAATTTTCTTCCTAAACATGATGCTGCTTTTAGTAATTTAAATTTCACTACTTGTGTCTACGAGATGCTACACATTTAGCAAAATCCGTAATATTTTCAAGCAAACAAGAATTAAAACAAAACTGACAAAACATTGTTGTTGTGTTTTGTTGTATCTATTCCAAATATTGCACATTTTTGTAATGTTTTTAATGCCTTATTTAATATTCGACGTGTAACATCATTGATGTGAGGATATAAATTTTCCTTTATTTTTAGTTTGTTGTTTTCTTTAGCTGAACAAGAGTTTAATACGGTTTCCAAATATCTTCTTCGTCATTAAGTGGCGGCAGCAGCATTGGGGGCGTTAGCCCCTAACAAATATTCATTTAATTACACTTATGTGTATTTCTCTTTTGATGCATTTTTTCTTTGAGAATAATAAATTATAAGTCGGTTTAACAACAATCAACTTATTGCATTTTATTTATTTTCTTTAATATTCTATTAAATAAACTTTTTACTTTTAACCATTCTAAATTTTTTCACAATCTACAAGCAAGACTTTGAAGAAACGAATAAAACATAGGGCCAAACAACAGATGAGAGAGTGCTCTATAAACTGTCAAAGTAAAAACTTGAAGTGATGCCAAACTGAAAAGTTATTGCCATTGGAATTTCCCATGGAAGACGATGGGACAAATGTTTGCATACTGCCATCTATTTGTCAAAAGCCTTGTTATCTTACTTGAGTAATTGAATCGGCTAATTATGAAAAGCTTGTCACCATAAAATCAAACATTGAAAATCAAGGCGAAATCAGCCATTTTCGTTTGCTTGAAAGTAACAAACTCTTTACATAAAATATTTTTTATAATATTTTATATAAGTAGATTTTAACATTTCGATTTCAAATATATTATGAGTTTTTTCGCCACTACAATCACCTGCTGTGGATTTGCCTTGATTAAAAATATAGAAAAACTTACAAGGCACATTCATCAGGTAACCTCACTACGAAGGGGAAATATTAATTCGAAAATTATAAATTTTTTGTATATGGAGTTTGAAGGTTCAACTTCCATTTACTGAGAAAAATTGTAAGTTTAACTGTCAAAATCCATATTAAACAAATTTGAAATTTTCTCCTTAATATATCCCCTCCGTAGTGAGGCTACCTGATTAATATGCCTTAAAATATTATATTATATTAAGGATAATACCAAGGCGAATTCGTACCAGGTTGGAGCTTTAGTCAACTATACAGAGCAAAAAATAGCTCTCCTTTTTTTTCTAATGTCTTGTCCAAGGCATTTTAACCATGTGACAGCACAAGGTGGAGATAATATTAAAGATAAATTTTTTTTAATTTTTTGACATTAATTTTGCATTAATAAAATAAATATTACTGTCAAAATCCATATAAAAACAATGCAAATAATTATATAAGTTTTTCCTCTCTCTTACGCTATCACCTTGTTAAATATGCCTTGGTCTTGTGAAAAATACATTGTTTTATATATGGTAAGATAATGCCTAAGTTGTTGTTTTCTGGTAGGAATTCGCCTTGGATAGAACCAAGCAAAGTTTATTTATATCATGTGCATGTTATAATACAGGTATATGCAAAGCGAATTCAAAAAAACTAAGCAACCTTTTTTTGCCCGACTGTGTCAAAACATGAGCTGTGCAAGGCGAATTTATATAAGGTGGCATCGCCGCGACAACAAATACAACACCAGAAAACACCCACATGCATTTATTGTTAATTACATGGACGAGAGACGCCAAAAGCACTAATTAAAATATCACATCCAACAACTACCTTACCTTTTCTGGTAGTATTTTTTTTAATATTGAAACATTTTTTTTTTAAATAATTACAATTTTATTTCTCAAGTTTTCAAATTTAAAAAAATAAACTAATTTTTGACAGCTGCAAAGCAAAAATAATTAACTTCGCCGTGCTACCACCTAGTAAAATAGATTCGCCATAGAGCTGTGTTCGCAAACACTTCTATGACAAATTATTCATTACCAGGGTTGTCAGATTTATTTTCACCTATTTCGCCAAAATCGATGTGAAAAATCGCCAAAACTGTTTTTTGTAAAAATTTGCCACAATATAACCAATATTCTTTAATTTTACAAATATTTTTAATAAATCACAAAATAGAAATTTAATCGAAATAGCTAAAATTCGCCAAAAATAGAAAATAGTCGCCAAAATATACAAATATTTTTTTTAATGAGTAGGAAACACGAAAAAGGTAAAATTTTGTGCTTGAAACAATAAAAAATAGTGATTATAATAAATGGAGACCTAAACATACCCATCCTTAGGGTGTTTGTCACCGTGTTCTTATTTAGAACAAGTTTTAGAGTAATTACATTTATTCAACATTACTATCGAGAATGTATGCAACATGCCCTATTTCAATTTATAAAATTTACAGCATGTGTTTCACAGTCGAGTTTTGGTGGAAATCATTAGAGAAATCGACCTTTCTATCCAGTAATTAGCATCATATACATACATACAACAAAAAAATCCAATCCTTTAAAATTAATCACCTAATTTGTAAAAAATATTCCTTCAACTTAGAGAATATAAAACGAACTTAGTCCTTACCTCAAAACTTCCTTTGTCGGTAAAAAATAAGTATGTATAAAATATTCATTAAATATGAAAGTGGAAATATGTGAACTTTTAATAAATTTATGTTTTGATAGTTTCCGGTTTCTTTTACTTCTAAAACTTCAATTTCTTTATGATCCATTTTGATATACCCTAATTCAGTCTGTAATGTTGGCCAAAATTCAATGAAAACTCGCCAACAATATCGCCAACTATTTCAAAACACGCCAAAAAGTCGCCATGTCGCCAAATCGAAAATTTGATCGCCAAATAAGATTGAAAATCGCCACGTTTGGCGAGAAATCGCCATATCTGACAACCCTGTTCATTACTAGATATCATTGGTGCGCTTCGCTGCCCCTTTTTAATAAAATAAACACTTGGAAGAAAAAGTATGGACAAGCTTAAACACGAAAACGCAAGTGTTTCTCTTAAAATTTACTTGTGTTTTCGACTTGCAGCTAAGAGAACAACATGACCATATGTACATATGGAAGTACATATACATATATTTGTTTATTGGTGTTAGTAAGAACTTTATAGACGTATTCAAGGCATATTAAACAAGGTGATAGCGTAAGGGAGTGGAAATTTGAGCAAAAAATGTTTTCAATTTTTTTATATGGATTTTGACAGTAAAATAGATATTATTCTCTCTTAAAAAACCTGATTAATGTCAAACTCCATATAAAAAAAAATTGAAAAAATTTGTCTTTAATATTAGCTCCGCCTTGTGCAGTCACCTGGTTAAATATAGTTTGATAGAAAACTATCGATAGTATCGAATTTTTTGGGAATGTTAGGTTCCCTATTTTATATGACAAAGTATTCTGTATTATTAACTCCATCAACTTAATTGATCAAGTTTTGAAATTATTTGAGTTAGTTAATTAAAAGAAAATTAATATATTAAACGATCTTAAGTAAAGTTCAGAGTTGTTTTATAAAAAACAAAGATAATACAAAAAAAAAACTAAAATATGAAGAATATAACACTTAGCATAAAAACAAAAACCCATTTATAATTCATTTTTTACAACGCATTTTGAGATCAATTTTCTAAAAAATTTTGTACATACACTATAAATACTATGTACTCGTATATCACCTATGTTGTGCATATGTAGGCTGCCCAAGGAATTATTTTATAATCGTAATTTTTTATAATTTTTGAGTAATCCAAAAATTTTTGTTTAAAAAGAGCAGATATCAAAATTTTTTGGCTTTAAACTAGATCTTCCATCTGAAATAATGGCTCCGTCCTTGCTAAACATTCTTTCAGATTTTGTCAGTAACGTAAAGCACATGACTTTGTGAGTGACATCTGATCAGAAATGTGAATAGATATAACACTGTATAAATTGCTTAATTTACTATATAATTTACCTTCCAGTACTGCAATGGGTATATTTCTAATGGTGAATTTTCATTTCCAACAAACTAAAATTTATTAATTTATTTTTTCAACAATAGTATCGCTATCGAAAAAAAACCATCGATAGTCTAATGAAGACAAAACTATCGATAGTACTGTCGATAGTTTGCCAGCTCTATACTAAACCGATTTAAATAAAATTAAGATTGTGCACATCTGTGCAGAAAAGGCTTTAAAACCATATAAGTCTTTCCAAAATCGGTGCAGTATTACGGACGTAAAAGGGATTACAAAAACCGTGTTTGCCTATTAATTATATAGAATAGATAATAAAAATAACTAAACATCATATTAAAAAATAAAGCTGGTTTTTTTTAAATAATTAAAATAAATTATGTATATGTAAAAGGAAGCATTTTTAAGAAACGACTTTAAATATTTATGGTTGGTGACCTGTATAAGCCATAATATAAAGTTGGCCAATGCACACTTTTATTATTCTAAAGAGCCCTTACATTGTGGGTTTTAATACACGACTGCTGAGTACGTTTCGCCTTCATTAAGGGACTCTGTAGATATACAGGGACCCGGCGGATATAGAAAGGACATTTAAATAAACATGCAGTACTTGTGAACTAAATCTAATAAGCCTAAAGCCAATATGGCTGCTTTAAGCAAGTTAGGAATTGAGTAGGCTGCATGCGGCCCTAGCAGCAGCATCAAATCGATGTTAATTTATGTATGCCAAATACCAATTTTTCGCCTACGAGAACTGATTTAATTTAGTTGAAAAGTTTTACTTTTTTTTCTTTAAGTAAACATTGCAAGTTAAATTAAGGATTAAATAAAATACACCAATTAGTTCACAATGCACTAAGTAATAAAAAAAAACTGTATTTTTTTAATATTAAAATTTTTAAGTGCGCGAACAGAGTTTTATACAAGGTTTGACATTTTCAGATAAGCAAATTTAAACAGCTGTTCTAACAGTCATAGACTATGACTAGACTCGACAACTCAGAAATGACAGGGTTGTTAAGTAACTAGAACAGGGTTGGTAGGTTACTGCGTTTAATAAGGGAGAGCATATATAATTATTTTTATATTGCTAGCTCGCTTCTTTAATGATAGTAATTTTGTAGTAATGCAAACAAATTTACTAATAAGAATTTGGCAGCAAAGCAAAACACAGAAAAATGTAAATTTTTTATTATATTTTATTTCCATTTTTTTGTTTGTTAATTTGTAAACAATGACTACGTATTCTTTTTACACATTGTTTCAGACAATTCATGTTTTTTTTATTCGTCTAAGAAAACGTAGTAAAAACATATGGTTTTACTACGTTTTTTCACCTGTCAGTGTTGGGTATTCTGGTTATTTTGTGCTAACAGTTTTACCTGTATTATTATGCCATGATCAAGTACATGCAAGTCTACAACCATGGTAGAATAAACAAGGTAAGGTTAGTTGAACAGCTGACATTTTTATACCCTTCACCACAGGTGGAAAGGGTATATATAAGTTTGTCATTCCGTGTGTAATTTCTACAATATTCATTTCCGACCCCATAAAGTATATATATTCTGGATCCTTATACATAGAGAAGTTGATTAAGCGATGTCCGTCTGTCCGTCTGTCCGTCTATCCGTCTGTCCGTCTGTCCGTGTTAGTGTGGTAATGTCATTTGCCAAGGCACCAGAAGAGATACAAAAAATTTAAGCACACCAATCTGTCAAGCATAGTTTCGAAAATTTTGGTATTGCAATTCAGCAACATCGGATCATTCCTTTGGAGGCTACGGGCCAAAAACCACGCCCACCTATATTTTTTCACGTTTTTTCAGGTTTTTTTAATATTTTTTTTCAGCTTTAATGATTCTGTTTTGCCTTTTTTCTCAAATAAATATTAGACTGCGACAGGTAGATCGCAAAGAGTGCATACAGATCTCGGGGGATCAATAACCCCCTGCAAGGGGCGATTTTTGTTTGTTTTTAGATTGGTAGGGTTTTTCTGCTTTGATTTGTATTAGTGACCTTAATAGAAAGCAATACACATAGAGGTAGCCAATGGACCCACAGGGTACCCACTGATAAATAGGAGCAGTTAAAAGGACCCCCCATGTGTCAATATGAGGAAATTTTTTTTTTGTAATGATTTTTTTTTTGCTTTAGTCTGACCATTCTAACTCAATATAGACTGCAGAAAGGTCCTAAATTTAACAAAAAAATTTTTTTTTTAAATTTAAAAAAAAAAATTTTTTTAAAAATTTCCAAAAAAAAATTTTTACAAAAAAATTTACAAAACATTTTCAAAAATATATTTTACAGAAAAATATTAAAATTTTTTTTTTTTTAAATTTTCCAAAAAATTTTTAAACAAAATTTTACAAAAAATTTTTAAAAAATTATTTTTACAAAAAATTTTTACACACAATTTTAGAAATATTAAAACAAAAATTTCAATATTTCTTTGAAAATGAAAATCATGACTGTAACATAACATATAATTAATATTAAGATTATACATATGTATGTATGTGTGTATATAGAGTAACATATTTTTATACCCTTCACCACAGGTGGAAAGGGTATATATAAGTTTGTCATTCCGTGTGTAATTTCTACAATATTCATTTCCGACCCCATAAAGTATATATATTCTGGATCCTTATACATAGAGAAATTGATTAAGCGATGTCCGTCTGTCCGTCTGTCCGTCTGTCCGTCTGTCCGTCTATCCGTCTGTCCGTCTGTCCGTGTTAGTGTGGTAATGTCATTTGCCAAGGCACCAGAAGAGATACAAAAAATTTAAGCACACCAATCTGTCAGGCATAGTTTCGAAAATTTTGGTATTGAAATTCAGCAACATCGGATCATTCCTTTGGAGGCTGCGGGCCAAAAACCACGCCCACCTATATTTTTTTCACGCGTTTTCAGTTTTTTTTTTAATTTTTTTCAGCTTTAATGATAATGTTTTGCCTTTTTTTCTCAAATAAATATTAGACTGCGACAGGTAGATCGCAAAGAGTGCATACAGATCTCGGGGGATCAATAACCCCCTGCGAGGGGCGATTTTTGTTTGTTTTTAGATTGGTAGGGTTTTTCTGCTTTGATTTGTATTAGTGACCTTAATAGAAAGCAATACACATAGAGGTAGCCAATGGACCCACAGGGTACCCACTGATAAATAGGAGCAGTTAAAAGGACCCCCCATGTGTCAATATGAGGAAATTTTTTTTTTTGTAAGGATTTTTTTTTTGCTTTAGTCTGACCATTCTAACTCAATATAGACTGCAGAAAGGTCCTAAATTTAACAAAAAAAAAATTTTTTAAAAATTAAAAAAAAAAAAATTTTTTAAAAATTTCCAAAAAAAAAAATTTTTACAAAAAAAATTACAAAACATTTTCAAAAATATATTTTACAGAAAAATATTTAAAAAAATTTTTTTTTAAAAATTTTCCAAAAAATTTTCGAACAAAATTTTACAAAAAATTTTTAAAAAATTATTTTTACAAAAAATTTTTACACACAATTTTAGAAATATTAAAACAAAAATTTCAATATTTCTTTGAAAATGAAAATCATGACTGTAACATAACATATAATTAATATTAAGATTATACATATATATGTATGTGTGTATATAGAGTAACATATTTTTTTAAATGCGTTTGAGTTTTATTTTAAATGTGTTTGATTTTTAAATAGATGATATCTCTGTTTTAAAACCTAGGTGCATTAAACACATAGACATCATCAGGATACCGACTACAAACTGTCAAAAATAAAATACACACGTTTATAGGTAAACGATTCTTTTGAAGCCAGCAAAGCTACATGGCTACACGACCACCGTTGTGGCTGTCGTCAACTTAGGCTAATTTGTATTTTATTCAACAAAAGAAAATGTCACAAAATTGTAAATTACAAATTCATATACAAACAAAAAGTATTGGAGGAAATATTTAAAAGTTTTTGAAAAAGTTTTTTAATTTTTTAAAAGCAAAATAAGTATTTTTACAACAATGTCAGAGTTTACGATGTAGCTGTCAGTAGGGTGTTGAAGAGAGTTCTGGATATGGGAGCAGGGAGCAAAATTAGGGTGGTACTTATATAGTTGGAAGTTTTGGGAAATTGTGTGTGAGTAATGAGATTCGGGGACTGGGCTGGCACGACTTGGTTTGGGTTGAGTTGGTTTGGCTTGGTTGAGTTTGGCGGGGGGTTTGGTCGGGGTTTGGGTGAGGTTTGGCATGGGTTGGTTAGGATTTGTATACTAATTTTGTTCTGAGAAAACTAACAACGATGAAATGAGTGCCACCCTAATGTATTGTAGTTCTGTTGTTAAAAGTTCTGTTGTGGTTTTTTTTTTTTTTTTTTTTTTGATATGTATGAATGTGTGTTTGAAATAGTTGATATAATTAAGTTGTTTGAATACAAAAGCTTGATCCTAACCATACACAACAAAGTTGATAAGAAATAAAAAGCAAAAATATACTATTTATGTATTTATAGGTATATTTTATTTATTAATTAATATTTATATTATTATTATTATTTATTATATATTTATTTATTAATTAATTTTATTTATTAATTTATATATATATATATATATATATATATATATATATATATATATATATATATATATATATATAATATTATTGAAGTTCATCTTTATTGATCCAAGAATTATGTTGATTGGAAAATCCCAACCATTTTACGTACGCCTGGTGCCCCTTAGTTTTAATAACATTTTCAATCAAGTATGTATTTGGAAAATGTGTCTTTAATAGTTCATGTTCATAGAATCCACCAACAATCGGATTCCTTTGATAGTCTTCTAATAAATAAGTAATGGGATTTGTGTTCTGTAAAGTACGAATTTTAAAAATTTCAGTTGTCCAGTTTGGAGTATATCCTTTTGCAAAAATATGTTTATATTTGCTGATTCGAACGTGATCTCCAACTTTTAGTTTACCAAATTTATATATTTTGGGATGATTATAGGCTTGTTTTAATATAGAACTTTCATTTTCTATGTTAACAGCATTTGGCTTCATTCCAATTGTTCTATGTTTTTTATTATTATATTCATTAATTAAATCCTTACATATATGTATCCATTGATAATTTCCTTGTAGACTAAACTTTTTCCACATCATTCCTTTTAGAGTTCTATTAAATCGTTCTACAATAGACGCTTTCATGATACTATATGTAGAATAGTGATTGATATTATGTTTTTTCATCAGGTTTTGAAATATTTTATTATAGAACTCTTTACCATTATCAGTTTGTAAGTTTTTTGGAAATCTCTTTAGTGAAAAAATAGATTTCATAGCATTGGTAATATCTTCACTACCTTTCGATTTTACGGGTACAGCCCAAGCAAACTTTGAAAATGTATCTATAACTGTTAAAATAAATCTATAGCCTTTGTTATATTTTGAGTAAACACCCATTTCAACAAGATCTGCTTGCCAAAGATCATCAATTCCCTTGTGTACCACTCGACGTCGAATGAAATTTCTGCGTGCTTGTTTATGAAGCTCCTGAACCACTTCTTGTCGTTCCATTTCTAACATCTATCTTAGATTACATCAATTTAAATGCTGTTGACGTAGGATTTAAATCAAAACGATTTATATTTCAATGTTTAAATGTTTTGTAATGAGCTTAAGACGTTCTTCAACTGAATCAATTTTATAATTAAATAATGATCTCATTTCTTTTAGTGATTGATCGAGATTATTTTGTAAGATACTTTGATCATGTATTAGTTTACTTAAACTTGTTTCTAAATTTACAAATTTTTCTGTACACAACACGTTTTGTTGTTGTATTATTTCGTTAAAACGATTCTCCGTTTCCTTAATTCTCTCCATACACATTGCATCCAGTTGTTTCTTTATTTCATTAAAATAACTTTTCATATAAATTTTGTTCACAGCATCATTTTCCAATACAGGATTAGCAATATTTTTTATTCTCCGCAAGTTAAAGTTGAAATTACGATCACTATCTAAATGAATCTTGAAATGCGGATTTTGATATCTTGCAGATTGTTCAATATAATGTCCAAACTTATCGATAGGCATTTTATGAATATTAATTGTTAAATATTTTTAAGTCTATTTATATAATAATCTTTGCTTCTCTCAATTCCTCAATAATTGATACAATTTCATTATTATGATTTGAGTGACCAGCTGTTGTGGATGAAATCAATAGACGCAATCTATCAACCAATTCGTTAGGATCATCCCAATAAACATAATTGGTCTTTTTTCTATTCAACTTCATTAAACCTTTTCCCTTATAAATTTTCTGTTGTTTAAATAGGTTTTTAATAATCGTTGTATATTTAGTTGAACGATTTCCTTTAATTTGACCATTTATGCTGTTATTTCGCTTATAAACATTAGTCATCTCCAATATTTGTTTATAATTATTTAAATCTGTTTTATTATAACTGATTGGTTTTTTATAGACTAACAATTCATATAAACCTGATGTGAAGGGCCATTTTGAATTACCTACAGTAATATTGGTTGAATTGAAAGTAATGGGTTCATTACCCAGTCTCCATATTTGATTTTTTTCATCTTTACGAGGTCCATAGGTTTTGTCATATATATTTAAATGAACTTTCGATAAATCATATTGAATACTTTGATCAGGTTGTATTGCAATGGTGTTTTCATCATCATCATCATCATCATCAACATTATCAATACTATTATCATTATTATCAACATTATCATCATTATAGTCATCAACATTATTTTCATCATCATCATCAAATGATTTAAACGTGTTTGAATTTTTGTCGATTTTCTTGTTATCAAAGCTTGGAGAAAACGTATTATAATCAAGCTTACTCTTTTTATATGGGGTACTGAAGGCAACTTTATTATTCTCAAGATCATGTTTAAAAGAGTTATCCGGATACTTTTCATGTTTTATAGTATTATTATTATTAGTTGATTGAACTAATTCTTTTAATGGTTTTGATATTGGTTTAAATGTTTTTTCTAACATCTCATCATTTGCGATTTCTCCAAGCAAAATATTTTTATATTTCTTTTTCAAAATATTTCGAGTTTTAATAAGATTATTAACTAGATTTGTATTCATATTGATATATTGAAATAGAAACAAATCAAACAGATCAGTTTAACAGTTAGCAATTTAATAGCTAGTATCAGATTATAGTTGAGAAGTTATTAGTTTAAGAATTAATCTTGTACTGATTTTAAAATATCTGTAATATTTCTTTTATAGATTTATAAATATATCGAAACCTTTTCTATATCGACCATTATTCATAGAATCATCTTTGTTAATAACTAGAAAACCATATTTTTCTTTCCAACACTCGGTACATAACTTATAAAATGTTTTTAAAGTCATATCAGAACCAACATGATCATTGTAAATATGCTTAATATTCATTACATCCTGTTTAAAAATTATAATCATATTTGCATTATCGCGAATCAAGTGTTTTGGTATACGTGTATAAGTTTGACATAAATAGAAACTATCAATGTCTTTATGGCGACCCATACAGAAGTAAGAACGTACATGATTTTGTTTCTCACAAGCTATATCATCGAATATAAATATTGAATTCGGTTTAACTTCGTCTGGGGATAGAACATCATCATTATTAGAAAATGATGAAAAATTTATCTCCTTAATGGGTTTAATTAGACTTTCTAAGTACTTATATTTCGGTTGTTGTGTTGACTTTGAATATAAGTAAATATTTTTAAATTTCAATCCATGAGGACTTTCAATAAGACTGATCATAACATTTGTTTTTCCGCAATTTGATGGACCCACAATAAGAGCTCGAATAGAATTCGGTAGTAATGAACTATGACGAATTTTATTTGATGATGAAACGAACTTTGATTCGATATTCTTTACATCAATCCTTTTATGTTGTTTCAAAAAACGCATTCTGAAATCTAATGATAACATAATATATAAACCAGTCTCTTTTATTTGTTTTCAATCAATTTAATTTCAATCTTTAATCGATAAAGTATCAATAGATATGACTATCATTTATAAAAAGTTATTCAGTCACCATCCATCCTTCATTGGTAAAGGTTTTCTAAATAAAATAATTAATAAACTTCCCATTGAACTTCATCTACCCGGTTATCAATTTTGCGGACCTGGTACAAAATTAAAGAAACGTTTAGCTAGAGGTGATCAAGGAATCAATCCATTGGATACTGCTTGCAGAGAGCACGATATAGCATACTCAAACAATAAAGATTTAGAGAAAAGACATATTGCTGATAGAATTTTAACTGAAAAGGCTTGGCAAAGGGTCAAAGCAAGCGATAGTAGTTTGGGTGAAAAATCAAACGCTTGGTTTGTTGCTACTGCAATGAAAGCAAAAACAAAATTCGGTATGGGTAACGTTATTAGTAAAACTAAAACGTCGTCTCCAGAAAATACCCACAAACTATTTACACATGCATTGAAAATTGCAAGAAAGAATATAAAGAAAAGTGAAAACTTGAAAGATGCTATAAAGATTTCACGAAAAGTTGTAAACAATATTTTCAAGGGGAAGAAAAAATCGTTAATAAAAACACCTCGAATAATACCGCTACCAAAATCTGGAGGTTTTCTTCCTCTTGCCCCTATATTTGCTGCACTGGGTGCACTTGGTGGTTTAGCTGGTGGTGTATCTGGTATTACAAAAGCAATCAATGCAGTTAAAAATGGAAAGGAACAGCTGACTGAAGCAAAACGACACAATAATACAATGGAAGCCATTGCGATGGGAAAAGGCATGTTCTTAAAACCATATAAAAAAGGTTTTGGATTATATTTAAAGCCTTATCAACAAAATTTTTAATGAAGCTACCTAAAAGAGCCCTTTCTGATGTAGACTTGAGAAAATATGCAAAACATATTCCAAATTTTAGAGGTGTGTTTATGTGCAACACTCTTCCAAGTACATCATTTAAAAAAGAATGTGGAATAATTAATCTGGATACTTCAAAGGGATCTGGCACACATTGGGTAGCGTACTGGAAAAACAACAATCAAATTGAATATTTTGATAGCTTTGGTAACTTGCAACCACCGAAACAATTAATAAAATATTTAGGAAAAAATATAAGTTATAATTATGATAGATATCAAAATTTTAATACAATAAATTGTGGCCATTTATGTTTAAAGTTTTTGTTTTCGAAACTAAACTAAAAAGAAACTATAATTGTTTTAATAAAATACATTGATTAAGAATTTGTTTTATTTATAAATAAACATATTATTTCATTTATTAAAAAAATTTCAAAATAAATATAATTAAATAATTTTTCTAATTTCGCTTGTTAGAGGTGAGTATTCGATTAAACGATCATGAATAACTAAACAGTATGCTGATGTATTATCTGGAATTAGTTTGTTTGCTTCAGTATCAAATTCAATTCGTACATCAATAGGTCCTATTTTAACAGCCTCATTTTGATGTGAAACATCAACAACAATAAGCGGTGCATAAGTCTTATATTCATCAACATTTAATAATGGTTCAGGTTCTCGCATGTAAAAGCTTTGTTGAAATTTTGCATACATATTATATAGAACAGAATACTGACCCATTTCGAAACGATTATTTAAATCATCATATGGATATGACTCTGAGTTTAGATAAACTTTTAAATTAGAGATATTGCAATGATCAAATGTATTTCCTTCTTCTTTAATTTTCTCTTTTTGTAACCCAATTATAAGAAATCGTGGTCTTTCGTTTTGTGGAGAAAGCTTTACATTCCATAAAACCTTTGTACTCTTTGGTAAAACAGGATTTACATGACAGTCCCAACTTCTAAACGCAATTGGTATAGAATGTTTGCTGTTGATTATCTTAAACATTTCCAATTTTGCAAAGTCAGATAGTTGAATGTGCGGCATTTTCCATGTTATATCCAGAATTGTTAATTTCAACTGATCAGTTGCATTTGTAGAATAATATGATCTCTCATCGGATGTAGAACGTTGAAGGATAAGCTCATGTTTCGAATTTAATAGTATTTTGTTATAATCTTCAGCAAAACCCAGCAACATTTTCAGAGGTATACAACAACTAAAATGACTTTTTACTAAAGCGCAAGTTTCAGTAAGAGACCAACCAGCGTTTTTTAATACATCACTTTCAGCCTTATTCAACGATACAAAATTTTTCATGGTGGATGAAATTCCAAGTTTACGTGTACGATCAACTTCAAAACCATTAATTTCGTAACGAATTTCATCAAACAAATATGAAACAAAGTTGTTTTTTAATTTCACATCTATAGCTGGAACCTCTTTGGTTGCTTCCTTCTTTACTATAAAACCATGAATGTAAATCATACTCTCACTTGGTAAGACGAAGAGATCCTGATTTTGAATTGGTATACGAATCTCATCGTTGTTGTTAAATGATTTTAGATATGGAGAGTAACTATGATATTCCCTTTTTACAATACTCTCATCATTCATAGGTTTTTGGAGAACATTTAGTATTTCATTCATTGTTGAAGATTAAATCCCAACGATTTTAAGTATTCTGTATTAGATGAGGACAACAGTTTTTTATTTTTTATACTTTCTCGAATGTGAGTTGGTGCGGTATTGAATGGAAATCCTCTTTGCACTATGTTTTTATTGTAAATGATCATTATTCTGGTTTGAAGTGGAGTCTAAGAGTGACTTTTTCTCCTCTAAAATTTATAAGTTCACCGTCTTGATTTAAGATTCTAATCGTTATGTTGTTTATTTGTTGACAGTTGACGGGTAAATAAATAACATTTCGAGGTTTTTCGTTTATTTTATATCCTGGAGGAACATCAAGAGGAAATTCATGAATAGTATGATTTGAAGTATTATTAATAAATGAACCGGTTGTTAAGTTGCTTTCAATGCGTATTGTATTAACATTCGTAATATGTGTAGGTAAATCAGATTCAAATAACTTTGTAGTATTCAATGAATTAACATCTACAATCATCACTTCCAAAGATTTATCATTTTTAAGATTTTGATTAGTATTATAATAGTTAGTTGAATTTACTTCTAGTTTTCTTTTACTAAATCCAAGTAACTTTCCTATACTGTTTGGTTGTGAAAAATCTATATCCATAGATGAGGTTATTTCAGTTTTAAGTGTGTTATTATTAGCTTCAATTTTTAGGTAAATTGATTCATCGATATCTCTTAAGCTTGAGTTTAGGAAAAAATCAATATCTTCAAGTTCGTATGAACCAACTGGAATAGTAATAACATGATTTCCTATATGAAACAAATTGTTGTAAACATCTACATTGGGTATGGAATTGAATGCTACAAAATCAATAAGTCCACAAACATAATTTGTAGACAGTTCAATTGGAGGAAAATATTCTCCAACCAAAGTTGAAGTGTTTCCGGTTAAAGAGATCGTTATTGACATTACAAGTATTCAGAATGAACTGATGATTGATGTTTATTTTAGTTGATTTAAGTGTTAAATAATAATAATAATCAAAAATTTCTTTTTTTATAATTTTATGTTTTCTTTATTAATATTTGATTTAATAAACTTTCTTAAGAGTATTACATTTTTTTCAGCACATATACAATATTTCCTATGATAAGAACAAACATTTATAGATTTATCATTTTTATATAATGTTTTCAAATTTGGACAATTTAGATCATCTAGGTTATAAAAATTAATTTCGTCTTTAAAAATATTTTGAATCCACTTAATTTTTTCTAATCCTTTAGCATAATAAATAAAATTTTTATCTTTAACATGCGTAATATAATATTCCATAATATTTGTTAAGGTTGAATCACCATCTTTCCATTTTAATCCATGATGATGATTATAAAGCCAATTAATTGAATCTTTTTCTTTTGTTGTCAACAATGAATATGGAAAAGGTGGTTTAATAATAAATGTTTGAAGTTGTGAGTCGTCAATTGAAATACTCAGTTCTTTTTCAATGAATTTATTGTTGAGATAAAAACCTTGTACTTCTACAACTAAAATTCTCTCCTCCGACATTGTTTAGTGCTCTAATTAAGTGACAACGATGACTGTAGAACTGTTGATAAAGTCTATGCTTTTAAATTATAATAAAAATTCATTATGTATAATGCTTGATCCCAACTGTTATCGATAAGGGAACATTTACAGGTATCAGGTCCACAAGTTGTTTCATCGTTGAACCACACGCAATTGTTATAATGATATCCAAATTTTGATTTGCTTTTCTTATAAAATGCATATTCATCGAATTGAGCTTTTAATTTTTTCAAAATAATCTCATGATCATAACACAAAAGCTTTTCTTCCTTCATGAATTTATGTAAAATTTTCGAATAAAACTCGTTATTCATTATTTTCTTATTTTAACTTTTTTACTTATAGTAAATAAAACCTCCAATCACATTAACATCAAAGTTTATATTAACTAACTAATAGTAAATGTATTTCATCATATCAGCTAATTTATATTATTTCCATATCGAAATCATGTGTGTAATCTTGAATCATCCTCAGAAGCCACCTCAATTTCACCATTACTTAAAATTCTCTCGTATTCAACTTGACGGTATTCGAAACATGAAATATTTAATTGACGTTTCAAGTAATTGCTGTCATATGTACAACGAATTCTCAATTTTATATTATCTTTGTATTGAAGTTGAAAATGTCTATAAAATGGAGCCGAACTTTCAATTATTCCTGCTATGTTTTTTTCTTTTTTTATCAAATCTTGCCTAAATGTTTCAATAGCTTGTTCAACAGTAAAAGGTTGACTTATAGGCGGTGGGGAGTCTTCTTGTTCTTCGTTTGATTTATTTTCTGCTTTTGTTGTTGTTAACTCGATGTTTTTATTTAAATCATTACTATACTTTAAAAGTTTGAAATTTAGTTGTATGCTCACAGTATCATTATTCGGTAATTTTATAGCAAATTCTGTATTTTTAAGTTCATTTTAACTCAAATCAATAGGTAATGAAGCTGAAAACACTTGTATGATATAGATATATGAAAAAAATATGATAAAAATATTTTTTTTCATTTTAGTTTTTCTTTTTAATAGACGTGTTATTAAGTTAGCGATATATTTTTAAATGAGATGATAAGAATTGTTTCTCATATTTATATACTAATTTAATAATCGTCGTATTCAAATGATTTATCAACTGAGTCGCCACCAACGTTACTACCACCTTTCTTAACTTTACTATCATTAACTATTTTTTGACGGAGAAGAGGTTTTTGTTGATTTTTATTCAATGAGTGGATATCAGTCTTACTATTATATAGTTTATTTGTATCTCTGAAAACAATAGCCTCTATTTCACTATAAACGCACGATGGTTTGTATGAGTGTACATGTATATCTTTAAAACCACCCTCATAGACTGTTCCAACTAGTGATATCATACCACCGATAACCTCAATTTTTATATGTTGATTGTGACTAAAATGAAATATTGGAATATTTGCTGGCATTTCTTGTCCTCTATTAAGAGAAAAAATTTGAGTTCTTGTCCCTCCTTCTGCGGTTAGGAACACCTGCATTATAATATCCAAAACTACTGCATTTATTATTTGAAAAGTTTTCCACTGTGCATGACAAGTACAATATTTATCACCAGTTTTTAAAAATTGACCCCAATACATATTTATCAAAGTTTTAATTTAACTGAATCTCTTTATATATATATATATATATATATATATATATATATATATATATATATATATATATATATATATATGCATACATGTATACTTAACCGCAATTGATAAGAAGTTATTGAAATATCTAAAAACGTCTTATAGTATCAATTATTGAATATAAACAATCAGTTTGAAAGTTCTTTTTACGGTGAAAAGTTAAAAAAAAAAAAAAAAAAAAAAAAAAAAAATGAGGGCAAGCTTAAGAAAATTGTTTCAAAGTCCTAATATTACATACTTACCTTTAAGGGATATGGAAGAAAATACTATATATGAAATCAACAAGATAGATCGAGTAGATACAAAATATGGTGAAAGTATAAGATGTCTTCTAAATAAAGAATACTACATTTATTTACCTAAACGATTTCTGATTATTACTAAAAATCAGATGGATTATCTAAACACAACTCCACACATTTTAAAGAAAGTTAAAGGAGTGAATGGATTATATACTCTAATCGTTAAAAAGAAGAAGCAATATGTATTCTACAACAACTTGTATGACAGTACTGAAGATGATGATGATGATGATGATGAAATAGAAAACACATTTTAAACAAACCTTTAAATAAACCAGAATATTTTTTTTAAAATTATAAAAACATATGTGTCAATAAAAACCAGCAAAATCTAAAATTTCTACATGTATTTAACAAATTAGGAACTTTATAAAAATGAAAAACCGTAATGGAAGCTTTTTAAAATTAAAAAACCGCAACATTAAAATTTCTCACATTTTTCATGCTTAGAAACAAAATTGTATTTCTGAATTTTGTATAAAAACCGCCTCTAGTTTTACTTTAAGTGTTATTCAAGTTAAGTAAATCACTAAAGATGGAAACGCATTTAAAAACAATATTTAAAAAATGTCAAAATAAAACCATTCTCCCTATAAAGGAGATGGTTTTTAATCACAATTATCAAATTACGAAGATGGAGCGTGTACAGACACGTTTTGGGATGAAAATTCGATGTTTGGTGGAAAGCAATCAATATATATACCTACCCAGTATATTTAATGATATCATAGATGATGATACTATTGCGGAATTTGACCGCAATACCTACTACCTTTTCAAATATAGGAAAGGAAACAGTGAGTTAAATTACGAATTAACTATAAATGCGGAAACAACAGGTAATTTTTGGTAAAAAAGTTTTTATTCATTTATTTATTATTAAATCTAATAATTAATTATTATCGTTTTAGCTCAAGATACACCAAAGAAGTAAATTGAATATTGTCATTGTCATTGAAGCTCAACAACAACAACAACACCAACAAACGGAATCCGAAATTGCTTGTTCTGAATGATAAAGTTGTTATTATGTTAATAATAAATGTGGTTAATTTAATCATTTGTTTGTTCATTTTTTTACACCAGACCACAACTTTTTATATCAAACTTGTATTTTAGTAAGAATATAAAGTATATAAGAACATTTGTTAATGAGTTTTAATGACACAATTGATTTCTTCGTTATTCTGGGAAAAAACGTGTTACACACAAAAAAAAAGAAAAAAAACATATTCAAAAACCGATATCAGTGATTGAAAACTATTAAACAAGCATTCTTAAAACAGAAAATTATAATTTATATATAATTTAAAAACTGTTTAAAATTATATTCATATAAAAAGTTGAAACGGTATTTGATTTTATTAAAAAAACTACGTAAAAGCTAAATTCTAAAAAGTAATCTTTTCAACCGAAATTGTGAAATATTTAAATATTTATATAAACATCTTCACTAAGTCCGGGTATGTTGTAGATATTAAGAGCAAATCTATATTTTGTGTTTATTTTAATTTCAAATACTTTCAGTACATTACTTCCATTTCTGGTGTTATATCATGCACATCTGTGAAGTATGTGGAACGTCTTTCGTATCCAAATTTAATTTTAAGAGACATTTTAATAATAAACATATTAATCTAAAATCAAGTAAAACAAAACTAAATTTAAAAAATGAAAAAATTGTTAAAGCTGAAAATATTGAAGAAACTCCATCATGTAGCTATATACGATGTGAAACTTGTAAATTAAATATAAGAAAAGGTTCTTGGTCTCATCATTTGAGAACTAATGAACATAAAAGAAAAAATAATCGTTTGTTTATAAACAACGATATATATATAAGTAAAAATTTATTTGCTAAACGTATTCAAACTTTTGTATACGAAAATAAAAAGGTAGATGAGCTTTCAATAAACATTTTATTTTCGAATGCAAAAGAAAGTATTATAAATATTTTAAAAAATATGTTATTAGAACATCAAAATATAAAATTTAATATAGAAGTTTTTGCAGAATATATAAAATTCTCAAAAACTAATGAAATTGAAAATGACGATAGCGCGCTAATTAGTATGAAATCTTTTCAAACGAAAATGGTAATAGTACAATTAGAACAAGATCTATCAAACATGTACGATAATCATAGTATAGAAATAGCAGCCAAAATGGATGAATTTCAAGAGAGAGACAGTGGTTGGTCTCTAGTTTGTATCAATAAAATTAAAATAAACATTAACAAGTATTGTCCTATAAAAGGATCTAAATATTTAGAACTACCAATATTTATCAGAAATAAAAAAGCGTGCGTCAACATTAAAAATAATGATAATTATTGTTTCAAATGGGCTCTTATAGCTGCATTAGAAAACAATCATTTAAATTCAAAATATTTACATTATAGTAACGTTATCGCACAAAGCTTAATAACGCTAAAAAATGGAATAACAATTGATTTCACCAACTTAACCTTTCCTCTACCTATTGCTGATATTAAGATATTTGAGAAATACAAATTAAATATAAGCGTGAATGTTTTTGGATGTAGTGTGATAAAAAAAGAAATCGTTGGACCATATTATAAAACAGCTGATGAAAAAATTAATCATATCAATTTACTATACATTCAAGATGATGAAAACGATGAATCACATTATGTTTGGATAAGAAACATAAGTCGTTTATTGAGCAAACAAGTTTCAAAACATCTAGGCGCTAAATATTTTTGTAATTTTTGCTTACAATATTCAAGCATTGAACTCTTGCTATTAAAACATAAACAAGAATGCAATAAAATTGTCACCAAAATGCCTTCGGGTGTTAAGGATGATAATATATTGCAGTTCAAAAATTTTAAAAATCAATTAGATGTACCATTTGTTATCTATGCGGATTTTGAATGTATATTAAGTAAAATTAACAACAAAAATTCTAATAATGTCACAAGAATTCAAAAACACATACCTATAGCTTACAGCTACTACATAAAATCATCTTTTGATTCTAAACTAAATAAGCTTAGAACGTATACGGGTAACGATGTTGTTAAAGATTTTGTTCAAAATTTAATTGAGGATGCACGTTTTTTGTGTACAAACTTTCTAATGAAAGTAGTGCCAATGAATTCTCTATTACCTCATGAAGTTGAAAAACATTATAATACTAATGAGTGTCATATATGTAAACAAATTCTAGATGATGATGATAGATGTGCTGATCATTGTCATTTAACTGGTCAATATCGCGGTCCAGCTCATCGGAAATGTAATTTTAATTATCAATTACCTAACTTTATTCCAATAATTTTTCATAACTTTTCAGGTTATGATTGTCATTTGTTTGTAAAGACTCTAGCAGATTATCCGGGTGAAATAGATGTTATACCACTTAATAAAGAATTGTATATATCGGTTAGAAAAAGAATTCAAATAACTGACAAATATAATTTAGAATTACGTTTTCTCGATTCTTTTAAATTTATGACGTCTAGTTTAGATAAATTATCTAATTATTTGCATGACGATAACTTAAAAACACTGAAATCAATATATCCAAATCATTTAGAATTTAATCTTTTGAAAAGAAAAGGTATATTTCCTTATGATTATATCGATTCAGTTGAAAAATTAAATGAAAATGTTTTACCTTCTCGTGAACAGTTTTTCTCTACATTAAATAACAAAGAATGTACTGTTGTTGATTATGAGCACGCGTTAAGTGTTTGGTCTACATTTAACTGTCAATCTCTAAATGAGTATATGCTTTTATACCTAAAAACTGATGTACTTCTTTTAACTGATGTATTTGAAAATTTTCGTTCTGTTTGTAAATCAATATATCATCTTGATCCATGTCATTACTATACAACACCTGGTTTATCGTGGGATGCCATGTTAAAAATAACAAAAATTAAATTGGAATTATTCACCGATATAAATATGTATAATTTCATTAAAAAAGGAATAAGAGGTGGTATTGTTCAATGTACAACACGTCGAACAGTTGCAAATCATAAATATATCAAAACATATGATTGCTCTAAACCCTCACAATATCTTATGTATTTAGATGCGAACAACTTGTATGGTTGGGCAATGTCTGAATCCTTGCCAGAAGGTAAATTTGAATGGATTGAAGATATAGATAGCTTTGATATTTCGAAAGTATCTGAAAACTCTGATTTTGGTTACATTTTAGAAGTTGATTTAGACTATCCTGAAGAACTACATGATAGTCATAATGATTTACCGTTTTGTGTTGAACTTAAAAGTCCGCCAATACAACCTCATAATATAAAGAAACTAATTTCCGATTTAACTAATAAAAAATCATATATAATTCACTATCGAAATCTTCAACAGTGTATTAGAAATGGTTTAAAATTAGTTAAAATTCATAGAATATTAAGATTTAAACAATCAACTTGGTTGAAACAGTATATCGATTTAAATACCTTTCATCGAACCAATGCCAAAAATGAGTTTGAAAAAATTTTTTTAAACTTTTAAATAATGCGGTATACGGTAAAACTATGGAAAATGTTGAAAAACGTAAAAATGTAAAAATTGTTAATGCTTGGGAGAGTGAACACAACCGTTTGGGTGCACGAGCTCTTATAGCAAAACCTAATTTTCATAGTTTAACACATTTTACTGATAATATGATTGCAATTCAAATAAGTATGGATAGCGTAACATTTAATAAACCTATATATTTAGGGTTTTCAGTTCTAGAACTATCTTAATATAAAATGTATGACTTTCACTATCAGTATATGCAGGCAAAGTTTAATGAAAATTTAAAATTAAATTATATGGATACTGATTCTTTAATTTACACAATAAGAACAAACGATTTTTATAAAGATATTTACAATGATCTTCATCTAAACTTTGATACATCAGACTATTCAATTAATAATGTTTTCAATTTCCCCTTGCAAAACAAAAAAGTCTTGGGAATGATGAAAGATGAGAATAATGGACATGTAATGTTAGAATTTATTGGTCTTCGATCAAAAGTATACTCAATAGCTGTTGAAGATAAAGAAGAAATCAAAAAAGCTAAAGGTGTAAAAAGCTCTGTTTTAAAAAAACTAACTATAAATGATTATCGTAACTGTTTGATAGATAAAACCATATATCACGATAAAATGTATATATTTAAATCTATCCTGCATGAAATTTATACACAACAAATATCAAAAGTTGTATTAAGTTATGATGATAATAAACGTTATATAAGAGAAGATGGTATTAATACCTATGCTTGGGGACATTTCAAAATAAACAAAAATTGAACAAATTAATAAATAAAATATACCTATAAATACATAAATAGTATATTTTTGCTTTTTATTTCTTATCAACTTTGTTGTGTATGGTTAGGATCAAGCTTTTGTATTCAAACAACTTAATTATATCAACTATTTCAAACACACATTCATACATATCAACAAAAAAAAAAAAACCACAACAGAACTTTTAACAACAGAACTACAATACATTAGGGTGGCACTCATTTCATCGTTGTTAGTTTTCTCAGAACAAAATTAGTATACAAATCCTAACCAACCCATGCCAAACCTCACCCAAACCCCGACCAAACCCCCCGCCAAACTCAACCAAGCCAAACCAACTCAACCCAAACCAAGTCGTGCCAGCCCAGTCCCCGAATCTCATTACTCACACACAATTTCCCAAAACTTCCAACTATATAAGTACCACCCTAATTTTGCTCCCTGCTCCCATATCCAGAACTCTCTTCAACACCCTACTGCTGTCGGCTTCAATATCATTAAGTAGCTGACAACACGGCGACAATTGTAGCAAACGGAATTTGTTTTCATTTGTCTTCTATTTCTTTACAATATGGATAATGCTGTACATGTCTGTATAAATAAAATCACCGTGGTGAAGGGTATAGAAGATTCGGCACGGCCGAATATAGCACTTTTACTTGTTTTTCCTACGTTTGTTTTCAATTGTAGTTGTCAAACTTTGTTTACGTTTGTTTATTTTTTGTTATGAAAAATGCTAAATTTCTACAACAAACAAATTCGTGTGTATGGCTTGCAATAATGTCAACTTAGCTCTTTTTGATTTTAGTTGACGCTTACTTTTTCACTATGGTAACTTGAAGCTGGTTATGGTTATAAGCAGCACTTATGGAATTTTTCGCATTGTTCAATTAACTTATAATTTTGCACTTTTTTCGATTTTAATTATATATAATAATTTTTTGTTTGTGCATTTTTACATCGTAATTTGAAGCTTATTATTGACTTAATTGGAAAATGCCAAAATGTGTGGAAATTACTCAATCTCAAGTTGGCTTTAGGCTGAAAGGACTAATAAGTGACGCGATATTTTAATAGCAAATTTGTACAATTTGTATGCATAATTTTTTATTTATTTAAAAGAAAATGTAAATCAAGCTTGGTTCACATACATACAGTTATTATACATCGATGTCATCAATAGCAAACCCCATTTAAGGGAACTAGTACTTAAGTTAAACATTACAGTGTTGATACACTTGTATTAGAGTTTTATTGAATTAAGATTTTCAAGTAGACAGTATAATCCAATTCAAGCTTCTTTTGAAAATTAAAGTAACATTAGATTTGAAGATAATTATTGTCATGTTAATATCATAGATTACACATAGATAGCCAACTGAAATGTCAAAAACCCAAGTCTTTTGCCAAAAAACCTAAGTCTAGGAATGTATTGGTAAACAAGTTTGTATTCGTATTGGTTTTTAAAAATATTTCCCCACAGTATCTAAACTGCACATAGTTGTGTAAAATGCTTAAGCTTCCCTCTTGTTGAATATTTTTACTTTTTTTTTAATATTTACCATTTTATATTTTGTTGTTCCTTCAGCCAACCTTCGGTTAGCAATGAAAGTTAATTTTGTTTTTTAGTTAACACTAATCTAGTATCAAACCAAACTTTGTTGAGTAAAGATGATTGCGCGGTGCTTTGCGATTTTTAATTTTGAACATTTTAATTATTATTAGTCGAACTATTTATGTATTACATACAAAGAAATTTATAGTCAAGCTTTAGTTCGTTTTTATTCTCTCTAAGAAAGAATTAATTAAATTACAAATTAGGTAATAATATTAAAGAAAAATTGGGAAAATTTTATTTTTAGACACCAGCAGAAGCGGAATGCACATTTTCTAGACAGCCACGTCCGTCATCAGCACTCTTGTATCTATCTACTTAGCGTAGTGTTTAGTTGTAAGCATTATCTATTTAACCAACCAAACCCAGATAAAGGAATACGAGAAAACTTGTATTCAATTATCAATCGTCAGATGGTGAGAACGAAGTCTACCACTTCCAATCCCAATTTTTCCTTAATATTATCACCTAATTTGTAATTTAATTAATTCTTTCTTAGAGAATAAAAACGAACTTAAGATTGACTATAAATATCTTTGTATGTAGTAAAAATTTTACTTTTCTCGTGTTTACTAATCATTAAAAAAAAAACAAAATATTCATTTATTTGGGCGACTCGTTTTCTATTTTTGGCGATTTTAGCTATTTCGATTATATTTATTTTTTGTGATTTGTTAAAAATATTTTTAAAATTAAAAAATATTGTTTAAATTACACAGTATAACATTTTTCAGTTAATTGATTGCCAACTCAATTCTGTGAACTGTATGTGAAATTAGACCCAAAAAGAAGAATTTCTGCATCATTCGTTTTGTCTTCTTACCTGCGATTTGAAGTTAGTATCGATTTGAAGTTAGTACTATCGTATAGGGGAATTTATCACGTTTTAGGCCCTGTTGTTTGACACAGCTCGACAACCACTAGCCCAATTTAGTTGAAATAAATTTTAAAAAATTAAGAATTACAATTCCCTTAATCTGTTCATATATTGTTTTCCTATACAAGTAACACTTTCGAAGTTAAAAATGAATGTATGAAGGGAAAAAATTATTTTTTGCCTAAAAATTTAATTTTTTTTTTTTAAAATACATAAAAAATCCAAAATGGAAAAAAGTTTCAAGTCTAGTTATTTTTTCGCAAAGTCACATAACCTATGAGCAAAATGAGACAAAGATCATAAAAATCGATGCACGCGTTTCGCTTTTATTCGCAATTGAGTAAAGGTATGAATTTCAAAAATCAGTTATAGCCACCACCCTTAGAATAAAAATAAAAATATAAATTAAAAAATTATCATGCAAAAAAAAAAAACTTTATTTATAAAAACTTAATGAAAATAAAATAATATGGAATTAATACGCAATTATAATATGCATAAAAACAAAATTTAGAACATTTTTTCAATTATTGGCAATATCCATCCTTGTAGAAGTTGACGCTTGTGGTTCTGATGATCTTGTTTTCTTCGTAGGTTGTTCATATTCATGGGCTGAGTCTGTATCGTCATCCGAGATACACATACTATTCAAGGGCGTGTTTCTTTCACTGTGTCCACCAATTTCAATGTCTTCATCTTCGGTGCTTTCTTCAAACTGCATAATTGTGGAACTCCACCAACAAACCTCCGCAAGCAATGCATCCAATTTTTTGCTTTTGAACCGCTTTTCAAATGGCATGGTCACCTGGTGGAACCTCTCTCCTTGTTCGTCTGATTCCTGAGGTGATTGTGCCAAAAAAGTATCGAGGTGGTGGTGCAAGAAATGCAATTTCAGCGTCATGGATGCACCGATTTTTTCGACATAAAACAGCAACCTGTCCACTCGTTGCTGTATCTCTTCTCGCTGGACACGGTTCTTTCCTAGAACGCCTTCTATTAAATCAAATAACCTTTTGTTTATTCCTTTTTTTTTAATTCTCAGAATCATGAAAAAGGTGTCAATGTTTTCTCCAAATAATGTTGTGCATATCTCGAGCAAATTTTTGAAATTCATACATTTACAACAAACGCGTCGATTTTTATGATCTTTGTCTCATTTTGCTCATAGGTTATGTGACTTTGCGAAAAAATAACTAGACTTGAAACTTTTTTCCATTTTGGATTTTTTATGTATTTTTGAAAAAAAAAATTTAAATTTTTAGGCAAAAAATAATTTTTTCCCTTCATACATTCATTTTTAACTTCGAAAGTGTTACTTGTATAGGAAAACAATATATGAACAGATTAAGGGAATTGTAATTCTTAATTTTTTAAAATTTATTTCAACTAAATTGGGCTAGTGGTTGTCGAGCTATGTCAAACAACAGGGCCTAAAACGTGATAAATTCCCCTATACGATAGTACTAACTTCGAATCGACACTAACTTCAAATCGCAGGTAAGAAGACAAAACGAATGATGCAGAAATTCTTCTTTTCGGGTCTAATTTCACATACAGTTCACAGAATTGAGTTGGCAAATCATGTGTTGTACTGTGTTATTATTTGTGAGTAGAGTTTTTATCAAAAAAAAAAAAATAAAAAAATATATATTGTTTCACTTTTAAATTTCAACTGAACTTATGATATTAATTTTGTTTTTACAATAACTTAAAACTAAATATTAGTTTGAATGGTATTCAAAATGACACGCACTGTTTTTATTTTGCAATATTGGTTACTTAGAATTTTATTAACCTGTCTGCAATTGTGTCAGCAAATTTAATTATTGTGCAACAATTTATAATAAGAGCATTCAATGTTTTTTGCGTTATCACCTCCCCTTTTAATTCCGAGATTCTTGTTATGCTGGGTTTGTCGGATTTTCATGTATCAGATAATTCCGGCATGGATCTATGTATCGATGGGATTGCTTCTAAGGATGTTGGAATAATGATTGTTTTACTGCTTCTTTTTAGTATCTTCGTTTTGACTAGCAGAATAACCATGAATAATATTGTCATAAGAGAGAGACTAAGATTAGCTGCAAAACCTTTTTTGAGTTTTTCATCCAGCATATTAATGGCTTCGGTGTAATTTGCTCTTAATTCTTTTACCATATCCAATAATAAGGTTCCTTCTATAATTTAGTGCAAAATCCTAAGTTTGTAAAATAGATGGTAACGGTTGTAATTGCGTTGTTTCAAAAAGTAATAAGTTTTATTGGTTACTGTCTTAGATGTATTAAAGAACTGTATCACATAGGTACCAGTAAGATTTTGCGGTTCAGAATTAATAAGAATTGTTCCATTGAATTGGTTCAGAAGAATTGTTTCTGGTGATATTTCTTCAAGAGTGGCGATGCTTTGATTGTCTATTAAGCTGCATTTTGCTACTCTACTTTTAATTAAATTTGCTAGACACATATCGCTTTCTTTTGCATATTGTGATATTATTGTAGCCCTTGATTCATTTTTCATACCATACATTACATTATCGCATATAAGAATGTTTCGATATTTTATTTTGTTTACATTTTTTCCTTAATAACATTTTATTACATTTTATTTATTTCATTTATTACACAAAGAAAAAACAGTGTCTAAATACCTAATAAAATAGAACAAAATTTATAAGAGTCTTATTATTTTAATAAGGAAACCTTTTTGAAAAAATCAGGAAGAAAACTTAGGGTTTTTATTAGCTATTCTTCTTGTTTTTTCAAAAAGGTTTTCTTGATTTTATTAGGCTATCTTGTTTTTTTATAAAAACAAAAAAAAAAAAATTAGCAAAAAATTTTTAAAATAAAAAACTGAAAAAAGTTACTTTTTTGGCATCTCCTTTGAAATTTTTTGAAAATCCATCTTTGATTTCTTTCTACTTTTTTTTGTGGTGGCGGATGTCTGACATTTTGCCTTCATATTATCTTCTATTTTTCCAGGGGTGAAAGGTCAGGGGAGCTTCTTCTGATGGATTGTCTAGAGGGAGTAGAATCCACATAATTTATAAAACCCGAAAAGCCATGGTGAAAATTTTTCCTCTGCCAGGGATTGAATCTAGTATGCATCGTTTTGTAGGCACGCACTTAACCACTACACCAAATGTATATTTTATATTTTTATACCCTTCACCACAGGTGGAAAAGGTATATATAAGTTTGTCATTCCGTGTGTAATTTCTACAATATTCATTTCCGACCCCATAAAGTATATATATTCTGGATCCTTATACATAGAGAAGTTGATTAAGCGATGTCCGTCTGTCCGTCTATCCGTCTGTCCGTCCGTCCGTCTGTCCATGTTAGTGTGGTAATGTTATTTGCCAAGGCACCGGAAGAGATACAAAAATTTAAGCACACCAATCTGTCAGGCATAGTTTCGAAAATTTTGGTATTGCAATTCAGCATCATCGGATCATTCCTTTGGAGGCTGCAGGCCAAAAACCACGCCCACCTATATTTTTTCATGTTTTTTCAGGTTTTTTTTTAATTTTTTTCAGCTTTAATGATTCTGTTTTGCCTTTTTTTCTCAAATAAATATTAGACTGCGACAGGTAGATCGCAAGGAGTGCATACAGATCTCGAGGGATCAATAACCCCCTGCGAGGGGCGATTTTTGTTTGTTTATAGATTGGTATGGTTTTTCTGCTTTGATTTGTATTAGTGACCTTAATAGCAAGCAATACACATAGAGGTAGCCAATGGACCCACAGGGTACCCACTGATAAATAGGAGCAATTAAAAGGACCCCCCATGTGTCAATATGAGGAAATTTTTTTTGTAAGGATTTTTTTTTTGCTTTAGTCTGACCATTCTAACTCAATATAGATTGGAGAAATATTCGAAAAAAAATTTTTTTTAAAAATTTTCCAAAAACTTTTCGAAAAAAATTTTACAAAAAATTTTTAAAAAAATATTTTTACAAAATTTTTTTACACACAATTTTCGAAAAATTAAAACAAAAATTTCAATATTTCTTTGAAAATGAAAATCATTACTGTAACATAACATATATTTAATATTAAGAATATACATATGTATGTATGTGTGTATATAGAGTAACATATTTTTTTAAATGCGTTTGATTTTTAAATAGATGATATCTCTGTTTTAAAACCTAGGTGCATTAAACACATAGACATCATCAGAATACCGACTACAAACTGTCAAAAATGAAACGTTGTGGCTGTCGTCAACTTAGGCTAATTTCTAATTTATTCAACAAAAGAAAAAGTCACAAAAATGTAAATTGCAAATTCATATATAAACAAAAAGTTTTGGAGGAAATATTTACAATTTTTTTAAAAAGTTATTTAATTTTATAAAATCAAAATAAGTATTTCTACAACAATGTCACAGTTTACGATGTAGCTGTCGTCTTCGGAATTTGTTTTCATTTGTCTTCTATTTTTTTAACTTATGAATAATGATTTTTTCTCACACAAATTTATTAAAGTAAAGAGTCAACAATATGGATAATGCTGTACATGTCTGTATAAATAAAATCACCGTGGTGAAGGGTATAGAAGATTCGGCACGGCCGAATATAGCACTTTTACTTGTTTATATTTTAACAAACAGTTTCTATGTTGATTTCTATAAACGAAATAACAAGAAAGCTAGTATAATCCAAAAGATAACCTTATTAAAAAAATTAAAAACTTGATTTACACATGATCATATAGGAACCTTAATGAAATCAATCAGAAAAACGTTTTTTCAAAAATCAATAAGAAATCCATTTTTTTCGCTATCGATTGTTTTTTGTGTCAAAAATTTGTAAAAAAAATTGTGAATAACAAGTTTTCTTATTGATTTAATGGGATTTCCTAATTGATAAAATTAAAAAGATTTACCACATGAAAATAATAAGGAATTCTTTTGAATATATCTTCTTTTCTTTCTGCTGGCATACCCCTTAGCCTAAAAACATTTCATAGAGAAAATCTTTTTGATTCTATTAAGCATTTTTAGCTCTGTGTATTTATTGTAACTTCAATATTTATGAACTAACAATAATTATTAAGTCTAAAATAAAAAAAATAAAATATACTTTTTAGGTCCAGCCAGTGATAGACAAAAATAATGTTTGTTTCACGATTATTTATTACATGAATTTAAATGTGTGGTAGGAATACTTTAATATATAGATTTTTTTTTGGAATTATGATTAGATACAATCTTTATTTTAGAAAACTTAAATGCTTGTTCCAAGTTTTCAAAAGGTATGGAATCTCTATTTATTATGTGCTTTACTGTATCAATTTCTTCAGCTGTCAATAAGATGGATGTTAGTTAATGCCTCCTTAGTGTTTTAGTATTGTTATTAATTGTTCTTTCACATATTTACTTTTATTATTATTATGATTAAATGTTTGAATTACACTGTTAGCTATGTGAGTAAGTTCATTAATTTTGTCTATTGTTACTTTGTTAATAACAACTTGTCTGTTATTATTTCTTAGTACTTTATTTGTCTTTTTAGTTAGTATTTCAAAATCTTCATGATCAGGGCTTGCTGCAATCCACTTTGAGGCAGAACCTATAAAATCAAGGGATATTTTTGACCTTGGTTTTAGTCTATCTAGATATGATTGAAGTTCTGTAACTTCACGGTTTAAAAAGGGTCGCAGAAGGTGAGAAGAGCTTACATCACGGTTTAATGTTTCTTGCAGTGTATTGATTAGGTTCTGATATACATTTGTGTCGATGGCATGGATTAAATTAAATGTTCCAGTCTGTCATTTTGCTAGTCCGGAGTTTCAGGTTACTATTTGTGAATTAGAATAATCCAAAATTTTTATCTCGGCCGAAACCATTGTTAGAAATGACCTGAAAATGTAAGCTTTCTTTTAGTTCTTGATATTATTTTGGTGTACTATCTAAGTTTTGTTCCTAATCTTTTATTTTCTTTTACATAGATTGTTCTTCCAGGTTCATAAGTCTTGGGTGCTGTTTTTGTTTTGTTATGGTAATTCAAGTCTTCCAACTGTTTTTCCTGAGGTCAAGTTTAAACTTTTCTATTTCCCGCGGATTGGTACTCTTCCTAAAAAATGTTTATATTGGTTTTTGTTATGGTTGAATGTATGGAATTGTTGTATTCATAGATCGCTCTATGCAATAGTTCTGAAAGGTTTTGTGTAAATTTTCGCATTAATTCTGCGATCGTAGAAGGGAACCTTTCTATTTGTCCATTGACACTACTACTATATAGTGGAATAGAAAGGATAGCTGTAGAATAAGGATTTTTTGTTGTCCATAACGATTGTTACTGGTATACCAAAGGGAAGTAAAAGTTCCCTTAGAGGTTCTTTAACATCCTCAATGGCTCGGGATCTCAACGTTCTTGCTTGCGCAAATTTGGAAAATTTATCTATAGCAGTTAATATTGCTTTTTTTCTGTGATGAAAAGGTCTATATGTATGATCTGGCTAGGGTATGATGATATTGGTGTCTTTTGAAGTGAGATTTTATTAGGGGTCTCTCATTTATTTTCTTTACATACTTTACATGTACTACTGATCTTCTTTAACTTAGAATGCATTTGGGGAAAATAAAATTTGGTTATTAGTTGTGTTCTATTTCTCTACTATTTCTGTGTGCCCTATTGTGTTCATTTATTATTTCCTGATCTTCGTCACTCTTTAGGTCTGTTACCATGTATCGAGTATATTTTGCTCTATATTGTGTAAAATTATTTCTATAAACCTCTTGCAATTTTCCCAAGATGTCATCAGAAGTTTTAATACAATCTGTCACAGAGGGATTCAAGTATTTTTTAAAAATTGAATGAGATAATCTTCACTAATATTGGGTTCATTAATGATACGCCTATGAAAAGTGGGGTATACGATTTCGAAACTATAGGTTGATGGTATTTCTTCATTAGATATTATTTGGTTTTAAAAGCATTAATCGGGGCGTCTGTAAATTGTATAAGATGCTGAGTGGCACTTAATGTATTGACTTTCCAAACAAATTTTCGGAAAAAAATTTACAAAAAACTTTAAAAAAATATTTTTAAAAAAATTTTTCCAAAACTTTTTACAAACGATTTCTATGAAAATGATGAGTGTAACATAACATATTTTTAATACATATTAAGAATATACATACATACATACATACATACATACATACATACATACATACATATATACATACATACATACATACATACATACATACATACATACATACATACATACATACATACATACATACATACATACATACATACATACATACATACATACATACATATGTATATAGAGTAATATGTTTTTTTGAAACTTCGATGGGCCCTGATGAGGTAAGAGCAGGATTGGGGAGTAGGAATGAGCAAAAGATGTGCAGCTACATTAACCTCATCCCGCGATAATGACAGAAAGATTCCGGGATGGTGGTCCCGTCCATTTATATACATATGTATATACCTAAATTTGTATGCATAGATAAAATTACTGTGGCGAAGGGTATATAAGATTCGGCACTACCGAATATAGCACTATAACTTGTTTAAATTAACATTGTGTCAACAAAACGACACGAATCTCAGCCTAAATTCGTTCGCATTTGTGATGAGGGAAATATAAAGATTATTTGGAATATTTAAAATAAACCAATATACATAGTACATACAGTATTTTAAATAATAAAATGCAGTTTTATGATTTGGAATAAATAAAAGCAGAACTCACTCATTTCTGCTTACAGATTGGGCCCATTTTAAAAATTATGTACCCCATACAACATAAATGTTTTTTTTTTGTGTATTACTATGTCCGTTATAATAACAAGTAAAATATTTAAAAGAAATAAAATGGTGTCCCAATAATTGATGTATATAGCCAAATTTTTGAACCGTTGAAGACAGACGATTGAAATTTACGAAGAAGCTGAATTGCTTAGTTTGCTACAACAAGTATAAAATTTTAATTTGGAAAATAAAGTGTGTCCCATCAGTTGCTCTATATGGCCAAACTTTTAAGCAGTTATAGACAAACATATGAAATTTGCAAAGAACCTAGATTGCTAAGTCCACTATAACAACAATTATAAAATTTGAACTTGGAAATTAAAGGTTGTCCCCATAATTGATATAATTTGACTTATATGGCAGCGTCTCACAGTGGTTTATCGTCATAGTAGAAATGGAAAAAAATAGAAGGAGTCATCGTAGGTCATCCAAATTTTTTACAGATGCTTTTTTTATCATCATTAGGAAATATATGAAGAATAAAATATGTCCGCCCACTTTTACGCCCACTCCCCATACAAGTGAAATATATAAATGGCAATATTTTTATTTGAATTTATGCTATTTCAACCGAATTCGGTATATATGTATATGTTTTGTAGCAATTTAAATCAATGGCTAAAAAATTTACGAAATTCGCCCACAACCACGCCTACTTCCCATATAACAAAATTTTTTAATATGATGTATATCCCTTGTTATCAATGCTACAATCCCTAAACTTCATAGGATTATTAAAAATAATATCATATCCAAATCTTCCATACACACCCCTCCTCTAATACCCAAACTTTCCCAATCAATTTTCTAAATAATTAGAAAATTAACATGTAACCTGGTTTTAAACCAAACACGCTTTTAATCCTAGTAATAATAAAAAAACATTAAAATGAAACATGTATTATAAAATTAATATTTTATTATAACAACAATTCCTTAACATCTTCAGGTAGATCTAATTCCTGCTTTTTTTGAACTTTTCGAAACTTATTTATAAAAGGATCCGAAGAAGCTAAAAGTAAGTGCATCACATCTTCATTTGTTGATATCCTACTACATTTTCTGGCATGATACCTTCGATATTCATGTTTTATAAATCAATGCACTTATCTCGAAATAAACTTTGCTTATGTTTATAAATTTGTAATGTAAACTGAAAAGAATAATAGAGAAAAAAACTAACGGCAAATTACTAAATAAAGAGATTTGCAAGTAAATTTGCATTAGTTGTTCTTGTATTTTTTTTTATTTTGAGAAATTAATAAAATAAAACAAAAAGAATTTGCAGGTGAATTTTAATAACATTATTATTATACATACATATGTATAAATATCTTTGAATATTTCTCTGAGAAAAAAAAAACAATATTATTGATAAGCGAGATTATTAAATCTCTAATTTCTAATAAAATAGATGTGCTCTTATCATCATTCATTGTTATAACAAGAGGTATGGTTGCTATGGCAACAAGCGAACAAGCAGCAAACAAGCAGCAAACGTAATATAACGAGAGAATGCGTAATAAGCAATAAAAAGTAGCTTGTTTTTTTATTTAAACGTTTACTAGACAAAGGCTAGCAAAAACTAGCAGCTGAATTTAACTTTATTGTTTAAATTAGACTTCAAGCTTTCATTTGGTATAAGGTAGAGCACCGCGCACAAAAGTTCTAGTCCATCAAAGTTGAAGAAAATAATAATTTTTAGACTCCTAAGATGAAGCAATATGCAATGCAAGTTTTTTCTACGCCTAAATGACATATTTTTTCATGTATGAGCCTAATAACGTTGAGTTCCATTTCATAGGGTACATATAACTGTAGAATTTCTTGTTTTCCTACTCTAAAGACCAATTCATCTCTCAATTCTAAATCTTTTATTTTCTCACTCTCTAGTCTTTGCTTTAATCGAACAATCTTTTTATCACGATTTTGAGCAACCTGAACATAAAAATCAATTTCGCCAGAGTCTATAGCTGCAACTAATTCAGGATTCCCTCGTTTTGACCTATATTCAACAGCAGCAACACAAGCATCAGCAACATCACCTGTTCCAGCAGTTAGGCAGCGGCTAAGGGCATCAACGTGTCCCATACCGGCACCGCCACGATGTTGTATGGTATAATTGAAATCTTCAAGCTCAAGAGCCCAGCGAGCAATTCTAGGGTTTAATAGTTTCTTACCTAAGGTTAGCGTTAATGAGTTACAGTCTGTCACAATTTTGAATGGTATTCCCTGTAGATAAACTTTAAAGCGGCGTAGAGCATATATAATGGCCAATGTTTCCAATTCGAAACTATGATAGCGCATTTCGGCTGCGGTAGTTGCCCTAGAAAAATACATAACTGGGTGAAATCTTCCGTCTTGCTGCCGTTGTAGAAGAACTGCTCCAAAACCTGAAGAGCTTGCATCGCAATGTAATTCAGTTTGCTTTTTGGGATCATAAATTGCGAGAACAGGACCAGACGAAATTATTTTCTTTAATATATTAAATGCGTTATAGCACTCTTCAGTTGGAGTGTATTTTCCATCTTTCGTCAATTACCTTAAAACTTTTGTAATTTGCTCGTGATTTGGTACAAATTTCCTGAAGTACGAGAATAGTCCTAAACAAGTCTTCATTTCTGCTTGATTACGAGGAAATGGATATAGACTTATAGCCGCTAAATGTGAATTACCAGGCCGTATTCCCTCTGGACTTACACAATATCCCAAGTAATCTATATTACTATACCCAAATTTTCATTTAGCTAGTTGCAACTTCAGTCCTCTAGATTTTATTATACGCAAAACTTTAGAAACTAACTTCAAGTGTGTCTCAAAATCAGACGTGGCGATAATAATATCGTCCATGTAAATTATTATTGACCCTTCATCAACTAAATCTCTAAATATATTGTAGATATAACGCTGGAATATCGCGGGCGCATTTCTCAACCCAAAAGGCATACGTAAGTATTCGAACTGGCCGTATGGCGTTACAAAAGACGTGTATTTTATTGAATTTGGCGCAATTTTGACATGAAAGAATCCATTCTTCAAGTCAAGGGTGGTAAAATACTTTTTTCCACCCAAATATTCAATGCAATCCTCAATTAAAGGCAATGGAAAGTTATCCCTAATAGTAAGCTTATTTAATGCGCGATAGTCTACACATTTACGTAATTCTCCATTTTTCTTCTTTACCAAGACCACAGGAGAAGAGTAGGGGGACTCACTAGGTCTAATAATTTTATTTGCCAACAATTTGTCAGTAATTTTTTGTAATTCTTTTCTTTCATAATAAGTTAAACGGCGGGGTAAAAAGTGAAACGGAATATCACTAGATAATCTAATATTCATTTCATACGCAAAAGGTTTTACTTCGATATCATTTGCTTCAAGGTAGTTTTCTATAATAACATCACACAAATTTCCAAAGCGTTTCTGACTAAGATTCGGGTCGATATTGAAGTCTGAAAAATTAATATTAACGCAGCAAGTATCAAGGTCCTCTAGGTTACAATAATCTCTAGCAACATATTCATCTTTCCAAGCAATTTCTGGTTCCAGCTCATAGTCTTTACATAATATTTTCTCATCAGAAGAAACTAAGTTTTTATAAGGTCCATCATTATTCTTTAATTCACCACTGAAAAGTTGATAATGATTCGGGTAATCACGATTCATGATCAAATTTTCTACGTCACTGCTAACAGCTGATTGACTATTTGTTTTGATTCCCCTATTTCTATCAAATGCACAGAAAAATGATTGATTTTCATCTAAGAATTCATTACATTTATTTGAAACATTTTTTTTGTTAAATTTTTGGTACAAGTGAATGTTAAATTTGTTAAGAAATTCTCGTCCCAGTATGAGTGGGATAGACATAGTTGTGTCCGGCACAATATTGAGTGTTATTTTTTCACATCAGTTTCTAAATCTAATTTGTGCTTCTGTTGTTCCAAAAGTCATTAAATTTGATTTTCCAAGGCCGCGATACTTCGATATTTTAGCTGCATTATTTACAGAAAATGGGACATAAGAACTCTTAATAAAATTAGTCGGACTGCCGGTATCAAAAAGAGAAAAACGATTCATAAATCCTTTGCACTTGACCCTACTATCACAAAAGGCAATACTTACATTATTTACAGCATCTATAGTATTTTCAGAAAAACAACCCTTATCTTCAGCATCTTCGGAACTCACGGCAGCAACTTCTCCCTGACGTGGAGTTAAGAACTTCTTTGGATTAGTGCAACTACGATGGTCATGACCCATCTTCCAACAGCGAAAGCAGCTTCCATCAGGTCGTTTATCGTAAGGACATTTGCTTTGGTAGTAGCCCATTTGTGTACAATTATAACATCGTATATTGGCTGTATCAGATTGAGCAGTATTGGCATCAGTAAATTTTTTTGTAACCACTGGTCTATTCATTGGGACAGCAGCACGGCTGACAGAAGGACGACTTGCTCGGCGGTGCTCATACAAATCTAAAGACTCTTTGAATTGGTCCAGTGTACGAGCGTTCATTAACAAATATGCCTCTGGCGTATTATCTTGCATACCATCAATTATAAAGCCAATCAGTTCGAACTCATCGATGTCTCCATAGCGGGATGCAATATTTTCCATCTCTAGCACATAACGTCTAATGTTGTCTTTTTTGTTCCACTTATGATTAGCAAGGATCTTATAAATTTCTCCTCGATTTATGGCTCGACCAAATTCCTTTACTAGCGCTGCCTTTAGATGACTGTAACTTATGACGTCGGTTCTATTTAATAAAAGGCGTGCGGTACTCGTCAACGAGTTACACAGAGAAGTGTATTGAAACAGTTCATCAGCTGCGACCATATTCATTACACGTTCGAAATTTCTTAAAAAATCGTATACACCATATGGTCGATTCTCGCCATCGAACTTCGTAATAGCATGTTCAATGTCACGAAAGGTCAATCGGTTCGGGATGACATATGGTGTTAGCACTTGTGTATCTTCGGGACGCGCTTAGCCGACATTTTCCAAATCTGCGATCGCATGCTGGAGCTTTAATAACTCGTGTTTTTTTCGTAGAATTTCCAGCTGAAGATCCAAGTTAGCGGCTTCACAATCATTAACGTCAGATTTTGCAGCAGCTTCTGTTTTTGAATTGCTATTTTGCTTAGCATCAGATTTTGTTTCGTCATCAGTTTTGGCATCATCAAAAGTTTTTCCCTGCGATTTATGGTTGCAACAACGAGCATCAGTTTTAATATTAGCAGCGGCATCATCATTATTTACATCACCGGCAACAATTGGAGCAGAAGATATACCCAAGAAATCCTCAGTCTCTATACCATTATTTCCAGCCAACGCATTATCATAGAGCTCACGAAGACGGGAAGATGAAGCATTTGGAATTTCCACACCAGCATATCTTAAACCGTCCAGTTGTTGCTGCTTGGAAAGTCGAGACGACATTTTTAGGACTTTCTTTTTAGAAACCCCACACCTGAGCTATAAACTTGATATTTTTTATTTTATAGTACTTTTATTTAATATAAATTCTCTATTTAACAAAAACGTCCTTTTGTTTTCGCGTCTTCTTTGTCAGTCATGTATTCTTAACTAGAAATATAAATAAGAACCTGAATTGGATTAAGTTTAGAAGATCCGTTCTGATTGGTCAATAACCAGTTTCTTTAAATTCCTTTTTATAACCTGTTTGCTTATTAGTCAATCAAAACATTGTCATCTACAATAAATAAATATTGACAGTGTTGGAAAGGTAATTAATAATAAAGTTAAAGTGTTGGAAAAGTAAATAATAATAAAGTTATGAATAATTATCGGTTACAATTGTTACGATTTTTACCTTACGTTGGGTTCTTTCAATTGCAAAATAAATACACACTGTTGTTACTTTTACTGTAAGTCACTTTATTTATTAACACCACTGTTCAGAAATACACAAACTGTTAAACACTCTCTTACAATACGACAACTGAACTCTTTGACGCTTGAAATAATACTGCCATACTACTAGCCAGCACGATTTGCTTATATAGGCGATTTAAAAACACCAGAATGTTCTATTCCAGACAGATCTGGCAGGTTCTATTGTTATTGCTCTTGTTTTCTGTATATGTGGTTGTTTATTTCTGTATACCTGTTTGTGTGGTTGTTTATTTCTTTATAGCTGTTTGTGTTGTTATTTATTTGTTTATGCTTGCATTTATGTATGTGCCTGTGTGTTAAACTGAAGAGTGTTTATTTAATCTGTGTGTGTATATGCGCCACTCATCCCGTGCTTGTTGTTTTATGAATGTTTGTACATGAGGCGTTTCTAGACAAATCGACAACAACTAGATGACTAGCGATGCTCTTTGTTGTTTGTTTCTTTCTTTCATCATTGTAAGAAAATAAACCATTAATGTTGTTCGAGAGTATTGTTGTTCAGAGCATATAATGAATAAATTCTTCTTTCGTAACAATATATTTAAAATATAAATTAAAGGGTGTACCAACAATTTATGTAATGTGACCTATATGACCGTCTTTGGAATCATTATAGACAGATGCTTGAAATTTACACAGAACGTAATATACATTTTACGTATGTCCGTTATAGCAATAACTATAAAGTTGGAAACTAAAGGGTGTCCCAATAGTTAATGATATATTATCTATATGACCTTATCTTTTGAACCCTTTGATATGCTCAGTAACAGGTAAAAAAATAATAATTTAATACGAGTAGTATATTGGCTACATCTGTCTCTTTCTAGATCTCTACTCTATGAATCTAATGTGTATGTATGGAATTTTTCCACAGTAAATACATACATACATATCGTTAGCTTAATATAGAAAGGCCCTAACCCCATTTTTTTTAAATCAAGTTTTTTTGCATATTTCGATGGATGATCGATATTATAAAAAATGTAAAATAAAAAAAAAATACTACAGCATTAAAATGCTAGGAGAATTTAATAAAAAATAGCGTTAAAAAATAATTCGCGAGTACAAAACTATACTTTTTATTAAGTTTTTTCCATCTCCTGTAAAGTAGGACGTTAGTTTGGGTGCTTTTTATATTAAGCTATCGATATGTATGTATGTACATACAATTAAGTTTAAGTACACCTAGTATGTTTTTAATAACAGTGGTGATAATCATATTTTTTTGGAAAATCAGCTCTATTGGCTTAATCGCATTTTAGTAGCTTTTTGTTCTTATAATAAAACTCATTTTATTTCCGTTACTTTCGTTGGAAGAGAGATATTTATAAAAATTCCAGTAAAAGCAAAAAAAATTTACGTACTATACTAACTTGGAAAACAGATGAGTTATGTTTTTGTAAAAGTAGCCAAAGTATTTTAAAGAGTTTTATTGCTGATCATTTTTTTAGTTGTGTATAGGTTGCTACAAGATTATAACTTCTGATTGAAGTTATAAAGTTTATATTAAAATTCTACTCTGAAAAAATAACTATAAGAAATTCAAAATATTGTAAGAAATACTCACTCCATTGTTTAAATATTATAAATTCCTACTTAATGCACAGAAAACCACAAACTGTTAAGGCAGATCCCAAAAAATCTCCTAAAATACGTAATGCACTTTTCTAAAGCTCAAACATAAGCGTACATCCACAAACCATTAGAAATGTATACCATAGAGATGGTTACAATGCCCGCATTTCTCGTTGAAAGCCATTAGTATCTGGCTTTCAACATAATTTAAGGCTGAATTTAGCAAATGAGCAATTCGATGAGCCAGGATTCTTTAGGTGTAATTTTGTATACATTGATTGTCGAAAAATGTTTTTGGGCCCGATGAAGCCAATAAAATATGGAGAAATCCTAATGGAGATATGCAGTTGAAAATTACAATTTCAACTGTTAAACACGGTGGTGGTAGTATCATGGTTTTGGGGTATTTGGCGGCAGCAGGGGTAGTAAAATTGTTATTTATTGAAAATACAATAGCTAATTGTTTATACCTAAACATCCCATAGAACAAACTAAAGCAAAGTGTGTCGAAATAAGGGTTATAAAAAAATAAACTCCCCTTGCATCAAAACGTGCATAGGGCACGTTTAATATTTGGTCAAGGAATGGCTTCTATACATTAATAAGTAACTGCAAACACCACCAAATCTTAATCCCACAAAGCACATCAGGGCTTTGTTAGATAAAAGGATTCTTAAAAAAAAAACAAAAAAAGAACTGCGCTTTCAATCTAATGGCAAAAATAACGAAAAATTATACAAATAAAATACAGTAGACGCTCGGAAATTAGAACCACTTTGTTTTTAGGGTAATTCGAATTTTCGAATTATTCTAATTTCTGGACGTTTTTTTACTAAAATTTAGGTAAATTTTACCATATAAATATTAAAAGAACTATGTTTTTGTTTTTATTTTACTTTATTTAACATAAAAACTATAAAAACTTAACAAAACATAACAAAAAATAACAATTCAATTCATCTACACCTTAACATACACGTGAATTTAGTATGATGTACATGGTATACATATAATTCAATTAAAAAACAAAACAATTTTTTAAGTTAAAAAGGTAAATAAAACATATTGTAAATTTTCACTCAGTCTTTGTTCATTTCTATTTAATAATAAAGTTTTGTTCAAAAAAGTAAAATATTATATTCACTCAGTCTTTGTTAAACATGTAATCAGTAATATTAGTTTGTTTTTTTACTTTTGTATTTCCGACATAAAAATATCATTACGGAGATCTAAAAGATTTGATAAGTGTTTGGTGGAAAATAATTCACTGCTTTTGCACCATTGTATTAAATTATTTACGCTTTCAGTAGCTTCGGAATAAGAAACATTAGGTGGCACTTCCACACCTGCATCTTCTTCCATGTCTGAAGACAAACTTTCACTATCATGTGTATAAATAGATTCATTTTCAAGCGCATCTTCCATTCCATCTTTCAATTTCTCTTACAAATATGGGATTATTCGGATCGATTTGTGTCAAAAGATTTTGATTTAGTTGGACAACGGCATTATAGTCTTGATCTTCTTCCAGCAACCGTGATAGGGGCACATCATCATCACTATCGTATTCGTCAGAGTCCCAGTTGAGCAACTTTGACCAAGAATTTTTTAAAGCTGTTTTAGGGACCTCGTCCCAAGCTTTTTTTTAATAAAATTATTGCATCTTTGATTGAAACAGATTTTAAACTTTTGTTAAGTTCACCATTCTCGGCAATTAATTGTGCTAGCAATTTATTTCTATAAATAAGTTTAGTTAGCTTTATTGGGCTTTGGTCCATCGGCTGTATGGCTGCTGTAACATTTGGTGGAAAGAAGTAAGCTTCTATATTTCCATCTTCACTTTGCAATGCCTCAATAGGTGACTGAGCAGAGCAGTTATCAATCAGTAAAAGGACTTTTGGACCCAAATTATTCTCCTCGGAAAAATGAATGACCTATTAAAAAATATGTATGTTTTAAAATTATGGAGCTTATAAATAATTTTTGCACTTACTTCATTAATAAAGATCTTATGAAACCAGTCATAAAATATCCGAGACGTCATCCAGGCATTTTTTTAAAAATCGTAGTGGAGTGGGTTGCTAAATTTCTTGAAGCACCTTGGATTTTTGGCTTTTCCAATAATCAAAGGCCTTGGCCTACTGTAATAACTAAAATACTTATCTAAACATGCTATAACTTCTTTAGTACTGGTGGATATTTCCGGATAAAGACGAACAAATTGTGTAAAGGCATCAACTATGACGAAAACGTGCTTTCGCTTTGAATTAATGGATGGCAGGGGTCCAAAATGATCTATATGTATTGTATCGAAAGGGACTCGTTTCTTGGGAATGCTATGTAGGTTACGTTCGTTAACACGCACTGGGGCAGAAAACATAATACATTGGATGCAGTTTCTTATATATTTCGTTACCTTTTGCTGCATTTTGGGGAACCAATAATTTTGTCTTAACTGATTGCAAGTTTTTTCTACGCCTAAATGACATATTTTTTCATGTATGAGCCTAATAACGTTGAGTTCCATTTCATAGGGTACATATAACTGTAGAATTTCTTGTTTTCCTACTCTAAAGACCAATTCATCTCTCAATTCTAAATCTTTTATTTTCTCACTCTCTAGTCTTTGCTTTAATCGAACAATCTTTTTATCACGATTTTGAGCAACCTGAACATAAAAATCAATTTCGCCAGAGTCTATAGCTGCAACTAATTCAGGATTCCCTCGTTTTGACCTATATTCAACAGCAGCAACACAAGCATCAGCAACATCACCTGTTCCAGCAGTTAGGCAGCGGCTAAGGGCATCAACGTGTCCCATACCGGCACCGCCACGATGTTGTATGGTATAATTGAAATCTTCAAGCTCAAGAGCCCAGCGAGCAATTCTAGGGTTTAATAGTTTCTTACCTAAGGTTAGCGTTAATGAGTTACAGTCTGTCACAATTTTGAATGGTATTCCCTGTAGATAAACTTTAAAGCGGCGTAGAGCATATATAATGGCCAATGTTTCCAATTCGAAACTATGATAGCGCATTTCGGCTGCGGTAGTTGCCCTAGAAAAATACATAACTGGGTGAAATCTTCCGTCTTGCTGCCGTTGTAGAAGAACTGCTCCAAAACCTGAAGAGCTTGCATCGCAATGTAATTCAGTTTGCTTTTTGGGATCATAAATTGCGAGAACAGGACCAGACGAAATTATTTTCTTTAATATATTAAATGCGTTATAGCACTCTTCAGTTGGAGTGTATTTTCCATCTTTCGTCAATTACCTTAAAACTTTTGTAATTTGCTCGTGATTTGGTACAAATTTCCTGAAGTACGAGAATAGTCCTAAACAAGTCTTCATTTCTGCTTGATTACGAGGAAATGGATATAGACTTATAGCCGCTAAATGTGAATTACCAGGCCGTATTCCCTCTGGACTTACACAATATCCCAAGTAATCTATATTACTATACCCAAATTTTCATTTAGCTAGTTGCAACTTCAGTCCTCTAGATTTTATTATACGCAAAACTTTAGAAACTAACTTCAAGTGTGTCTCAAAATCAGACGTGGCGATAATAATATCGTCCATGTAAATTATTATTGACCCTTCAGCAACTAAATCTCTAAATATATTGTAGATATAACGCTGGAATATCGCGGGCGCATTTCTCAAACCAAAAGGCATACGTAAGTATTCGAACTGGCCGTATGGCGTTACAAAAGACGTGTATTTTATTGAATTTGGCGCAATTTTGACATGAAAGAATCCATTCTTCAAGTCAAGGGTGGTAAAATACTTTTTTCCACCCAAATATTCAATGCAATCCTCAATTAAAGGCAATGGAAAGTTATCCCTAATAGTAAGCTTATTTAATGCGCGATAGTCTACACATTTACGTAATTCTCCATTTTTCTTCTTTACCAAGACCACAGGAGAAGAGTAGGGGGACTCACTAGGTCTAATAATTTTATTTGCCAACAATTTGTCAGTAATTTTTTGTAATTCTTTTCTTTCATAATAAGTTAAACGGCGGGGTAAAAAGTGAAACGGAATATCACTAGATAATCTAATATTCATTTCATACGCAAAAGGTTTTACTTCGATATCATTTGCTTCAAGGTAGTTTTCTATAATAACATCACACAAATTTCCAAAGCGTTTCTGACTAAGATTCGGGTCGATATTGATGTCTGAAAAATTAATATTAACGCAGCAAGTATCAAGGTCCTCTAGGTTACAATAATCTCTAGCAACATATTCATCTTTCCAAGCAATTTCTGGTTCCAGCTCATAGTCTTTACATAATATTTTCTCATCAGAAGAAACTAAGTTTTTATAAGGTCCATCATTATTCTTTAATTCACCACTGAAAAGTTGATAATGATTCGGGTAATCACGATTCATGATCAAATTTTCTACGTCACTGCTAACAGCTGATTGACTATTTGTTTTGATTCCCCTATTTCTATCAAATGCACAGAAAAATGATTGATTTTCATCTAAGAATTCATTACATTTATTTGAAACATTTTTTTTGTTAAATTTTTGGTACAAGTGAATGTTAAATTTGTTAAGAAATTCTCGTCCCAGTATGAGTGGGATAGACATAGTTGTGTCCGGCACAATATTGAGTGTTATTTTTTCACATCGGTTTCTAAATCTAATTTGTGCTTCTGTTGTTCCAAAAGTCATTAAATTTGATTTTCCAAGGCCGCGATACTTCGATATTTTAGCTGCATTATTTACAGAAAATGGGACATAAGAACTCTTAATAAAATTAGTCGGACTGCCGGTATCAAAAAGAGAAAAACGATTCATAAATCTTTTGCACTTGACCCTACTATCACAAAAGGCAATACTTACATTATTTACAGCATCTATAGTATTTTCAGAAAAACAACCCTTATCTTCAGCATCTTCGGAACTCACGGCAGCAACTTCTCCCTGACGTGGAGTTAAGAACTTCTTTGGATTGTCATGACCCATTGGGACAGCAGCACGGCTGACAGAAGGACGACTTGCTCGGCGCTGCTCATACAAATCTAAAGACTCTTTGAATTGGTCCTGTGTACGAGCGTTCATTAACAAATATGCCTCTGGCGTATTGTCTTGCATACCATCAATTATAAAGCCAATCAGTTCGAACTCATCGATGTCTCCATAGCGGGATGCAATATTTTCCATCTCTAGCACATAACGTCTAATGTTGTCTTTTTTGTTCCACTTATGATTAGCAAGGATCTTATAAATTTCTCCTCGATTTATGGCTCGACCAAATTCCTTTACTAGCGCTGCCTTTAGATGACTGTAACTTATGACGTCGGTTCTATTTAATAAAAGGCGTGCGGTACTCGTCAACGAGTTACACAGAGAAGTGTATTGAAACAGTTCATCAGCTGCGACCATATTCATTACACGTTCGAAATTTCTTAAAAAATCGTATACACCATATGGTCGATTCTCGCCATCGAACTTCATAATAGCATGTTCAATGTCACGAAAGGTCAATCGGTTCGGGATGACATATGGTGTTAGCACTTGTGTATCTTCGGGACGCGCTGAGCCGACATTTTCCAAATCTGCGATCGCATGCTGGAGCTTTAATAACTCGTGTTTTTTTCGTAGAATTTCCAGCTGAAGATCCAAGTTAGCGGCTTCACAATCATTAACGTCAGATTTTGCAGCAGCTTCTGTTTTTGAATTGCTATTTTGCTTAGCATCAGATTTTGTTTCGTCATCAGTTTTGGCATCATCAAAAGTTTTTCCCTGCGATTTATGGTTGCAACAACGAGCATCAGTTTTAATATTAGCAGCGGCATCATCATTATTTACATCACCGGCAACAATTGGAGCAGAAGATATACCCAAGAAATCCTCAGTCTCTTTACCATTATTTCCAGCCAACGCATTATCATAGAGCTCACGAAGACGGGAAGATGAAGCATTTGCTGGAATTTCCACACCAGCATATCTTAAACCGTCCAGTTGTTGCTGCTTGGAAAGTCGAGACGACATTTTTAGGACTTTCTTTTTAGAAACCCCACACCTGAGCTATAAACTTGATATTTTTTATTTTATAGTACTTTTATTTAATATAAATTCTCTATTTAACAAAAACGTCCTTTTGTTTTCGCGTCTTCTTTGTCAGTCATGTATTCTTAACTAGAAATATAAATAAGAACCTGAATTGGATTAAGTTTAGAAGATCCGTTCTGATTGGTCAATAACCAGTTTCTTTAAATTCCTTTTTAGAACCTGTTTGCTTATTAGTCAATCAAAACATTGTCATCTACAATAAATAAATATTGACAGTGTTGGAAAGGTAATTAATAATAAAGTTAAAGTGTTGGAAAAGTAAATAATAATAAAGTTATGAATAATTATCGGTTACAATTGTTACGATTTTTACCTTACGTTGGGTTCTTTCAATTGCAAAATAAATACACACTGTTGTTACTTTTACTGTAAGTCACTTTGTTTATTAACACCACTGTTCAGAAATACACAAACTGTTAAACACTCTCTTACAATACGACAACTGAACTCTTTGACGCTTGAAATAATACTGCCATACTACTAGCCAGCACGATTTGCTTATATAGGCGATTTAAAAACACCAGAATGTTCTATTCCAGACAGATCTGGCAGGTTCTATTGTTATTGCTCTTGTTTTCTGTATATGTGGTTGTTTATTTCTGTATACCTGTTTGTGTGGTTGTTTATTTCTTTATAGCTGTTTGTGTTGTTATTTATTTGTTTATGCTTGCATTTATGTATGTGCCTGTGTGTTAAACTGAAGAGTGTTTATTTAATCTGTGTGTGTATATGCGCCACTCATCCCGTGCTTGTTGTTTTATGAATGTTTGTACATGAGGCGTTTCTAGACAAATCGACAACAACTAGATGACTAGCGATGCTCTTTGTTGTTTGTTTCTTTCTTTCATCATTGTAAGAAAATAAACCATCAATGTTGTTCGAGAGTATTGTTGTTCAGAGCATATAATGAATAAATTCTTCTTTCGTAACAATATATTTAAAATATAAATTAAAGGGTGTACCAACAATTTATGTAATGTGACCTATATGACCGTCTTTGGAATCATTATAGACAGATGCTTGAAATTTACACAGAACGTAATATACATTTTACGTATGTCCGTTATAGCAATAACTATAAAGTTGGAAACTAAAGGGTGTCCCAATAGTTAATGATATATTATCTATATGACCTTATCTTTTGAACCCTTTGATATGCTCAGTAACAGGTAAAAAAATAATAATTTAATACGAGTGGTATATTGGCTACATCTGTCTCTTTCTAGATCTCTACTCTATGAATCTAATGTGTATGTATGGAATTTTTCCACAGTAAATACATACATACATATCGTTAGCTTAATATAGAAAGGCCCTAACCCCATTTTTTTTAAATCAAGTTTTTTTGCATATTTCGATGGATGATCGATATTATAAAAAATGTAAAATAAAAAAAAAAATACTACAGCATTAAAATGCTAGGAGAATTTAATAAAAAATAGCGTTAAAAAATAATTCGCGAGTACAAAACTATACTTTTTATTAAGTTTTTTCCATCTCCTGTAAAGTAGGACGTTAGTTTGGGTGCTTTTTATATTAAGCTATCGATATGTATGTATGTACATACAATTAAGTTTAAGTACACCTAGTATGTTTTTAATAAAAGTGGTGATAATCATATTTTTTTGGAAAATCAGCTCTATTGGCTTAATCGCATTTTAGTAGCTTTTTGTTCTTATAATAAAACTCATTTTATTTCCGTTACTTTCGTTGGAAGAGAGATATTTATAAAAATTCCAGTAAAAGCAAAAAAAAATTTACGTACTATACTAACTTGGAAAACAGATGAGTTATGTTTTTGTAAAAGTAGCCAAAGTATTTTAAAGAGTTTTATTGCTGATCATTTTTTTAGTTGTGTATAGGTTGCTACAAGATTATAACTTCTGATTGAAGTTATAAAGTTTATATTAAAATTCTACTCTGAAAAAATAACTATAAGAAATTCAAAATATTGTAAGAAATACTCACTCCATTGTTTAAATATTATAAATTCCTACTTAATGCACAGAAAACCACAAACTGTTAAGGCAGATCCCAAAAAATCTCCTAAAATACGTAATGCACTTTTCTAAAGCTCAAACATAAGCGTACATCCACAAACCATTAGAAATGTATACCATAGAGATGGTTACAATGCCCGCATTTCTCGTTGAAAGCCATTAGTATCTGGCTTTCAACATAATTTAAGGCTGAATTTAGCAAATGAGCAATTCGATGAGCCAGGATTCTTTAGGTGTAATTTTGTATACATTGATTAGTCGAAAAATGTTTTTGGGCCCGATGAAGCCAATAAAATATGGAGAAATCCTAATGGAGATATGCAGTTGAAAATTACAATTTCAACTGTTAAACACGGTGGTGGTAGTATCATGGTTTTGGGGTATTTGGCGGCAGCAGGGGTAGTAAAATTGTTATTTATTGAAAATACAATAGCTAATTGTTTATACCTAAACATCCCATAGAACAAACTAAAGCAAAGTGTGTCGAAATAAGGGTTATAAAAAAATAAACTCCCCTTGCATCAAAACGTGCATAGGGCACGTTTAATATTTGGTCAAGGAATGGCTTCTATACATTAATAAGTAACTGCAAACACCACCAAATCTTAATCCCACAAAGCACATCAGGGCTTTGTTAGATAAAAGGATTCTTTAAAAAAAAAACAAAAAAAGAACTGCGCTTTCAATCTAATGGCAAAAATAACGAAAAATTATACAAATAAAATACAGTAGACGCTCGGAAATTAGAACCACTTTGTTTCGAATTTTCGAATTATTCTAATTTCTGGACGTTTTTTTACTAAAATTTAGGTAAATTTTACCATATAAATATTAAAAGAACTATGTTTTTGTTTTTATTTTACTTTATTTAACATAAAAACTATAAAAACTTAACAAAACATAACAAAAAATAACAATTCAATTCATCTACACCTTAACATACACGTGAATTTAGTATGATGTACATGGTATACATATAATTCAATTAAAAAACAAAACAATTTTTTAAGTTAAAAAGGTAAATAAAACATATTGTAAATTTTCACTCAGTCTTTGTTCATTTCTATTTAATAATAAAGTTTTGTTCAAAAAAGTAAAATATTATATTCACTCAGTCTTTGTTAAACATGTAATCAGTAATATTAGTTTGTTTTTTTACTTTTGTATTTCCGACATAAAAATATCATTACGGAGATCTAAAAGATTTGATAAGTGTTTGGTGGAAAATAATTCACTGCTTTTGCACCATTGTATTAAATTATTTACGCTTTCAGTAGCTTCGGAATAAGAAACATTAGGTGGCACTTCCACACCTGCATCTTCTTCCATGTCTGAAGACAAACTTTCACTATCATGTGTATAAATAGATTCATTTTCAAGCGCATCTTCCATTCCATCTTTCAATTTCTCTTACAAATATGGGATTATTCGGATCGATTTGTGTCAAAAGATTTTGATTTAGTTGGACAACGGCATTATAGTCTTGATCTTCTTCCAGCAACCGTGATAGGGGCACATCATCATCACTATCGTATTCGTCAGAGTCCCAGTTGAGCAACTTTGACCAAGAATTTTTTAAAGCTGTTTTAGGGACCTCGTCCCATGCTTTTTTTAATAAAATTATTGCATCTTTGATTGAAACAGATTTTAAACTTTTGTTAAGTTCACCATTCTCGGCAATTAATTGTGCTAGCAATTTATTTCTATAAATAAGTTTAGTTAGCTTTATTGGGCTTTGGTCCATCGGCTGTATGGCTGCTGTAACATTTGGTGGAAAGAAGTAAGCTTCTATATTTCCATCTTCACTTTGCAATGCCTCAATAGGTGACTGAGCAGAGCAGTTATCAATCAGTAAAAGGACTTTTGGACCCAAATTATTCTCCTCGGAAAAACGAATGACCTATTAAAAAATATGTATGTTTTAAAATTATGGAGCTTATAAATAATTTTTGCACTTACTTCATTAATAAAGATCTTATGAAACCAGTCATAAAATATCCGAGACGTCATCCAGGCATTTTTTGAAAAATCGTAGTGGAGTGGGTTGCTAAATTTCTTGAAGCACCTTGGATTTTTGGCTTTTCCAATAATCAAAGGCAACAATTTACAAGAACCGTCAGTATTCGCTCCGAGTAGGACAGAAATTCGTTCTTTTTGAGTCTTATGTCCAGGAGCACTTTTTTCTAAAGCTGAAACATATGTCTTATCCGGTAGACAGCGGTAATAAAGTCCAGTTTCGTCAACATTATATATTTGGGACTCACTTATACCCATTTGAGCGATTTTAGCACGAAGTATGTGAATAAAGGGAGTAACTGAAGTAGTGTCGCTGGACAGAATCTCGCCACTGATTTTTAAAAAACGAATTCCATGCCGTTTTTTAAATTTTGTGAACCACCCATCACTTGCCCGAAAATCATTTTCATCTTTATCGGGATATTGTTGCCTGAAAATGGATTTGGCTTTCTCCTTTAATATAGCTCCATTTAGGGTCTCCTTTTTTCACGCTGGTTGAGGAACCACTCATAGAGACAACTTTCCATTTTGGGATATTCGGCACTATGTAGAGTCTTACTAGATATGTGTTGATATGTGTTGGCAACAGCATCCAATATTGATTTCCTATTCGATTTAATGTAGATAATAGTAGAAGTAGTTACATTAAAATCCAGCGCTAAACGCTTTCCTTTAACGCCTTTGTCAATCTTTTCCAATATCTTCACTTTGTCTTTTAAAGTCAAAGTATTTTTCTTGCGCTTGTTAGGCATTTTAATAGTCCACTTTCTTATTTGACAAACACCAAAAGACTGACTTCCAAACTCAAACAACATCAACAAAATTCGTAAAACATCTACTAAAAGGGGATTTCCCTTTTTGTTTTATTTTTGGTTAAACTATATTGTCAAAATTTTAGTGTTTACAACAAAAAAAGAACAAAAGCTCGGAAATTCGAATTTTAGAGCGCCAAATGCAATGAAAATACCGATTCTAATTTCTGGAAATTCGAATTACTGAGAGTTCTAATTTCTGAGTGTCTACTGTACTAAGAAGCATAAGTAGATGTCTACAAGTGGAAATTGGTTAAGGTCGAGGACCTACAAAATACTAATTTAATTAAATTTTAGATTTTATTTTAATTTTATTTAGTGTACGTTTTTTGGTGTGAATTTTTGACATTATTACGTTTTCTTAAAAACCTTAACAAATTAACAAATTTTTAAAATAAAAATAATATAAGTTTTAATAAAACTTAATTTAAATAAATTTTACAGGTTTGTATTTCTGAATGATAGGTGTACTTAAACTTTTTTGGTTCACTGTGGATAGTACACAAAGTGTAAGAACATGTTTTTAAGAGACCGTTAAATTCTTTTTGCCAACATATTTTAACCATATGACAATATTTTTACCTGCTGTAAGGCTTAGTTAGAAGAAGATGGCTTAGTTCATTCAATTTGGGTAGCTACAAATATTGTGCCGATTATATAACACTCCGTACTTGTGCAGGAGAGTGTACACGCCATAAGAATAGAGGTCAGTAAACTAGATATAACGTAATTTCTTTTGATTCTTTTAAATTGATTATTTACAAATGTTGTGCCATAAAATTAAATTATCAATGTGAAGTGTCAACTATTACATTGTAGATTTTTTACATTATAACTGTTATTAGTTTTCACTTCTATCGAAAGCCCTTGAAACGTTTAAATACTTACATATATTTTACTTTTCTTTCAATTTTTCACTCACAAAATAGCTTTCTAACATTTTTCTAACGCTTTTTGGCTACCTAACGCTAGTACTATAGAGTTAACCTTTCCAAAGGGATTTTTGTTTTTCGTAACACAGAATTGCCCTTTAGATAAGGAGTTCTATTATTCGTTACATAGCGTCTACACTTGGGATGAGATATGGGATACTTATCTCAACAAACGTAAAATTCAATCACAGAAAGAATTTTGTTACATGTAGACTTTAATTGCAGTGCCATGAAATGATCCCAGTGATTTAACTAGGATGCAGCGCCACTAATGACAGGCGAAGTAGTTAGTCCATTTACTCAATTTACACTTGGGGCTACTGATGTGTCATACCCAACCATACCTACATCATTCTACAGATAATTTTATCTTATGTTAACTTGTTACAATTGGTAGTCACTATTCGCTAGTATTTTCTCTAACTCTAAGTAATGCAGAAAACCATTTTTTTCCTACGACAAATATTCTCTTTGTCTCTAAGATAATCAGTTGTCTTAAGTATATCCCGTTATTCAAACAACAACAAAATTCATTGATCATCGTTTAAGGTGTGTTTACATTGAGTATACAAGTCATATGTACTGTCAAAATTGCTATCTATATGGAATTTCATGTGTATGTCAAAATCAGTGTTTTACATATGGTTTATAATTTTTGTGTTTAAACGTACCCATGTTACGTTGTTAAAAACAATCAAATATTTAAGACAGGTGGTTTTCAAAGTGTGGTTTAGATGGATTATTTTTTTAAATTGTTGGACTTTATAATAAAACTAATAATAGCTTTATTGGGACATGTTGTAATAAGTTATTAGGCAATTTTGTATATTTTTGCCGCCAATTCATTTTATTAGACACCCGCTAGTGATGTCAACTATGCAAAGAACTACCGTTTTGTGTTATCATTTGGGTGCTTCTACAACAATACAGAAATCAATTTATAAGAGACAAATTATATCAAAACAAAAAATAATTATAATAAATAATACAATAAGTAATAATTAATATCATTTGAACTATATCAGCAACAATTGAATGAATAATTTTGTTGATGTTAATGTCAATTTATTTTCACCTTTTTTTATTAGGAATAAAATATTTTTTATCCTAATTCGTATGACAAATTAAACTAAATTTCTTTAGAATAATTGAGCCGTTGCTTTTGAAAATGCGAGAACTCCATTTTATTTTAATTAATGATTTGCATTTGAATGGCGTTAAAAAAATCACAAGCCGGAATAGACTTATTTTATGTTTTTTGTGGCCTTATTGCATGTAAGTTTAATATGCAATAATAGTTATACATTTTAGCTGCAAAAAAAGGTTTTGGTATGCGCCAATAGTTGTTGATTTTCTTTTACTGGAATGTAATTATAATACCAAAAAATTTAATACTTTATTTACATACATATTTTATTTCAATATCATTTCATTCTTCTTGGTACAGTAAAACAAAAAAACCAAAAAAAAACTAAAATTATATTTTATTTTATTTTAAGTGTAAAAAGTGGAAAAAGAAAGAAATTACAATACATACATATATTTCTTAGGTTACATAGCGAAGATTTTTCACCATAGTTGCAGTATGATTGCTTAATTTTGATAATGCTTCTTAATATATTGCAATATAAAAAATAGTACTATTCAACATGGATTAAAAACATAAAATTATTTAATTTGTAATAAGACTTAGGTTTTATTCAAATTTCAATTTCAATTTTCAAAAGTAACGGCTCAATGAAATGATTTGCAGCACTTTCGATACCCACAATACCTCTGTAGCATTTTTTTATCCTGCGGTCCAAAGTTGTTAATTAGGTGATATTACAGTTTCACAGTTTGCTTACCGTCTTAAAAAATTTTTAAAAATAATGCACTATAGTAAAGTAAATTTTTAATTTAATTCAGTTTTTCTTAGCACTGGTAAAATAGATAAACACAAAAATAATAAAATTGAGTCATTCGTATAAAAATGTCCCATATACCCTCCTGGCCCTAGTTTTGAAAATAGATATATCCCATTGGACCCACAAAAAATAAAGATCTGTCTGTTTTAAATATCATTAAATTCGATTTTGCCGTGATTGACATACAATTAAACAAACTTGCAAATAGATATATAATATACATATGTATATTAGATTACATATGTAACTTTATTATTAATATCACCTGTGTATCGATATAAATCTGCGAACATAAAATTACTAACAAAATTTAGAATAAAGATATTGGTTAATTTTAAACTCCTTAAATTCATGATAAAAATAAATAAGCGTCATTTTTGAAACTAAAAGTGAACATCACACATCAAATAGAGCGTGCTTTAAATAAAAAACTAACACATGTTATTGCACATAGGTAAATAACATACTATGTTATGTTTCAATAGATTTACACTATGTGTATAGTTTTACATATGGAAAATCTGACATTCAATAAGACTTGTACACGCAATGTAAACACGCTTTTACTCTTTAAAATATTGTGAAATAAACACAAAGGGTCAGTCGATATATGAATCTCTTTGTGTTAAGTTTGTGAAACATTAAATTAATTAAAAGGTAAAAAATGAGCAAAAGAAATTTAAGAAGGGTATTTAATCAGCCAGCTGGTCAGGAAAATAGTGAAAATCTATTTAAAAACAATGAAGAAACGGAAATTGAAATTTTTTTGTAAGCTTTCAACAACATTGGAAAAAATAGTACCTTAAACAGTGAATAATGTGATTTTAGAAATAAATAATTGTGAAATAATAATTTTAGAAAACGGTAATAACAATTCAAAAATATTGAACACGCTTAAAAGTATTGATATAAGAAAGGAATGTTGATATTAGGGCAAAACTGAAGTCAGGGTTTATAAAATATTGGCCAAACAGAAGATGTGCAGAGGGTTTACTGAAAATTCTTAAAGAAGAAAATATTGATGTAAAACAATTTTTTGCATACTCTGCAATATAGGTGGTGGTGAATATTAACATTTGTGAATCATCGAATCGGTAAAAAATAACCAACGTTTCCACACCTCCATGTGTTTGTTGACGTAAATATAGATGGGCTACCTTTGTTTCGAAGTTCGAAAATACAATTTTTATGAAGTCCTTTTAGGTAATTATTAACAAAACTTTACGTTTTTTCCACGTACTAATCACTGACTATTTTTTCAGATTCAATTCAAAGTGATAAAAAAAGTTAATTCTGAAGATGAATTGAGAAAAGCGATCCAGTTGCAGAAAAAGAATTATTTTAAGAATGTTGCGGCCAAAAAAGTCAGGATCCAGAAATAATCATAAATATTTTTTTATACATAAGTATGTATGTACATACTTAAGTTAAATGAACTATTTTTTATGTTTTGACCTTATTTTATTTTCAAATAAGAAAAATGAAATAACTTTTTTTTAGTTTTTTTTATGTTTTTTTTTAATATAAAAGTTATGTTTTACATTGTAGTATGTAAGTAAAATAAACTGATTTTTATAATATATTGAAATAAGCTTGTAATATGTTTATCTCTTAATCTTATTCTGTTTAATTAATATTTTTTTAAATTGAATTTAGTACCAAACGGTTGACTGTCGATTTAGAGGTGGTAAATATGGTTGTGTTTAGGAGTCAGTACCTAAATCACCGTGTATATACGCTAGCTCTTGAAGAACTACCGCTAGTCCATCGCAATCTACTTCTCATGCATTTGCCTGGTGAATTTAACGAAGGGGAGCAATTGACCCATCTCTCCATAACCTTTATCCACCAATAGGGTTACTACCCTTTTGCTATACACCGCACTACCCCCAAGTGACCGACATATTCGCTGGGCCCATAGAAGGTAGTTCAGGTACTGACTTCTAACCACAACAACATTCACCACCTCACAATAGAAAGCTATTTCGCTAGGACTTTTTGACTTACCTTTTCGAAATGCTTGAACGTAGTAAAACAAGTAAAAACGTAAAGTACTAAAGTAAAACGTTTGCTACTAAATTTAATTTAACGAAATATTTATTAAACAGATTAAGTGGTATTTTAAATTTGTTGAAGCATTCCTTGGTTTTTTTTAGATTCGATTATTCCCAAATTTAAATATTTACCACCACTTACAGCTATAATTATGGCTTTTTTCGACAGTGTATGTAAAAATAGTTTTACATTAATATTTTCTTCTTTAAGAATTTGCAGTGATACCTCTGCACATCTTCTGCTTGGCCAATATTTTACAAAGCATGACTTCAGTTTAGCACTAATATCAACACTTCCTTTTTTTCTACAAATACTTTTAAGCGTGTTCAATATTTTTGAATTGTTATTACCGTTTTCACAATTATTTACTTCTAAATCACATTCTTCACTGTTTTGTTTTTAAATATGTACTAACAAAAAATTTGCAATTTCCGTTTCTTTATTGTTTTCAAATACATGTTCTATTTTCACTTCTTGAGTCTTTTCCTGACCAACCGGATGATTAAATAATCTTCTTAAATTTCTTTTGCTTATTTTTTACCTTTTCATTGATTAAATTTTTCACAAACTTAACACAAGGAGATTCGTAAGTATGTTTATCGACTGACCTTTGTGTTTATTTCACGTTCTTTTATATTAAACGATGATCAATGAGTTTTGTTGTTGTTTGAATAACGGGATACTGATGATTTTAGAGACAAAGAGAATATTTGTCGTAGAAAAAAAAACGGGCTAACTACTTCGCCTGTCATTAGTGGCGATGGATCGTATTTAAACCACTGGGTAGCAACGAGAGAGTAAAACAGGAATTTACATAATTACTCTCTTAAATATGAAAAGGTAAATGAACGCTATACTAGCAAAAATTAGCAAGTAGATTAGATTAGACCATCATATAGTACCTTTGTAAACGTAATTGTACTTAAAGGGCAGGTATTCTACCGTTGTTAGCCAGAAATGTCGCTTTAAAGAAGTTCAAAAAATAGTAATTTCAAGGAAACCATAGAAATAAATCAAACAACAAAAATCAAATCATAATAATTTAAATAAAATTATTGTTTTAAAATATTGGGAAGTTTTTGAAAGAGTTAATGATACATTTAAGCTTTAGATGTCAATATTTTTGGTTAATCACTGCTAATAAACATTCTTATTTCAAAGAAATTTATATAATTTTTACATTAATAATATTCCAAAATACAAATATGTCTAATAATTATTTAAATTTTGCTAATTACCCATAACGTTTTATAATAAAAATGCAATTTATTTGTTAGGGGAAAAGAGCTAGTTCCTATACGTATTTCACTGGTTACTCAGGCCAGATCATCAGAAAACCTTTTTCCTAATTTTAGAGAAGCCAAAATACTCTATAAGTAACAAAATTCTATAAAACATAATGAGAAGTTTACATATATTTATGTTAATAGAATAATATTACAGAATATTAAAGCTTCAACAAAATACCAACTAACAAACTACGTTTTTAGTTTTCCTTACCTTCCTTCTACAATTGGATGTTTATTGTTCAAAATATATTAAAAACTGTACAATACCAATTTTAAAATCAGAATTGTACCGAAAAAAGTACGATTGCAATAATGTATCATCCCTGACTTGTTTACTATTTATTATTTAAAAACAAAAGTACCTAAATTTTAAATCAAAAAATGTGAAACTGGTAAAATAACAGTATGTATGTATAAATTTCAACAATTGGAAGGAAAAGACTTAACAAGAAAAGAAGAAAAATACACAATGATATGTAATATTTTAAAAGAGGAAAAACGTTTTTAAAAAAAGTGGATAAAAGAACCTGGTGGAGACCAAAAATAAAATACAAAATTACTTAATATATAGAAGTAAATACACAATTGGATGATAGAAACTGGTGGACGACCAATTAAAACTCACAAGTGAGGATTGTAACCTCACTTTTTTGTCGAGGTGCAGTACCAATAAAAATTACTAAGATTGATACTGGTGGAGACCAATAATACTCTAGGAGTGGACAATGGCGAGCCTACTTCCTGTGCAAAGGTACAGGTCGGCTGGATTATCCGAAAAAAAAAATCCTACTTGTTGATAGACCCTGGCAATACAACACACAAGTGTTGGCCATTTTAAACGCAAACCCAAAAAAAAATTAATTTTAAATGGAAGAACTAACTTTTAGTGTTTGATACCCTCCCGAAATTGAAGAAAACAATACACGAACAAAATTTATTCACTTTTATAGTACTTTAACTACTGATAAATCCTTAATATTGCAAAAAAATCTTTTTTCATAAAATCTTGAACACAAAATCCCGAACAGCTGATTGACAAATTCTTGCTAGTAAAAATCAAGACGTCAGCCAAGATAGCGTCGATTTTGGGAAAACCGGGGAAAAAAAGGGGAAAAATACCCCGTAATTGTGAATTTTACTAATAGCGTAGATTTTAACTATATATATATAAAAAAGGGGAAAATGGTTGTTGATTTTCCATGGAAACTATGATACTCCCAGGAAAAATTACCATATATTATGAAAATATAGACTTTAAAGAAAGTTCTTGACCATCCGCGCAAAATATCTTTCGAGACGTTCCGCGGAAACTATGATACTCCGAGGATAATGATGATATATTTTGAAAATATAGACTTCAATGAACCTTTTGAGCCAACTGCTATATTATCCTTCGAGCCATTCCCGAGAAAATTGGATTCATCCATAATGGGCAAAAAAACCGTTGCTGATTTTTCCCATGGAAACTATGATACTCCCAGGAAAAATTACGATATATTTTGAAAATATAGACTTTAATGAACATTTTGAGCCAATCGTGCTAAATATCCGTCGATCCATTCCCGAGAGTATGGCTGTAGTTATTTTTAAGAATAATTGAGGAGTCCTCTTATTACCAAACAGACCTTACGATTTCTCACTAGAAACAAATGGAAAATATATCAGCCGAATACTGCCGAAAACTAATTGAGGCGAAGCAAAAACGTTCCAACGATGTAGTTCAGCTAAAAGGCCTAACTAGTTTACCTATCTAACTAAGCACAAAATGTGTTTATTTGTTTGTATGTTTGCCGGATAGCTATAAGCTGCCTACACCAGTGAACCGATCTTTCTGAAATTTTCACAGTTTATTATTGGATATACTATACGTGGACCTCCCATACAAAGTAAATATTAATCATCGTATATCTTGGTAACAATAATCGGTAGCGTCTTGAAATTTCGCACCTGTAACCTCTATATTATCGTCAATAGTTTAGCGAGACACAGACTGAATTGGAATAGTGGGAGTGGTAACTCCCATACAAAGTAAATATATATCATCGTATATTTTGGTAACGGTAATAGTTAGTGCCATGTAAGTTTGCAAGAGGAACCTCTATATTAACATGCATAGTTAAGAGAAAGATAGATTGGATTGGAATAGTGAGCGTGGTACCTCCCATACAAAGTGAAAAATTATTATCGTGTATCTAGAGGACTACAATAGCTAGCACCTTGGAATTTCGCATCAGTAACCCCCATATTAACATACATAGTCATGTAAACACAGACTGAATTAGAATAGTGAGCGTGGAACCTCCCATACAAAGTGAAAAATTATTATCGTGTTCCTGGCGAACTACAATAGATATCGCCTTGGAACTTTGCATGAGTAACACCGTATAATCTACTAAATTAAAGTTGTAGTGTATACATAAAATCTATCTAGATGTAGATTGCGGTCACACCTAATATGACTAGTTACAGATTTTATGCATACAAAAGATTAAAGTACAAACATATGTACTCATCAAAGAAATAACAAATAAACGTCACGTTGTAGTTCTCATTACAAATGTTATGCATCGACAAAAATATTGCGACCACACAAGTAACCTACAAATATCCTTCAAGTGGAATTTCGGTCACTGTGTAAACTGAAATTTAATAACCACTTGAATAATATTTCACGGTATTGCATTGGTAAGCAATTATACCAATGCAAGTGACAAAAGTGCATGGCGATCCTGCCGATAAACCTGAGATCCTGCCAAATTAATTAAGGACATCAAATCCTACTACATACTGAAGCAATCCTAAAAGAAAAAAAATGATCCTGCAAATATTGCGAACCAATTAACTTTTTGTATCCTGGAAACATCTCGCTGTAGACCTGAAGACTCTGAAGACTTAATCTTTCTATCCCACCAACCAATTTTATGTAGCAGACTCTAGAAGAAATCCTTGAAGAACTGCAACAGGCGGAGGATAACTGGAAAAAAGAGCTTGAATTACAAAAGGACTCCAAGAAGCCAGAAATAAAAAAGATCATAGAAGAGCCAAGAATAGAAATTTTCCCACTCCCAAATATTTACTAACAAATCAAGGAAAAGTAAGGTTGCCCGGCTCAAATCAGAATTGACAATTGCCACCCACCAAGCAACATACAGTGTGGGCGAGGAAAAAATAAAATTAGCAAAAAAGATTAACTTGTTGAAAATACAAATAAAATTCGAAAGGAAAATAAGCAATACTTAAAGAAAAATGGGAAATACCCAGAACAAAACTAAGTAGGTAATATCAGCAACAGCACAAGGTCCGACAGCCATAAGCGTGAGCTTCGAAGTGCTAATCCTATTATGTATCTTCGTGACATTGGTAGTACTCGTAAAATTTTTAAAAAAATATGTCAAGAGACAAATCAAGAGAAGTAGTAATCAAAGAAACATAGTTCTAAATAAATAAAAAAAAATTTTTGAATATTCACAAAAAAAAAAACGAAGATATATTGTTTAGGGAAACACAGACTGAATTCGAATGGTGGGTTTGGTACTTCCTATACATAGTGAAAAATTGTTATCGTATACCTAGAAAACTGCAATAGATAGAGCCTTGAGGCTTTGCACGATTAGCCCCTATGCTAATGCATATAGTCTACCAATATAAACTGAATTTGGGGCAGTCGGCGTGGTACCCCCTATACAAAGTGAAAAATTTTTATCGTGTACCTGGAGGGCTACAATAGATGGAGCCTTCAAACTTTGCACAAGTAACCCTCATGCTAATGTGCATAGTCTAGCAAAATACAGACAGGATTAGGATAGTGGTACCTCCCATAAAATGTTAAAAATTATTATCGTGTTAATATGATAGTCGAGCAAAAAACAGATTGGTTGGGAACAGTAGGCGTCGTACCTTGCATATAAACCAAAACATTTTTAATGTGAGAATAGCGTGCATTTTCAAGATAGAGGTTGGCCATACTTTTCTTCCAAGTGTTTATTGTATTTTTTCTGGATGGGTGTAGCGAAGCGCACCGGGGTTAGCTAGTATGTATATAAAGAACAAAATGTGTTTGTTTGTCGGAAAGCTATAGTTGCCTACACCAGTGAACTTTCTGAAATTTTCACAGTTTGTTATTAGATATACGGTTGGTAAAATAGAGTACTTAATTTTTAGGGTTCCGTACCCAAAGGGTAAAAACGAAACCCTATTGTTTTCGCTACAATGTCTGTCCGTCTGTCAGCGCTTTTTATCTCTGGAACCGTAATAGGTAGACTCTTGAAATTTTCACAGATGATGTATAGCTGTTGCCGCTATAGCAAAAAATACTAATAGCCTGTTTCTACATTACAAGTAACATTTCAGACAAACGAGTGGTACCCAAGCGAGTACGTAAGCAAATGAGTATTTATAACACCCTCGTCTAACTTACGTTTTGTTACGTAGTTCTTTTTGTATCGTCAAATTACATTGTTACCATAATATATATTTTGGTATTTCGTTCAGTTATTTCCATAGTAAAGCACCACTTTTTTACTATTGAATGGCAACCCTAATTCAAAATTAAGTAAACACAAAAAACAGCTGTTCATAAATATAAGTATTTGAGTGCGTGTAGAAGACAAATAAACAATTTTTATAAAAAAAACAAAAACTGAAAATTAAAGGTGTTTCCATCAGTCGAAATATATTTTAGCAGTGATAGTGAAAGTGATGGTGGTGATACTCGCTTGTGCCGTAGAAACGTCCGTGATGCCTCAAATGTGTTGGATTTGCCAGAGGAGCGGTAAGTAAAAAAGTGGTGTGTGCAAGTGCTTTTAATTTTGTGCAATGTATTTCTTAGGTTTACTGCTGAAGAAATAACGCCGAAGCTAAAAGTAGCTTACAGAAACACCCACACTCCAGCACCCACAAAACTGGCAACATTTTTAGCTTTTCTAGCTACAGGTGGCTACCAGGCATCAATAGGAAACGAATGTGTCTTATCAATGTCCAAATCCCAAGTGTCGAAAGTAATAAGTGAACTTTTAGTTATCTTTGAAGAACACTTGGGACAAAAATGGATTAAGTTACACAAAAGCTTAGAAGAAGAAAATAAAACCAAACAAAGCTTTTATCAACTCGCTAGCATACCTGCTGTTGTGGGCTGTGTAGATGGAACACATGTTCGTATTAAGGCTCCTGGAAATGATATGAACCATTTGTATTACAACCGGAAGGTTACTACAGCATAAACGTAATGTTGGTGAGTACTATGCAAACATGTGTTAAGAAAATGGCATAGCTTTTAATAAATTCAACGTTAAATTGTTTTTAGGTTTGCGATCATAATATGGTTATTATGTATGTGGATGCAAGACACCCAGGAGCCAACCACTACTCTTTTATTTGGGACCAAAGTGTAGCAAATCACCATTTGAAGACAAATTATTCAAATGGAAAAAGAAACACATGGCTCTTGGGTATATTAGAAAAAACATTTGTATTTGAATAAAAAATTAATAATATTCTTAACAGGAGATTCAGGTTATAAGTTGCAGCCGTATTTGATGACACCATTTCTAAATCCAACAGAAGCTCAAAAGAAAAAATATAATGAAAGGCATTGCAAAATCAGAAATATTATTGAACGATGTAATGGCGTATTGAAGAATCGTTTTCGGTGCATAATCGGTTCGAGAGGTTTGCACTACAATCCGGAGAAAACTACAAAAATTATCAACGCATGTTGCATTTTACACAACATTTGCATATTTTATAAAAATGATTTGGAGCTTTTTAATACTGATTGTCCAGAATATTTAAATGATGACGATTCTGACGATGATGATACCGAAGAAATTTCCGAAGAAGCAGTTGCTGCAACTATAAGAAATAATATTGTAAGAAATTTGACCTGAGAAATAAAAAAAGAAAAGTATATTGGTTTTAAATTTGTTATAATATTCATTCATTTATTAAACAAAATAGAAAAAATAAAAATTCATTACAAAAAAAGAAAACTAAAAGGATAATGGGTTTTTGATATCGATATCCTATTTTATTCTTCGTCCTTTAAGTGTTTAAGTATATCTGCCAAAGACTGTGCCATTATTTTTGAAGAATCGGCAATTTCTTTTAAAGAATTTGCTTGATCTTTTGCTGCTTCAGCTTGTACTTTGGCTGCTTCAGCTTGTACTTTTGCTGCTTCTGCGTGAACCTGTGCAGCTTCAGCTTGGATTTTGGCAGCTTCTGCTTGTGCCTTCATAATTTGGAGTGTTTTGTTTTGAATATCCATTTGATTATGTAAAAGCGTTAATCTATCGGTATTATCCTCAACGTGTTTTCTTTTCCTATTTTGGTGAACTGTTTGTTTATGCGTTAAAGACTTTTTCATATGGGATGGTTGGGATAATTGGTGCGCTATTGTTAGTATAGGTGATGAAATGTTCGGTGTAAAAATGTCTGATGAGTCGAGGTATGTTTCGTTAGTACTACTATTCTGCTTGTTGGAGGTAGTAGGTGTCACAACTGCTATCTTTTGCTGGATTCTGGGTGGCGTTATTAAAATCGGTTTATGGGCAGAACGCAACCCAAAAACTTTACCAGCAGGTGCTGCAGCTGATGTCAGATGGCATATCCTATCTATCTGTTGCTCCATATCCGTTAAATTATTCATATTGCACGGCCCACCACCAGTTCCATGTAAACTTTTATTATTTTCAGAGATTTTCTTTTTTACTCTGCATTTCTGATCATGCCATACCTATAAAAATATACACACATATGTTTCTACATTATTTATCAATAACAAACTGCAATTACACTAACAAATACCTTTTTCCATTCGTATCCATTTCTTCTTCTGCCACAGTGTCCCATGTCTGTTCCACTGCCACTCGGCTGCTTCCAAAAGTTGGGCTGCCTGTTGCAAGATGTGGAAATTCTTCCATTAAATCCACCAATTTTTGGAATTGAACATAAGTTGTTTTTTTAAGGCTACGCGTTAATTTTATTATATAAATATTTTTACTATTCCTTAAAAAATTTAAACCTACCATTTTTTGATGTTTGAATCCACAATTATGTATTTCAGAATTTTTTTTTTTAATTAATATTTATTTGTTGATGCGCACGATTGAAATTTATTACTCGTCTGTTTTTGACACAAGTGACGTTTAAAATTGCATTAGAGAACCTCAAAAAGTGTACATAAATGACTACACTTAGGATTTCACTCAACGAAACTTGACGAATGAGTTACAGAACCGCAAACCAAATTTTTCTACTCATTTGAGCACATCGTGCGAGTCACTTGTAATGTAGAAACAGGCTATAAAATTTTTAGGGTGTTCCGATAGAGAGGTGTTATCCACGAATATGTGTTTATTTCTTGAACTGTAGGAGGTAGAGACTAAAGATTAACAAACAGTAATTAAAACTTAGTTCGCTATATAAAAAAGTACAAAAAAATAAATCTAAAAATTAAAGGGTGTTCCGATAGTGGTGTGATTTGCATGTATAAGGCCTAACTTTTGAACCATAATATGTAGACGCTTGAAGGTGTATAACTGTGGCCGCTATAGTAGCAAATACTAAAATTTATAGGGTGTTCCGATAGAGAGGTGTTATTCACGAATATGTGCTTATTTCTTGAACTTTAGATGGCATACACTAAAAATTTACAAACAGTAATTAAAACTTAGTTCGCTTTATAAAGAAGTCTAAGAAAATAAACCTAAAAATTAAAGGGTGTTCCGATAGTGGTGTTATTTGCATGTATAACGCCTAAGTTTTGAACCATAATAGGTAGACTCTTGAAATTTTCACAGAAGGTGTATAACTATGGCCACTATAGCAACAAATACTAAAACTTATATTGCAGATAGTAATTAACTCTATGTTCGCTTTCGAAACAAGTATATAAAATTAAACCTTAAAATTAAAGGGTGTTCCGAAAGTGACGTGCTTTGCGTGTATATGGTCTAAGTTTTGAACGATAATAAGTAGACTCTTGAAGCTTTTACAGGAGGTTTATTACAATGGCCACTATAACAAATAATAAAAATTAAAGGGTGTGCCGACAGTGACGTGACTCTCATATATAACGCCTTTATTTCTTGAACCGTAATAGGAAGACTCTTAAAATTTTGTACAGAAAATATGTAAGAAGATACGGCCAATATGACAATTACTAAAAATTAAAGGGTGTTCCGGCAATGATATGTTTTTCACGTATAGTGACTTATTTTTTCAGTCGTAATAAGTAGACTCTTGATATATTCATAGAAAGAGAATTTCCATGGCCGTTATATCAAATACCAAAATTAAAGGGTGTTCCGTCAGAAACATGATTTTTACTTAAATAGCCTTATTTTTTGAATCGTAGTAGGTAGACCCTTGAATTGTTTACAGTAGATGTTGTACTTCCGCCGCAGTAACAATTAAAAATTACTAAAGGGTGTTCCATCAGTGACATATTTTTTAACCGCAATAGGTAGGCGCCAGATATTTTCATAGAAAGCGTATTAGCTTGGCCGTTATAACAACAATTCCTAAAATTTAAAGGGTGTTCCAATAGCATTGCAATTTTCGCGAATATGATTTTAAAAATAAAGGGTGCTCCATAAGACATGAAAAAATCAGCAACTTGAATTTTTAAAGTCGTACTAACCATAGTACGGAACCCTACGTGTGTGAGACTAACTCGCACTTGACTGATTTTTTCATATTCGACATGGGCGTGGCATACAAAGAAAATATTTATCATCGTGTAGCTTGGTAATGGTAATATGTAGTGCCTTGAAATTTAGCACCTATAATATCTATATTAACACGACGTGAATGGAATAGTGGGCGTGGTACATTGCATACAAAGTGAAAAAATATTATCCTGTATCTAGAGAACTGAATTAGGTAGCAGCTTGGAATTTCGCACCAGTAATCCCCTTATTAATGTACAAGTTGAAAAATTATTATCGTGTTCCTGGAAAACTATAATAGATAGCGCCTTGAAACTTTGCACGAGTAACCCCTGTGAACATGCGTAAAATCTACTAAAATTCAGAAAGAACTAGGACAGTGGGCGTGGTACCTCCCATATTAAGTAAAAAATTAATATAGTGTACCTGAAGAACTACAATAGGTACAGTCTTGAAACTTTGCACAATTAACCCTCATATTAATATGCATTGTCTAGCAAAATACAGACTGGATTAGATGGTACCTCCTTACTTTTCTTCCAAGTGTTTGTTGTATTTTTTTGTGGATGGATGTAGCGAAGCGCACACTTATAATAAAAGGATTATCAAAGTTAATAAAAATCCTGCACATAAATCAAGAATTTTGCAATTTACTGAGTTCTGGACAGTGTAGGAAAACTATGAAATTAAAAATTTGGTTTAGTGTTAGAAAAAGTAAAAATATTGATTAAATAAAAACTAATTACATAAATTTTATATGAAATTGTACCATAACAGAATGAAGTGTACCAGTGATGTGTCGATTGTACCAAATTTGGTACAATTTTACCACAAATCCCAACACTGCTGCCAACTATTTCATGAGAACTTTTCGAGTGCGTCTTCTCATTTCGTAAAATTGAGAGTAATTTTAACAAATCAATTGCGTTATTCTGCTGGCATTCTCTCACATATTATGCCAAAGTTTATCCCAGTTGTAGATACTATGTTAGAGTAAAAAAAACTTTTGCACTTTCGTAACGAATTATACGAAAATCGTAATACACAGTACGAATAGTTCAAACTCGTGTATTTTTTTTCGAAATATGTACGCCGCAACCCCACAGCAGTGATTAGCCGTTATTGTTGCATGAGTTAAAGTCGTTAAAGTTACTTGGGTTAATTATGGGCCGGGAACTAGCGAATATACAGGTAATTTCTGTATATTCTACATATATCTAAACCGGTATCCGATCAATTGAAAGAGCTGGCAGACCCAAATTTTAATGTTTCGAGAAGGGTCGCGCTTGTGATAGGTCCGCAAGTATCTCCACTCGTTCTGAAAATTCGAATTTATTTGAACCCTGGGGGGTTACTGCGTAATTCGATTCGAAAGAAAAAATGTACGAGTTCGAACAATTCGTACTGTGTATTACGATTTTCGTATAAATTGTTACGAAAGTGTGGAATATTTTTTTCTCTAACGAAAAATAAAAATCTCTATCTGAAGAAAAACAAAAATCCCTTTCGAAAGGTCGACTCTGTAGTACGAAAACAAGCATCAGTTACGCAAAAAGCATTAGGAGATTGTTCGAAAGCTATTTTGCTAGTGACAAATTGAAAAAAAAGTAAAAATTCAAGTATTTTAAAGTTTCAAAATAAATAAAAGTGTATAATACATAAATTAAACTTAATAATGTTGGTTTTAATACAATTATTTTAATGTTAAATGTAAATTTAATTTTATTTGAACTATTTTTTATTAATGAATTAATAATTATTCAGGGTTCAGGGTTTTAGGTGAATAGCAGTGGATCTTTGTTACCTTTTTAATTCACTTTCTATGCCATTAAGTATATACGTAATTGAATCCTTACTGAAAGAAGTTTTTTACAAAACTAAATCATACATTTTGTTAATAGAATTTAGACAATATTTATGGTCTCTTGCCTGTTATCATTAAGATTAATGATATTTGATGGGACCCTTACTATTTTGCTTTGAACTCTTTCTGGAATTAAATTTAATTAATTAATGAATTTTAATCCACAACGAAACACAATCCATTATTAAATCCATTATTAAAAAATAATTAGAAAAGTATAATATTTAAACTTTCTTTTTTAACTGCTTTTTGTTTTGGGTTATTTTCACCAAGTTTGACAATTAAGTTGCAGTGCTACCAACTTTTCATCATAATTTCCCATTTGTTTAAGAATACAACTCTGTCATCGTTTCGAACGAGTTACGCAGTACGATTAAGCTTTCGATTCGGAAATTGCTTTCGAAAAATTTTAACTTTCGAATCGAATTACGCAGTAACCCCCCTGACTTTCTCTGGCTCTATTCAATATTTGTAGTTGAGTATTTTTATGGTATTTCTAAAACCCGTATGGCTACAGTATGTAGTCTGCTGAAAACTACATCCCATAGACCTTGTTTTATGACACCTTTAATAAAACGTTAGTAAATAAATTACATTTTTAGTGTTTTGTGAGGAAAGAAGTGTCAGGAAACACGGATACGTTGGCGTCAGTATCAACAAGAAACTTAAGATTTAAAATTTTACCTTTCACCATTGCACGTTGGGTTGAAATTCCCAATAATGACTCTTAATTGAAGATTTAAAATTAATATTTTTAAAAAGTAATCTATTTCAGGTTATAGTAAACAAAATTGTGCATCACTAATTATCTCTTTCATTTTTCTATGTTATCTACTTTTCGAGTTGTGGGTTGTCAAAGTTGAAGTTTTTTTTTAGTTTTTGAAAACAGTGGTAAACATTTTTTTTTTAAATAAATTTTGTTTTTTTCCTCGCATAAAAGTAATATTTTTTCAATGAAACATTCAACTTCAGGTATTTGGAACTCAAATGTGTATCTCAGTTAAATATTTTTGTTGTAGAAATATTTTTAATATTTTTTTGAAAATTGGTGTAAAAAAAATAATTTTCCACTTTCAAGGAAATTCAAATCCGGTTTGGGGAAGCTTGAGTCAAAAAAAAAAAAAAAAATGTTTTCTATTTCAACATAAAAGAAAAATTCGTTATGCTTAGCAACGCACTCACTGCATTAATCATGTATGTATGCAAGTGTGTAAATATACATACATGTAGTTTTACATAAATTTTTAATACATGGTCCGCAGATTATTACTCATGCACTGTTACCTATTGGCCAGTTATCGGAGGAAGCACAGGAAGCTCGTAATAATGATTTTAAATCATACAGAGAATATTTTTCACGGAAATGCAGTCGTGAAAAGTCCAATGAAGATATTTTCAATAGATTTTTAATAAGCTGATCCTATTATTAGTAATATGAGCAAACATTATAAAAAGAAAATTAGCGTGTTACCACAGCAGGTATTGGACCTTCTATTATTACCTGAAATTTCTGAAGAAAATAATTCCGCTGATATATATTTTTGTGACAGCGAATATGAAGACTAATAAAATGTAAATTTATATTAATAAAAACTTTTTAATAAATAAAGATTAGTATGGCCGTTTTGCGGGAAAATTTTGTATAGATATATACGAAATCATTTACTGATTTCGTTGAATTTTTGTACTAACCTAAAAAAATCAAATTACCCAAATTTCATTTATTTATATTTAAAAATAGAGCTTCCAAAGCAATTTAAATATTCATACGAATTGACGAACAAACACCCCTGGCGTTTAAAAAAAATTTTTTTTTCAAAAAATTTTTAAGTAGTAATGACCCACTTATTACTACGAAACGAAAAATAAGTGCTATCTCTAACGCCTGAATTAAGAGCCGTTTTTAGGAGTTTCAACCCAATGTGCATTGACGGGAAGCCTATTATTTTCCGACGAATTTAAATTTGCCGTCGAGAATGCGCATGTTTTGACACATTTCTTTGCCTTTTCACCAATCTTGAAATGGTACCAGCAATACGGCTTACCTTTCTTACCTTAGCACGTACCTTTTTTACATGTACAGTATGCAAAATCCGTATTCGTACACATTTAGTTTTCGCGAAAACGACTACCATGTAATAAAATAAATAACTAAAAAGACTTTTTTTAAAATAATTTTAAGCAAAAGAGTTTATTTAACAAAATTAAAATTAAAAATTTAATTCAATATTTTGTCTGAATTCACAGTTTTTAAAAACAAAATTCATATTCGTACACATAAATTTTATGTAAAATAATTTTAAAACTAACTTTAATATTTAGTTGAATAACTTTACATTAAATAAGCTTGGGAATATAAAAATTAAAAAAGTTATGTAAGTTAATTTATTTTTAAAACGGTTTACGATATTAAGGAAATAGTGCATTTTCTAAAGGTGTACGAATATGGATTTTGCATACGTATGTTGAAAGCTACGGCCGCGGCTCTTTCTACGACCTCAACATCGAGCTAATTCTTAGACTTTTTTTTAAGAATATCTGTTAGCTCTTTTCTAGTACGTTTCTTGCTGATAATGTAGATACTGCGTTTACTTCCCAAGATTTTGAAGTGTCAGCAATTTTGTCTGCCATAAGTGCTGTTTTGCTTAGTGATTCACTACTTACTAATAAAATAGCTTGCATTTGTTTTGGTAAAATTCTTCAGTAACTCGTCCGACAATTTACCAGAGGACAACGTGGTCATCTCACGAGAAAGTGTTGACGGTTTTTTATCTCCCAACTTAATATCGCGTAACAGTTTATTCATTTGTTTTTCCTGCGAATCGTTAAAGCATAGAGCTACAAAACAATCGACAGTAATGTCGATAGTTTTTTTTTCGGCTGACTATCGATTGATAGTCTTTCAATATTGATACTATCCCAAATTTTAAATAGAAATACGAAGTTGATTACGTGTAGTCAACGTCAGATTTGTAGCAACTTATTCGACTCAGATTGTAATGTACAAATACAAATAAAGTAAATCATACTTTTAATCATTTCAAATAAAGAGTGCCACATTATTTAAGTGATATACTTTGGTAATAATTATTAGTAAACTTTAGCTATCTAAATCCGGCGGCTCCGTCAAGTACTGACTGCCGCTTAACAGTTCTCATTCTCTTTACAAACTACAGGTGAAGCTACAATTTAAAGCAAGTAAATAGCTAAATATAGATATTAATTTTTTTAAATAATAGCCCAATTCACAATCTTGTGCACTTGATATTGTAAATTTATGCTATTGTAAAAATGTTCCATGAATTGTGAACGGATTTTATTTCAGTTTGAAATACTTGTTGCAAAACATAAAACTTCATATTAGTGTTCTGGCTTCAATTAGTGGATTTTAAATCGACAAAACTGTTGTTTTGAAATTTTTTTCAACAAGGGCATGAAATATTTATTCATCTACGAGGGCAAACGTATTCGACAGTAAAAGTTAACTGGAACTGTGTGTATAACATTGAAAGTTACGGAATTATGAAAACTCCCTCATAATATTGGCATTATGGCCAAAACTCGACAGTAGTCCAGTATTTAATAACAACTAACAGGAGTCTTGCATTTAAAGCTGACGTCGTAGTAGACGCAGCGTACCCAAAATGCTACTGTAGTCTCGTAATAGACGCAGCTTGCGCAGAACTCAGCAGTATTAGCTAACGCTTAACAGGATCAGGTTTGAATTGAATTATCAAACTGCCCTCGTAATGGATGCAGATGCGCCTTGATAGCGTCAAAATTCGACAGCCAGGCAGGCCAGTAATAGATAAAATTTTATTATGTCCATATGGATCCATTTTTTACGTTTTTAATTTTTCGATTTTCATACATAGCACTTGAAAAATTTCGATAGTATCGATAGTTTTGCAGCAAACTATCGAATGGGCCAACTATCGATAGTTTTGCAGCTCTAGTAAAACATCCTTGCAGCCGTTGTTTGAGAGTTTCGTACATATTGTTTTCCGAGAGTTGGTAATTGAACCTACAATGCCGTGGAATTTGGTTAAGTCTGTAGTAAGGGTGAGTTCGAAAACGTCTAAACACATTGCAGTGATGCGGTTTTACTACTGTTTCAATACAAAGCAAACCAGTGTGTTGTTTACTTTGTATTAAACACATTTTGCGAGTTAGTCTCACACACGTAGGGTTCCGTACTATGTTTAGTACGACTTTAAAAATTTAAGTTGTTAATTTTTTATGTCTTATGGGGCATCATTTAATTTTACCTTTTTAATTGTTACAGCGGCCGAAGTAGCACATCTACTGTAAACATTTCAAAAGTCTACCTATTACTGTTTATAAAATAAGGCTATTTACGTCAAAATCATATCACTGTCGGAACACCCATTAGTTTTATTATTTGTTGTAGTGACCATGGCAATTCCTCCTCTATAAATATATCAAGAGTCTACATATTATGATTAAAAAACAAGTGAAAGTGCTATATTCGGCCGTGCCGAATCTTCTATACCCTTCACCACGGTGATTTTATTTATACAGACATGTACAGCATTATCCATATTGTTGACTCTTTACTTAAATAAATTTGTATGAGAAAAAATCATTATTCAAGAGTTAAAAAAATAGAAAACAAATTCCGTTTGCTACAATTGTCGCCGTGTTGTCAGCTACTTAATGATATTGAAGCCGACAGCTACATCGTAAACTCTGACATTGTTGTAGAAATACTTATTTTGTTTTTATAAAATTAAATAACTTTTTCAAAAAATTATAAATATTTCCTCCAAATGTATATGAATTTGTAATTTACAATTTTGTGACATTTTCTTTTGTTGAATAAAATAGAAATTAGCCTAAGTTGATGACAGCCACAACGATGGCCGTGTAGCCATGTAACTTTGCTGACTTCAAAATAATCGTTTTATTTTTGACAGTTTGTGGTCGGTATCCTGATGATGTCTATGTGTTTAATGCACCTAGGTTTTAAAACAGAGATATCATCTATTTAAAAATCAAACGCATTTAAAACAAGTAAAAGTGCTATATTCGGCCGTGCCGAATCTTCTATACCCTTCACCACGGTGATTTTATTTATACAGACATGTACAGCATTATCCATATTGTTGACTCTTTACTTAAATAAATTTGTATGAGAAAAAATCATTATTCATGAGTTAAAAAAATAGAAGACAAATGAAAACAAATTCCGTTTGCTACAATTGTCGCCGTGTTGTCAGCTACTTAATAATATTGAAGCCGACAGCTACATCGTAAACTCTGACATTGTTGTAGAAATACTTATTTTGCTTTTATAAAATTAAATAACTTTTTTAAAAAAATTATAAATATTTCCTCCAAAACTTTTTTTTTGCATATGAATTTTTAATTTGCAATTTTGTGACATTTTCTTTTGTTGAATAAAATAGAAATTAGCCTAAGTTGACGACAGCCACAACGTTTTATTTTCGACAGTTTGTAGTCGGTATTCTGATGATGTCTATGTGTTTAATGCACCTAGGTTTTAAAACAGAGATATCATCTATTTAAAAATCAAACGCATTTAAAACAATATGTTACTCTATATACACACATACATACATATGTATATTCGTAATATTAAATATATGTTATGTTACAGTCATAATTTTCATTTTCAAAGAAATATTGAAATTTTTGTTTTAATTTTTAGAAAATTGTGTGTAAAAATTTTTTGTAAAAATTATTTTTTTAAAAATTTTTTGTAAAATTTTATTTGAAAATTGTTTGTAAAATTTTTGAATACAAGCTTTATAATTATAATCAACCATATCACAAATCGTATCCCTGAATGACAGGATTGTTATATAAGTGCAGAGAAGATATTTAAGCACAAAGTCGAGCTAAATCATATTAAAAATTTGTGGATCCACTTATAGAAACTGGCTGGAAAAAACTAAAGTACAAAAAATAATGAATTAAAAAGGAGAAGTGGGATAAAATATAATTTATCTAAGCTAGAGTAAATTATTTCTAGAAGTTTAATGCCCAAATCGGACACTCCAAGTATGAGCAGCAAAATAATATATTTTAGGCAATTAAGCAGGTAAATATATGAAATCTCTCAAATTTTGAAAACATTTATTTGACAGTGCAAAATCTAAACAATTTTTTTATAGTTGCGATTAAAATTTTTCTATGAAAGTTAAATCAATTTTTTCAGTATAATTAAGTTATAAACACATGTGAAAACGTGATGCTTAAAAGCTAATAAATTTGCCAAGAAATAAGTGTTTCTTTTCACGATTTTTAATTTTTTCTATTATGGAAAACATTTATTTGACAAACTGTATTCACAAAAACAAAAGATTGCTACTGTTAAGATATGCACTTACGGAATTTATAAATTTAATACTGTCTGGCAACTTTGTTTCTTAAATTCTTTTTTATAATCTGTTTTTCTTTATCACAAGCTTACAAGTTTTTGTTCGATCTAGAAGTTTCTTTTATAACCTAATCATTTTTTTAATAAACTGTTATAAAAGCAAGTCATCGTGTATCTTTATTGTACATAAAATTAATCTGGTGTTTCTGCTGAATAGTGCTGTTCATAGTTTTTTTAAACTGCTAATTTCTCAACAGGTTATGGGCCCAATCCCCCATGTGTAGTGAGTGCGAAATAATTTCTACAATTTTGGTATGTGGACAGTGACGAGCAAGCTGCGTTTGATTCTGCATTTATTTCTGGTTTTATAGAAGAGATAATTGAAAGTGTTTATACAAACTCCGAGATTCAGGCTGGGCTTCAAAGTTTAAAAGAAGTAAGCATGAGTGAATCAAGAGTTTATCACATTCACCGTTTTGACGGACAGAACTACCAACTTTGGAGACGCCAGATGGAAATATATATGGCTGAAAACAAATTAACGCCGTACATTCTTGGCACAATAAGGGAACAGAGCAAAATGCTATTCAGTGGGATGAAAAGGATGCTGAAGCGCAAGCATTCATTATGAGAGGCATCGAGCTAGAACAACTCAAGCACCTCACTGAATGTTTAACGGCAGCGCAAATGTGTTCATGCAGAGAAAAGTGAACAATCCGCGCATGTTCTTCTTGAAAAATTTATGAATGTTAAAATGACAGACGACGAACAAGTCGTAGATTTTGTCGCAAATGTTATGTCAATAGCACAAAGACTAAAAGACATGAATTTGGAACAAAAGCAACCAATGATTATTGCAAAAATTTTAAGTAGTCTACCAGTCAAATTTGATCACGTTCGTACTGCATGGTATGCAGTCCCTCGGGAACAACAAAATATAGAGCGTTTAACAGAACACATAGTTAATGAAGAAAGCTTGATAAATTTACGTACATTCAGCAGTAACAACAACGACAACAGCAACGTTACATCAAATGCCGTTTATGCAGCCAGCAAATTCAGAGAGAAGAATAACAACAACACATTTAATAAAAAACGCAATGGCAAATGTAATTACTGCCAAAAGGCGGGCCACTGGGCTAGAGAATGCAGAAAACGAATAAAAGAACAACAACATAAAATAGAAAGAAATAAGCAACCTTATTCACTGGCATTACAAAATTAATCAAAAGACAATAAACGTCAAATTGATACAAATGCATACCTATTTAATGTAGACAAGACAATAAGTACTGCTAAACTGGAAACTGGAACATAAAATTGTGAAAGATTTGAACATTTCTAATGTACCAAAAGAACAACCATTTTGTGAAGGCTGCGCCTACGGTAAGCAACACAGGAATCCTTTTCCAAAATCTGGTGCTAAGAGAGCTAGTAAGCCAGGAGAAATTTTCCATATGGATCTTTGTGGAAAAATGAGTCAATCGTCAATCGGTGGATCCAATTACTTTTTAATTTTGAAAGACGATTATTCACGATATTGTTTTGTGTATTTTTTGAGAAACAAAAAAGATGTTTTAGGTAAACTAATGCAGTTTTTGGCTGATGTACAAGCAGACGGACATAAAATAAAACGCATAAGATCAGATGGTGGCCTTGAGTTTTGTAACGAGGAAGTAAAAAGTTTGCTCTTAAGGAATAAAATAAAACACGAGGTCACTACGCCAAGAGCTCCTGAACAGAATGGGTTCATTGAAAGACAAAATAACACCGTAGTGGAAAGCGCTAAAGCAATGCTTCATAGCAAACAGTTACCTTTATATTTGTGGGCTGACGCGACACATACCGCAGTTTATATAAAAAACAGAACGGCCTCCGATGTTATAGACATGTGCACCCCCTACGAGAAATGGTTTGGAACAATACCATCTGTTGCACATATTCGTATTTTTGGCAGCGATGCATATATTCATATTCCCAAAGAGCAGCGCACCAAATGGGATAAAAATTCTATCAAAGGCATCCTGGTCGGCTACAATGAGGAAAGCAAAGCTTACAGGGTGTTTGATCCAGTTAATAGGCGTGTGCTTATACGACGTGATGTGTTATTCAACGAAAAACGCATTAGAGTAAATGAATTTTATGAATGCAAGCAAAGCAGCACGCACGAACCTGAGAATGTGCAACACTCGCCAATAGTTCACAAAACAGACAAATCTAAGTTAATACAATCGTCTCGTAGTCCTTATTTATTTATTTATTTATTTATTATTATTAGTCAATAGAATATAATCCTTACAGACTAGTTACAAAAATTCTTAAAATTAATGGAATAAATGAGTTTATTATGAATTAAGAAATACGATAATTTTATGCTTTATTACATTTATATTTAAAGAAAAATCGATAAATTGAAACAAACAATTATATGTACGACATAACCTCGTAAAAGGGTCAGAAAAAGAATAATTAGCTCTACACAATTTAATAAAAATAGGATAATAATGACGTGTATTACGACAAGGAATATTAAAGTTAACAGAACTTAATAGGAAATCACAGCTAATATTACCATTGATAAGGTTCAACATGAAAGAAACATTTAACATTGTACGACGACTTTTAAGAGTAGGCAGTTTTATTAATGCTAATCTACTTGAATAAGAAGGGAAATTTGTAGTGTAATTCCAATGAAAACCACGTAAACAGAACAATAAGAATTGCTTTTGCACAGATTCAATACGAGCATTGTGAATGTTATAATAAGGATCCCATATAACTGATCCATATTCTAAAATAGGTCGAACTAGAGACATGTAGAGTTGCTTCGTAATGTATGGATCCGAAAACTCTTTAGCCCAACGTTTTATGAAGGCAAGAGTACTTCTAGCTTTGTTTACAGCCATAGTAATATGAGAAACGAAGTTTAATTTGGGATCTAGTAATATTCCAAGATCAATAAATGAATCAACCAACTCCAGTTGATGGCCTCCCAAAGAATAGTTTGCGGAAATGTAATTATTTCTGGAAAAACGCATGCATTTACATTTTTTTAAATTCAGCTCCATCAAGTTGATGTTACACCATAAAAAGAAGTTATTAAGATCATTCTGAAGATGAACGTGATCAATAAAGCGATTAAAAGAGTAAAAAATTTTCACATCGTCAGCGTACATTAATATATTTGTGTGGTTAATAACGGTAGGAAGATCGTTTATAAACAGCGAAAATAAAAGTGGTCCAAGATGACTGCCTTGTGGTACACCGGATGAAACATATATGTATTTGGAAGTGCTATTGTTGAATCGAACTGTTTGCTTTCTGCCCATTAAATATGATTTTATCCAGGTTAAACTTCTTTGGGTTACGCCTAACAAATCCAATTTAGTTAGAAGAAGTTGATGGTTTACTTTGTCAAACGCTTTACTAAAGTCTGTATAAATAGCATCAGTTTGTTTCTTTTGTGTAAATGCACTATTTATTAAAGTTGTTAAATGAAGAATATTAGTTGTGGTTGAGCAACCCATTCTAAAACCATGTTGATGAGGTGATAATAACGATGCAGTATGATGACAGAGAAAGTCAGTAATTAGTTTTTCAAATAATTTTGGAATAGCACTTAATTTGGCAATACCAATATAATTCGAAATATCGGACTTATTACCAGATTTATATAAAGGTATAATATACGAGTCTTTCCAAAATTCAGGAAAATAACCACATTTAATAGATGCATTAAACAATAAAGTTAATGGTCTGACGAATGAATCTGCACATCGATTTAAAATACAACTTGGGACTCCATCAGGTCCATTGGTAAACGACATCTTTAGCTTTTTTAAGTTAACCAAAATATCACTTGTGTTGAACGTAGGAAAAGAGAATAATTGGTTCGATGCAATTGCATAAGGGTAACCATTACTGTTATCGTATACAGCGTCAGAATAGGTGCTGGCAAAAAAATTAGCAAACATATTGCATATGACATCAACATTGCTCGATTCTTGATTGTGCAATTTCATAACTGATGGGTATCCACGAGATTTTCTTTTCAAATTGACAAATGAATAAAAAGATTTTGGATCTTTTACGAAATTGTTTTTTACTTTATCCAGATAATCTTTATATAATGCGTGGTTTAGTAAATTATATTCTGAGCGACTGACAGAATACTTTCCGTAATCAACAAACGAACCAGATCTTTTATATTTTTTATAATTTTTGTTTTAAAGGTTTTTCAGCCGTGAGAGATTTTTAGAATTCCATGGTGGTCCAAATGCAGTTTTAACAGGTTGTTTAGGAACACAAGTTTCAAAAAAGGAGTAGATTTTCTTATAAAAGATCGTAACAATTTTATCAATGTCAGAATTATTATTGTTTTTGGGAATAGACAAAAATTCATTCCAGTTGGTATTTCTTATTAAATTATTTAATAGATTATAATCTGTTCGTTTGAAAGAAAAAACTTTATCAACTTTAGATGTGTTTAATTTAACTCCAGATAAAACAGAAGAACTGATTTCAATAGTCGGATGATATCTATCTTCAGGCAATGTAATAGGTTCCGAGCGACTAATTGTGCAATCATCAACTTCATTAGTAAACACTAAATCAAGTAGTTTCCCGAATTCATTGCAGACGCCATTCATTTGATGTAACGATAATCCAAAAATTTCATTTAAGAAATCATCATGACAGTATTTATTATTCACGGGGACCAAATATGGGGTATCAGGTATATGCTTCCATACAATTGATGGTAAGTTGAAATCACCAACAACAAAAATTGAGTCTTTGGTATCAATAAGTAAAGCAACGGTCTTAATGGCTTCAATATGTTTAGAATAAAGGGAACAATCGGATTCTGGTGGAACATATGAACAAGTCAAATAAATTTTTTTGCTTTTCAGTTTAACAACAACAGCAACAAATTCGATATTACTGGAATCAGTTGGAACAACTTCGGATGGATAGAAACAAGAAACAGCGATTAGAACTCTACCACCTCTTCGTCCATTACGATTGTATCTGTATATTTGATATTTATTACAAAGAACTTCAGCATTAAAAACGTTATCATTAAGCCAGGTTTCAGTAAAGATGATAACATCAAAGGTAAAATCATAACTATTAACGAGAAGCGTAGACAGTTTAGTATTCAATCCACGAACATTTTGGTACATAATGTTAATACGATTCTTATTAGAAATTAGTTTTTTGAAATTACTTCATTTCTATTTGGCAAATGCGCAATGTTTTTAGTCCTTGGATTTTCTTTAAATAAATATTCCCGAACAAAAATATTTGCAGGCCAAAAACAAGGGTCAGCTATGCGGTCGTAGATATGTGCCGGAACAGAAATTTTAAATGATGTTATAGTCCTTGGTTGTGAATATGAAAATTTCTTTACAAAAATATCGGCACTAATATCCAGTTTCGATTTTATATAGTAATTAACGTCTTCAGGGGTCGTATCATATGCCAAGCGAGAAAGAAATGTATATCTATTCTGAGGAACAACAATTAACTGTTTAGGAGTAATGACATTTACATTGTTAACCATAACAGAAGATGATGGACCAGGAACGAGATCCTGATTTACTACCTCCTTATTAGTTGATACTGCGGGAGATGATACAGCATAGTTATTTGAAACTTGATTAATTGTGGGCTCATGGATTGGAATAGATGAAGTAGTTGTTTGACTGTTTAATTTTTCAGAGGCATTTAAGGGTTCATAATATGGCTTATTTTTATTTCTGGCAGATTTACGGCGTTTAGGAGATGACTCAGGCGTTTGCAAATTATTTAGTTGTTTAAAATCATTGAATAAGTTTCCATATGCAGTTATTTCATTAGAGAGAACAGACATTTTGTTTTGTAAATTATTAAAAGTATTCTTAGTGCTATTGAAAAAACTATAAAACTCAACATCAATCTTTTCACAATTGTTACAGCACCATTTTAAGTTTTTTGTATGCTGTAGAGCTTCAGCCACGAGTGTTTTTAACCCACAACACTTAAAATGGCAAAGGCCATGACACAGCCAACAAACTATCATCCTTTCATCATCACCAGTAATAGAACAGTTTTTATTTAAGCATTTATATTTTAGTTCACTCATTTTCATTAGTTTATAGTAATTAGAAGATTATTAGCAATTATAATATGAATTAAAAGTTTTATAAATTTTTGGCAACAATAGTTATTGTTAGCAATAATTAAAAAGTATAAACAATATTTTAATTAATTAAGTTTGATTAAATTTCTTATTTTATAAATATGTATTATGGACGAGAAGAAAATTTTTAGCTTAGACTGTAAAATTTAAATTAACAGTCAGACGTGTAGAGTTTATGACTACCAAACTTGGCAGCATTTGTTTGTTGTGTATTTTGTTTTCAACCAGTATTTGTAAAAGCAGAACAGCTGGTAATGTTTTTATTTAAGCACTTTTGATATTTAATAGTTGTCTCTATCAAAAACAAACTAATTTGAGTGAAAAAGTGGAAAGTTTTAATTTTGAGTTGTAAAACTTATTTAAGTTCAAATGTTTTTTAATTTAAAAATATTAAATGTACTGCAAACAATAAATAAAAATAATATGTTCGCGACAACACAGGCACTATGGTATATAACACTAGTGAGATCCAGCAATATATTACTTAGATTTAAACAATGTTTTAATTAATAATGTAGAGCCAATTAAAAACACGTCCGATCGCGATGATTGAAAACACCTAAGAAGCACTAAGAAGTACATCAAAAACTAAAAAACCTGACAAAGAAGGTGAAACAAACATTGCAGAATTATGTGTTGCATGCGTTGAGCCATCAACCTTAGTGGAAGCAATGTTAAGTGAAGAATGTGACAAATGGACTGAAGCTATTAATGAAGAAATAAAATCTCTTCAGAATAATAATACATGGGTTTTAGTTCCACGAACTAATGACATGCACGTTTTAACGAACCGGTGGATTTTCAAAAAGAAATTCAAGTCAAATGGCGACATAGACAAATTTAAAGCACGTTGTAACGACACGTTTTCGCTTTAGCCGGGATAGTTCAGCGGTGGTCCAGTGTCGTACATACGTAAACCAACAAAACGGACCAGTGTGTTGTTCACGCTCAAAAAAAATTAAGTTTACGGTTGGGTTTTTTTTAGTTTAGAGTTTATTCACAAAATTTTACATATCAATTTTACTTAATTTATCAAGGTTTTTCTTCTTCTATTCTTATTTTTAATTTTTTTATCCTTATTATTAACAAATAAATTTTAATTTTTTAATGTTACTATTACATTTGTTAAATTACAATTTTATAAATTTTTTTCCAAAAAAAAAAATTTAATTATTAAAAGTGTCAAAGGTGACAGAGAGTTTGCTCAGCCACATGCGAATTAAATTTTAGAAAAAAAACTGGTGGACTAAGCGGACCGTACAGCCATTGATGGCGGCAGCGCACAACCAGCAATGGTTGACCTCTTCAAATTTACACCGGGAGCTTTGACGGCAGCGCTCTATCTCCGCTCCTGCTGATCCAGGTCACTCGCTATTACTCGCCGATTCGTCCACTCAAACAATTAACGTAAATCAAAATAAAAAAAAAAAAGAAACAAGGGAGTCTTCAATGCGTGTGCACCGGTTTTGCTGGGAGACTTGCTTCTAGCTAACCGAAGCACCCGAATTGTGATGGAGTTGGTGGCTAAATCGCATATTGTAGCGGCAGCACACTACCACAATCCTTGATTTCACTGGCGGATATTAAGCAAGAAGTAATCGCAGATTGAAGCGGCAGCGCACAACCACAATCCTTGATTTTTCTTACTATTGATTTTATTAAATTTTTATTAAAAGAGTAAAAAATTTTCACATCGTCAGCGTACATTAATATATTTGTGTGGTTAATAACGGTAGGAAGATCGTTTATAAACAGCGAAAATAAAAGTGGTCCAAGATGACTGCCTTGTGGTACACCGGATGAAACATATATGTATTTTGAAGTGCTATTGTTGAATCGAACTGTTTGCTTTCTGCCCATTAAATATGATTTTATCCAGGTTAAACTTCTTTGGGTTACGCCTAACAAATCCAATTTAGTTAGAAGAAGTTGATGGTTTACTTTGTCAAACGCTTTACTAAAGTCTGTATAAATAGCATCAGTTTGTTTCTTTTGTGTAAATGCACTATTTATTAAAGTTGTTAAATGAAGAATATTAGTTGTGGTTGAGCAACCCATTCTAAAACCATGTTGATGAGGTGATAATAACGATGCAGTATGATGACAGAGAAAGTCAGTAATTAGTTTTTCAAATAATTTTGGAATAGCACTTAATTTGGCAATACCAATATAATTCGAAATATCGGACTTATTACCAGATTTATATAAAGGTATAATATACGAGTCTTTCCAAAATTCAGGAAAATAACCACATTTAATAGATGCATTAAACAATAAAGTTAATGGTCTGACGAATGAATCTGCACATCGATTTAAAATACAACTTGGGACTCCATCAGGTCCATTGGTAAACGACATCTTTAGCTTTTTTAAGTTAACCAAAATATCACTTGTGTTGAACGTAGGAAAAGAGAATAATTGGTTCGATGCAATTGCATAAGGGTAACCATTACTGTTATCGTATACAGCGTCAGAATAGGTGCTGGCAAAAAAATTAGCAAACATATTGCATATGACATCAACATTGCTCGATTCTTGATTGTGCAATTTCATAACTGATGGGTATCCACGAGATTTTCTTTTCAAATTGACAAATGAATAAAAAGATTTTGGATCTTTTACGAAATTGTTTTTTACTTTATCCAGATAATCTTTATATAATGCGTGGTTTAGTAAATTATATTCTGAGCGACTGACAGAATACTTTCCGTAATCAACAAACGAACCAGATCTTTTATATTTTTTATAATTTTTGTTTTTAAGGTTTTTCAGCCGTGAGAGATTTTTAGAATTCCATGGTGGTCCAAATGCAGTTTTAACAGGTTGTTTAGGAACACAAGTTTCAAAAAAGGAGTAGATTTTCTTATAAAAGATCGTAACAATTTTATCAATGTCAGAATTATTATTGTTTTTGGGAATAGACAAAAATTCATTCCAGTTGGTATTTCTTATTAAATTATTTAATAGATTATAATCTGTTCGTTTGAAAGAAAAAACTTTATCAACTTTAGATGTGTTTAATTTAACTCCAGATAAAACAGAAGAACTGATTTCAATAGTCGGATGATATCTATCTTCAGGCAATGTAATAGGTTCCGAGCGACTAATTGTGCAATCATCAACTTCATTAGTAAACACTAAATCAAGTAGTTTCCCGAATTCATTGCAGACGCCATTCATTTGATGTAACGATAATCCAAAAATTTCATTTAAGAAATCATCATGACAGTATTTATTATTCACGGGGACCAAATATGGGGTATCAGGTATATGCTTCCATACAATTGATGGTAAGTTGAAATCACCAACAACAAAAATTGAGTCTTTGGTATCAATAAGTAAAGCAACGGTCTTAATGGCTTCAATATGTTTAGAATAAAGGGAACAATCGGATTCTGGTGGAACATATGAACAAGTCAAATAAATTTTTTTGCTTTTCAGTTTAACAACAACAGCAACAAATTCGATATTACTGGAATCAGTTGGAACAACTTCGGATGGATAGAAACAAGAAACAGCGATTAGAACTCTACCACCTCTTCGTCCATTACGATTGTATCTGTATATTTGATATTTATTACAAAGAACTTCAGCATTAAAAACGTTATCATTAAGCCAGGTTTCAGTAAAGATGATAACATCAAAGGTAAAATCATAACTATTAACGAGAAGCGTAGACAGTTTAGTATTCAATCCACGAACATTTTGGTACATAATGTTAATACGATTCTTATTAGAAATTAGTTTTTTGAAATTACTTCATTTCTATTTGGCAAATGCGCAATGTTTTTAGTCCTTGGATTTTCTTTAAATAAATATTCCCGAACAAAAATATTTGCAGGCCAAAAACAAGGGTCAGCTATGCGGTCGTAGATATGTGCCGGAACAGAAATTTTAAATGATGTTATAGTCCTTGGTTGTGAATATGAAAATTTCTTTACAAAAATATCGGCACTAATATCCAGTTTCGATTTTATATAGTAATTAACGTCTTCAGGGGTCGTATCATATGCCAAGCGAGAAAGAAATGTATATCTATTCTGAGGAACAACAATTAACTGTTTAGGAGTAATGACATTTACATTGTTAACCATAACAGAAGATGATGGACCAGGAACGAGATCCTGATTTACTACCTCCTTATTAGTTGATACTGCGGGAGATGATACAGCATAGTTATTTGAAACTTGATTAATTGTGGGCTCATGGATTGGAATAGATGAAGTAGTTGTTTGACTGTTTAATTTTTCAGAGGCATTTAAGGGTTCATAATATGGCTTATTTTTATTTCTGGCAGATTTACGGCGTTTAGGAGATGACTCAGGCGTTTGCAAATTATTTAGTTGTTTAAAATCATTGAATAAGTTTCCATATGCAGTTATTTCATTAGAGAGAACAGACATTTTGTTTTGTAAATTATTAAAAGTATTCTTAGTGCTATTGAAAAAACTATAAAACTCAACATCAATCTTTTCACAATTGTTACAGCACCATTTTAAGTTTTTTGTATGCTGTAGAGCTTCAGCCACGAGTGTTTTTAACCCACAACACTTAAAATGGCAAAGGCCATGACACAGCCAACAAACTATCATCCTTTCATCATCACCAGTAATAGAACAGTTTTTATTTAAGCATTTATATTTTAGTTCACTCATTTTCATTAGTTTATAGTAATTAGAAGATTATTAGCAATTATAATATGAATTAAAAGTTTTATAAATTTTTGGCAACAATAGTTATTGTTAGCAATAATTAAAAAGTATAAACAATATTTTAATTAATTAAGTTTGATTAAATTTCTTATTTTATAAATATGTATTATGGACGAGAAGAAAATTTTTAGCTTAGACTGTAAAATTTAAATTAACAGTCAGACGTGTAGAGTTTATGACTACCAAACTTGGCAGCATTTGTTTGTTGTGTATTTTGTTTTCAACCAGTATTTGTAAAAGCAGAACAGCTGGTAATGTTTTTATTTAAGCACTTTTGATATTTAATAGTTGTCTCTATCAAAAACAAACTAATTTGAGTGAAAAAGTGGAAAGTTTTAATTTTGAGTTGTAAAACTTATTTAAGTTCAAATGTTTTTTAATTTAAAAATATTAAATGTACTGCAAACAATAAATAAAAATAATATGTTCGCGACAACACAGGCACTATGGTATATAACACTAGTGAGATCCAGCAATATATTACTTAGATTTAAACAATGTTTTAATTAATAATGTAGAGCCAATTAAAAACACGTCCGATCGCGATGATTGAAAACACCTAAGAAGCACTAAGAAGTACATCAAAAACTAAAAAACCTGACAAAGAAGGTGAAACAAACATTGCAGAATTATGTGTTGCATGCGTTGAGCCATCAACCTTAGTGGAAGCAATGTTAAGTGAAGAATGTGACAAATGGACTGAAGCTATTAATGAAGAAATAAAATCTCTTCAGAATAATAATACATGGGTTTTAGTTCCACGAACTAATGACATGCACGTTTTAACGAACCGGTGGATTTTCAAAAAGAAATTCAAGTCAAATGGCGACATAGACAAATTTAAAGCACGTTGTAACGACACGTTTTCGCTTTAGCCGGGATAGTTCAGCGGTGGTCCAGTGTCGTACATACGTAAACCAACAAAACGGACCAGTGTGTTGTTCACGCTCAAAAAAAATTAAGTTTACGGTTGGGTTTTTTTTAGTTTAGAGTTTATTCACAAAATTTTACATATCAATTTTACTTAATTTATCAAGGTTTTTCTTCTTCTATTCTTATTTTTAATTTTTTTATCCTTATTATTAACAAATAAATTTTAATTTTTTAATGTTACTATTACATTTGTTAAATTACAATTTTATAAATTTTTTTCCAAAAAAAAAAATTTAATTATTAAAAGTGTCAAAGGTGACAGAGAGTTTGCTCAGCCACATGCGAATTAAATTTTAGAAAAAAAACTGGTGGACTAAGCGGACCGTACAGCCATTGATGGCGGCAGCGCACAACCAGCAATGGTTGACCTCTTCAAATTTACACCGGGAGCTTTGACGGCAGCGCTCTATCTCCGCTCCTGCTGATCCAGGTCACTCGCTATTACTCGCCGATTCGTCCACTCAAACAATTAACGTAAATCAAAATAAAAAAAAAAAAGAAACAAGGGAGTCTTCAATGCGTGTGCACCGGTTTTGCTGGGAGACTTGCTTCTAGCTAACCGAAGCACCCGAATTGTGATGGAGTTGGTGGCTAAATCGCATATTGTAGCGGCAGCACACTACCACAATCCTTGATTTCACTGGCGGATATTAAGCAAGAAGTAATCGCAGATTGAAGCGGCAGCGCACAACCACAATCCTTGATTTTTCTTACTATTGATTTTATTAAATTTTTATTTTAGAAATTGCCCAACACAACGGCAGCCGTACTATTTGATTATTCAACTGTTCACTTTAACAACCACCAACCGACTGACTTAATAAAAATTCACTTACCCTTATTATGGTTGTAAATGGACTAATTTACGCAGACGTGCAAACATTCATCTGTTCTTTGTGTGGCTGAGAGAAACTCATTTTAAATTCTCCGATGTTCCGCTCTTGAGCATACACGACGTGTAACCCACTCAAAAGTAAAACATACGAAGAATAATGTTTCTCACTATGTATAAAATTATTCATGCCTTATTACATTTTTATTTTATTTCTACTTGTATAAGTGTATGCAACTTAAGGCAAAGACAAAACACCCTCTTGAGTGGCTTTGTGCCTTCCAAAAAAAATATAAATTTAACTTATAATAAACATTGTTCTCTTCTTGAGAGTCTTCATAGCTTTATTACTACAGAAAAAAATGTAAAAATATACATTCCACAAGAAGAGTATAATAAAAAAGGTATATATAAAAACTCAACTATAGACAAAAAAAAAACTTAAAATAAAATGCGTTCTTCTTAAATAAACTGAGCAGACAATCATAAATAAAAAAACAAAAACAACAGCACTGGCATTTGATTGTTTCATTTGGTGAACCGTTTAGTTTTTATTTGACGAGGTACGCCAAAAACAAGTATCGCGACTTTTGGTCGTCACACTAACCCTCCCCTTTCGACCCGCTTTGCCTAGTCTAAGCGCATAGCGGTAATTACTCCGGATGTGGAGCGGTTTACTCGGTATCTATGTCCATCGTACTGGACCGGAATGCGTAAACGTCCCTGGGGTTTTCGAGTTGCCAGCGCTATTTGGATTACTTCTCGTAGTCCTGGTGACATCGGCTCACACGGGTGACCTGCGCGTAGCTCCGTGGAGGGTGGTTGGGTGGTTTCTTTGTTAGTCATGGCGGGAAATGCGTCGGTATCGGTGGGATGTGCTGGTCGTGGCGGTGTACTTTCGGTTTTGGGCCAGGATACTTCCAACCATCCTCTTCCGGGCGTTCTCGGCAATGTGTTGTTCAGGGGTTCAGATTCACGAAAGTGTTCTACTTGAGGCTTTTGTTTGTCGCGTCTATGCCGTGGCGGTGGCATGATTGCTGGTGGGCTTCTACAGCGCCGTCTACCTCGTGTGTCTGGGACTAGTATTCGCGCACGCCACACCCGCTCAAAACAGCGCATTCCGAGGTGGCGATATTGCCTATCCTGGATGTCCAGTGAACCATATCCGACCCGTGCTGGAGGTGTTGGCGGCCGAAAGTTTTCACTTTCCCAATCGATGGAAGATGGTGTGCGAGACGGGATTGGTGATTCTGGAGAAGACACCCAACGATCAACTGTGGTGTCTGTTGCGTCGAATAGAGTGCGGTATAATTCTTCGACCAGCTGGTCATTGCCTTCGGCCGTCAGGAAACTTAACTCCTCTAGGCTGAGAACCATTTCCTCTTCTGCTGACCAAGGTGGTGGGGGTGGTGCGTCTTCTTCGGCTTGTGGTGGTTCTGGTGTGTTGCTGACGGGACTTGGGCCTGAACATGGAGTGTGGTCACGGTTGTGTAACGGTGGCGGTGAGGGTACACTGTCGTCTAGGTGGTCTGTGGCCTGAGTATTCAGGTTCAACAGTGGTAGGCTTGGGATAACTTCCTCGTCATTTTCATCGCTAATGCACATACCTGTGTCTCGGAAGAAAGGACTTTCATCCGGGTGTGATTGGTTGACGGATGGCTGGACGTTCATTCGGTAGTGATACCCTTGTCGCGTTGGCAAAGCCGGCGGCGGTGTCCGAGGAGTATATCGCCGTCCGCGGCCGCGTCCACTGGAACCTCTAGTTGCTCGTTGGTATCTTGCCCCAATGGGAGGTTTCGGAATGTCCTCTTCTTGCAAAAATATAGTACGATGTACTTTGGCCCGTTCCTTTTCCATGTTTCGGCGAAATTTACGCCGGGACGCCTCAAATTTTTGTTGTTCCTGATCTTTATTGTCCATCTCTTGCTAGTGTCGATCGGTGAAGTATTTTGATGCATGCAGGGTAATCTAGAAAAGGGGCGACAAAGTAAAAAGGATATAATCAGTTACGGATTATAAAACGGCTTCAAGTCGTTCACGTAGGCTGAGCGTCTGTCATTGCTATCTGTTAGGCTGATTTCAACTATTACCGGTGAGACAAACCCCCGAACAACATATGGACCGTCGAATTTAGGAGCTAGTTTGGCGGCGAACCTGTCAGTGGCTTTGGATAGAGGGTGTTGTCGCACCATAACGTAATCTCCTATATTGGGTTTCCAGCTCCGTTTTCGTAAGTCGTAGTGAGTTTTTTGTTTTTGCGATGCCTTTTCGAGGTTTCTTCGTACAATCTGGAAGATCTCCCGTAATTCATTCGCCCGTTCATCTGGTGCAACCTCTCGAGCGCCCGTGCCTATACAAACTTGGTCATACAATGCTTTAGGCAAGCGGGGCTCTCTTCCTTGGGTTAGGAAGGCGGGTGAGTACCCCGTTGATTCGGATGTACTGGTATTGACAGCCAGCATTAATCCTGGTAGTAACGCATCCCATTTATTATGATGTTGTTTAGAGTACTGGGCTACCATGGTTCTTCAGGCACTCGCGTTTTTCCATTCGCATTTTTCCCGCGGGTTTCTGCTGTGATACTTTGTACCGTTGACAGACCTCGCATTTCAGGACGTATCGACTCACATCGCGAGACATCCCTGGCCATTAATAGCGCGACGAAATTTTATTCAAGGTTTTTCGAACACCCAAATGCCCGCCTGACGCCTGATCATGGTTTTCCTGCAGTACTTGCGCTCGCAGGGGAGCAGCGACACATAATTTCCATGGCGTAGTATCATCATTGTTAATCTCACGCGAGAAATGACGGTACAATTGTCCATTTACGATCATATAGTCTGGGAACTCTTTAGGCTTCTGACGGACCTCCTTAAGTTTATTTTCTATCCACGCGCAATGCAGGGGCTTCTGCGCCGTCGCTAGATGTATTTCAGCGAGCGGTTGTCGGGAGAGCGTGTCGGCGACTACATTCTGTTTTCCTTTGCGATAACAGACGGAGAACTTATATTGTTGTAGTTCGAGTGCCCATCGCGCCAATCGACCGGTTGGGTTGTCGATTGAGTTCAACCATTTAAGGGATAAATGATCGGTGATCACCTGCAACTCGTATCCCTCCAGATATGGTCGGATTTTCCGTATGCCCCAAATGATGGCGAGACACTCCTTTTCTGTGGCCGAATAGTTTTTCTCCGCCCCGTTCAGATGTCTGCTGGCATACGCGATTACTTGTTCTGCGCCCTCGTTTTCCTGAGTTAAGACGGCGCCGAGCCCATAATCGCTAGCGTCGGTCTGCAAGGTGAAAGATTTAGAAAAATCTGGGCACCCCAGGACGGGAGCTTTTGTTAGCTTGTCTTTTAATTTGAGAAACGCCGCATCTTGTTCCTGTCCCCATTTCCAGTGTTTGCCTTTCTTTAATAATTGTGTCAGCGGTTGGGAAAGCTCCGCAAAATTGGGGACGAAACGCCTGTACCACGAGGTGACTCCTAAAAACTGACGGATCTCTTCGACATTGGTAGGCGTTGGTATTTTAGCAACTGCAGCGACTTTATCGGGGTCAGTCTTGATCCCATCTCTGGTCACTACGTGGCCCAAATATTTAGTCTCCTCTTTAAAAAATTCGCACTTGTCAACATTTATTCTCAGGTTTGCGGCGCGCAGTCTACGAAAGACCTCCTTGAGATTCTGGAGGTGTTCCTCTAAAGTGGAACCGATGACGATAATATCATCTAAATAGGCAAATGCGTGAGGTTCCATGTCTGCGCCGATAACCGTATCAAGGGCTCTTTGGAAAGTTGCTGGGGCTGAGTGTAAGCCGAAAGGGATAACCCTCCACTGGTATAGTCCTCTTCCACTGACTGCAAAGACGGTATATTTCTTGCTGTTTTCTTCCATCGGGATTTAACAATATCCATCCTTTAGATCGAGACTGCTGATGAACTTGGCGTTGCGCAGTCTGTTTAAGATAGTGTCAATTCGGGGAAGTGGGTAGGCATCAGGCACAGACCGGGCGTTTAACTGTCTAAAATCCATGCAGGTACGCCATGTCCCATTTTTCTTCACCAGAGTTATGGGGAAACTGTAAGGGCTGTGTTACGGCTCAATACACCCTTGTTTTAGCAATTTATTCACCTCCTCATCTATAATCGCCTGCATTGCAGGATTTCTTGGCGCGTATCGGATTTTAATGGGTTGGTCATCCTTCATGACTATTCGATGCGTGGCGATGGTCGACAGTCCCTTGATTTGTTGAAACAGCGAGAGCTCATGGTCCAGGAAAGCCCTAATATGTTGTTGGTTGCACTGCTCTTGAGTGTCTTGTCGGTTACATATTTGTTGCCTAATTATAGTAGGGGTTATGACTCTCTGTGTGTTATTTGAGTTTCTACGACCCGATGGTTTCGCGATTAAACCGGCGCAAGAAATAGTGGTGCCTAGCTTGCGAAGTAGATCCATGCCCAAAATGAGTGGTTCCGTGGCTTCTTTCATCATTAAGAGATCATGTGTGGTGGTAACGTTACCAAATGTGATGCGGCAGTGGCAAGCTGTGGAGATGTGCTTCCGCGAACCGTCTGCAAGTACGACGTCCATGGCCAACGGGACTATGTGTGGTTTCTTGCATAATTGGTTGACTAATGCCGGCATCACGAAACTACAGGTAGCCCCGGTATCTACGATTGCGTGTATAGGCTGGTTCTCTATCAAAATGACTGCTTGGAGTTTATCCTCCTCCCATGCTAGCTGGGTTGCCTGATTTGGTGTTTTAGGCATACGTCGCCATTCTGCGTGCTGCCGCGGACATCTTTCTGTTGAGGTCACCTTTTCTATCATTCGGTGATGTTCACCTCGTCCTGGGGGTACCGTAGGGGAGATGCTTTCCATTTCGACCGCCAACGTAATCAACTCGTCTAGCGTTTCAAAATCTCTTCGGCGGATGAACCATTGGTAGTCCGGGAGAGAATTCCGGAAAATTCGTTCCATTTTCTGTTCCGCCCTCAAGGGCGAATGATGCATTAGGTCTTGCAGGGCGAGCACATAATCGCGGAAGTTTTCTCGTGGCCTTTGGACACGACGTCGAATCTCATCGTCTAGCTTTTCGAAGTATCTGGGGGAAAATGCCAAAAAGTGATTCCATTTTTCCCAATGTTTATTATTATTACGCCACCATACTAAGGCCCGGTCTCGCAAGAGTTCCGGCATTACCCGTAGTACACACTTGAGATCTAGCTCATACAGCGTTGCTAGCTCTTCCACACGCTCAAGGAATCCTAATGGGTCTCTTCCACCATCAAACTTAAGGCCCCACTTACGGATAATTTCCATAGCGGCAAGGCTGTCTCCTGTGGTTAGCGGCGGTGTGGCGTAGGATCGACCTGTGTTTTTGGGACTCAGGAGTTCTTCCGAAGCATATAATGTTGGGATGGGCACGTTCAAGCTTGTAGCTGGCGATACAGAAATATTGTTGACCTCATGTCGGCTTTGCCACTCCCGAATTATACTGGCCTCTTTCTCATCATGTTCAGCTAGGACAAATTTAGCCAGCCTTTTCCGCATTTCTTCCACAGTACCATCAGTATGCAGCCTACATTGGGATAGGTATTGCGCCAGTTCCTCATTCTTCAGGGTATAGATCCAACTAGTTTTTACCATGGTGCAAATGATTAACTCTGACCCTTTTTTTTTAACTATACTTTATTTGATGCAATTAGACTTGGTTTCGGTTGTCAAAGCAAGAAACAAATGAAATGTAACAAATGTATATGTAATTATTTTTGTTGAATTTCTTGGGGCACTTTTATAAATGTCCCTGCTCGGGCGCCAATGTAACGACACGTTTTCGCTTTAGCCGGGATAGTTCAGCGGTGGTCCAGTGTCGTACATACGTAAACCAACAAAACGGACCAGTGTGTTGTTCACGCTCAAAAAAAATTAAGTTTACGGTTGGGTTTTTTTTAGTTTAGAGTTTATTCACAAAATTTTACATATCAATTTTACTTAATTTATCAAGGTTTTTCTTCTTCTATTCTTATTTTTAATTTTTTTATCCTTATTATTAACAAAGAAATTTTAGTTTTTTAATGTTACTATTACATTTGTTAAATTACAATTTTATAAATTTTTTTTCCAAAAAAAAAAATTTAATTATTAAAAGTGTCAAAGGTGACAGAGAGTTTGCTCAGCCACATGCGAATTCAATTTTAGCCCGTGGAAAAGAAAAAAAAACTGGTGGACTAATCGGACGGTACAGCCATTGATGGCGGCAGCACACAACCAGCAATGGTTGACCTCTTCAAATTTACACCGGGAGCTTTGACGGCAGCGCTCTATCTCCGCTCCTGCTGATCCAGGTCACTCGCTATTACTCGCCGATTCGTCCACTCAAACAATTAACGTAAATCACAATAAAAAAAAAAGAAACAAGGGAGTCTTCAATGCGTGTGCACCGGTTTTGCTGGGAGACTTGCTTCTAGCTAACCGAAGCACCCGAATTGTGAAGGAGTTGGTGGCTAAATCGCAGATTGTAGCGGCAGATATGTAAAATATGATAAATTGATATGTAAAATTTTACGCAGACGTGCGTAAAATTTTACATATCAATTTTACTTAATTTATCAAGGTTTTTCTTCTTCTATTCTTATTTTTAATTTTTTTATCCTTGTTATTAACAAAGAAATTTTAGTTTTTTAATGTTACTATTACATTTGTTAAATTACAATTTTATAAATTTTTTTTCCAAAAAAAAAATTTAATTATTAAAAGTGTCAAAGGTGACAGAGAGTTTGCTCAGCCACATGCGAATTAAATTTTATCCCGTGGAAAAGAAAAAAAACTGGTGGACTAATCGGACCGTACAGCCATTGATGGCGGCAGCGCACAACCAGCAATGGTTGACCTCTTCAAATTTACACCGGGAGCTTTGACGGCAGCGCTCTATCTCCGCTCCTGCTGATCCAGGTCACTCGCTATTACTCGCCGATTCGTCCACTCAAACAATTAACGTAAATCAAAATAAAAAAAAAAAGAAACAAGGGAGTCTTCAATGCGTGTGCACCGGTTTTGCTAGGAGACTTGCTTCTAGCTAACCGAAGCACCCGAATTGTGATGGAGTTGGTGGCTAAATCGCATATTGTAGCGGCAGCACACTACCACAATCCTTGATTTCACTGGCGGCTATTAAGCAAGAAGTAATCGCAGATTGAAGCGGCAGCGCACAACCACAATCCTTGATTTTTCTTACTATTGATTTTATTAAATTTTTATTTTAGAAATTGCCCAACACAACGGCAGCCGTACTATTTGATTATTCAACTGTTCACTTTAACAACCACCAACCGACTGACTTAATAAAAATTCACTTACCCTTATTATGGTTGTAAATGGACTAATTTACGCAGACGTGCAAACATTCATCTGTTCTTTGTGTGGCTGAGAGAAACTCATTTTAAATTCTCCGATGTTCCGCTCTTGAGCATACACGACGTGTAACCCACTCAAAAGTAAAACATACGAAGAATAATGTTTCTCACTATGTATAAAATTATTCATGCCTTATTACATTTTTATTTTATTTCTACTTGTATAAGTGTATGCAACTTAAGGCAAAGACAAAACACCCTCTTGAGTGGCTTTGTGCCTTCCAAAAAAAAAATATAAATTTAACTTATAATAAACATTGTTCTCTTCTTGAGAGTCTTCATAGCTTTATTACTACAGAAAAAAATGTAAAAATATACATTCCACAAGAAGAGTATAATAAAAAAGGTATATATAAAAACTCAACTATAGACAAAAAAAAAAACTTAAAATAAAATGCGTTCTTCTTAAATAAACTGAGCAGACAATCATAAATAAAAAAACAAAAACAACAGCACTGGCATTTGATTGTTTCGTTTGGTGTACCGTTTAGTTTTTATTTGACGAGGTACGCCAAAAACAAGTATCGCGACTTTTGGTCGTCACACTAACCCTCCCCTTTCGACCCGCTTTGCCTAGACTAAGCGCATAGCGGTAATTACTCCGGATGTGGAGCGGTTTACTCGGTATCTATGTCCATCGTACTGGACCGGAATGCGTAAACGTCCCTGGGGTTTTCGAGTTGCCAGCGCTATTTGGATTACTTCTCGTAGTCCTGGTGACATCGGCTCACACGGGTGACTTGCGCGTAGCTCCGTGGGGGGTGGTTGGGTGGTTTCTTTGTTAGTCATGGCGGGAAATGCGTCGGTATCGGTGGGATGTGCTGGTCGTGGCGGTGTACTTTCGGTTTTGGGCCAGGATACATCCAACCATCCTCTTCCGGGCGTTCTCGGCAATGTGTGGATCAGGGGTTCAGATTCACGAAAGTGTTCTACTTGAGGCTTTTGTTTGTCGCGTCTATCCCGTGGCGGTGGCATGATTGCTGGTGGGCTTCTCCAGCGCCGTCTACCTCGTGTGTCTGGGACTAGTATTCGCGCACGCCACACCCGCTCAAAACAGCGCATTCCGAGGTGGCGATATTGCCTATCCTGGATGTCCAGTGAACCATATCAGACCCGTGCTGGAGGTGTTGGCGGCCGAAAGTTTTCACTTTCCCAATCGATGGAAGATGGTGTGCGAGACGGGATTGGTGATTCTGGAGAAGACACCCGACGATCAACTGTGGTGTCTGTTGCGTCGAATAGAGTGCGGTATAATTCTTCGACCAGCTGGTCATTGCCTTCGGCCGTCAGGAAACTTAACTCCTCTAGGCTGAGAACCATTTCCTCTTCTGCTGACCAAGGTGGTGGGGGTGGTGCGTCTTCTTCGGCTTGTGGTGGTTCTGGTGTGTTGCTGACGGGACTTGGGCCTGAACATGGAGTGTGGTCACGGTTGTGTAACGGTGGCGGTGAGGGTACACTGTCGTCTAGGTGGTCTGTGGCCTGAGTATTCAGGTTCAACAGTGGTAGGCTTGGGATAACTTCCTCGTCATTTTTATCGCTAATGCACATACCTGTGTCTCGGAAGAAAGGACTTTCATCCGGGTGTGATTGGTTGACGGATGGCTGGACGTTCATTCGGTAGTGATACCCTTGTCGCGTTGGCAAAGCCGGCGGCGGTGTCCGAGGAGTATATCGCCGTCCGCGGCCGCGTCCACTGGAACCTCTAGTTGCTCGTTGGTATCTTGCCCCAATGGGAGGTTTCGGAATGTCCTCTTCTTGCAAAAATATAGTACGATGTACTTTGGCCCGTTCCTTTTCCATGTTTCGGCGAAATTTACGCCGGGACGCCTCAAATTTTTGTTGTTCCTGATCTTTATTGTCCATCTCTTGCTAGTGTCGATCGGTGAAGTATTTTGATGCATGCAGGGTAATCTAGAAAAGGGGCGACAAAGTAAAAAGGATATAATCAGTTACGGATTATAAAACGGCTTCAAGTCGTTCACGTAGGCTGAGCGTCTGTCATTGCTATCTGTTAGGCTGATTTCAACTATTACCGGTGAGACAAACCCCCGAACAACATATGGACCGTCGAATTTAGGAGCTAGTTTGGCGGCGAACCTGTCAGTGGCTTTGGATAGAGGGTGTTGTCGCACCATAACGTAATCTCCTATATTAGGTTTCCAGCTCCGTTTTCGTAAGTCGTAGTGAGTTTTTTGTTTTTGCGATGCCTTTTCGAGGTTTCTTCGTACAATCTGGAAGATCTCCCGTAATTCATTCGCCCGTTCATCTGGTGCAACCTCTCGAGCGCCCGTGCCTATACAAACTTGGTCATACAATGCTTTAGGCAAGCGGGGCTCTCTTCCTTGGGTTAGGAAGGCGGGTGAGTACCCCGTTGATTCGGATGTACTGGTATTGACAGCCAGCATTAATCCTGGTAGTAACGCATCCCATTTATTATGATGTTGTTTAGAGTACTGGGCTACCATGGTTCTTCAGGCACTCGCGTTTTTCCATTCGCATTTTTCCCGCGGGTTTCTGCTGTGATACTTTGTACCGTTGACAGACCTCGCATTTCAGGACGTATCGACTCACATCGCGAGACATCCCTGGCCATTAATAGCGCGACGCAATTTTATTCAAGGTTTTTCGAACACCCAAATGCCCGCCTGACGCCTGATCATGGTTTTCCTGCAGTACTTGCGCTCGCAGGGGAGCAGCGACACATAATTTCCATGGCGTAGTATCATCATTGTTAATCTCACGCGAGAAATGACGGTACAATTGTCCATTTACGATCATATAGTCTGGGAACTCTTTAGGCTTCTGACGGACCTCCTTAAGTTTATTTTCTATCCACGCGCAATGCAGGGGCTTCTGCGCCGTCGCTAGATGTATTTCAGCGAGCGGTTGTCGGGAGAGCGTGTCGGCGACTACATTCTGTTTTCCTTTGCGATAACAGACGGAGAACTTATATTGTTGTAGTTCGAGTGCCCATCGCGCCAATCGACCGGTTGGGTTGTCGATTGAGTTCAACCATTTAAGGGATAAATGATCGGTGATCACCTGCAACTCGTATCCCTCCAGATATGGTCGGATTTTCCGTATGCCCCAAATGATGGCGAGACACTCCTTTTCTGTGGCCGAATAGTTTTTCTCCGCCCCGTTCAGATGTCTGCTGGCATACGCGATTACTTGTTCTGCGCCCTCGTTTTCCTGAGTTAAGACGGCGCCGAGCCCATAATCGCTAGCGTCGGTCTGCAAGGTGAAAGATTTAGAAAAATCTGGGCACCCCAGGACGGGAGCTTTTGTTAGCTTGTCTTTTAATTTGAGAAACGCCGCATCTTGTTCCTGTCCCCATTTCCAGTGTTTGCCTTTCTTTAATAATTGTGTCAGCGGTTGGGAAAGCTCCGCAAAATTGGGGACGAAACGCCTGTACCACGAGGTGACTCCTAAAAACTGACGGATCTCTTCGACATTGGTAGGCGTTGGTATTTTAGCAACTGCAGCGACTTTATCGGGGTCAGTCTTGATCCCATCTCTGGTCACTACGTGGCCCAAATATTTAGTCTCCTCTTTAAAAAATTCGCACTTGTCAACATTTATTCTCAGGTTTGCGGCGCGCAGTCTACGAAAGACCTCCTTGAGATTCTGGAGGTGTTCCTCTAAAGTGGAACCGATGACGATAATATCATCTAAATAGGCAAATGCGTGAGGTTCCATGTCTGCGCCGATAACCGTATCAAGGGCTCTTTGGAAAGTTGCTGGGGCTGAGTGTAAGCCGAAAGGGATAACCCTCCACTGGTATAGTTCTCTTCCACTGACTGCAAAGACGGTATATTTCTTGCTGTTTTCTTCCATCGGGATTTAACAATATCCATCCTTTAGATCGAGACTGCTGATGAACTTGGCGTTGCGCAGTCTGTTTAAGATAGTGTCAATTCGGGGAAGTGGGTAGGCATCAGGCACAGACCGGGCGTTTAACTGTCTAAAATCCATGCAGGTACGCCATGTCCCATTTTTTTTTCTTCACCAGAGTTATGGGGAAACTGTAAGGGCTGTGTTACGGCTCAATACACCCTTGTTTTAGCAATTTATTCACCTCCTCATCTATAATCGCCTGCATTGCAGGATTTCTTGGCGCGTATCGGATTTTAATGGGTTGGTCATCCTTCATGACTATTCGATGCGTGGCGATGGTCGACAGTCCCTTGATTTGTTGAAACAGCGAGAGCTCATGGTCCAGGAAAGCCCTAATATGTTGTTGGTTGCACTGCTCTTGAGTGTCTTGTCGGTTACATATTTGTTGCCTAATTATAGTAGGGGTTATGACTCTCTGTGTGTTATTTGAGTTTCTACGACCCGATGGTTTCGCGATTAAACCGGCGCAAGAAATAGTGGTGCCTAGCTTGCGAAGTAGATCCATGCCCAAAATGAGTGGTTCCGTGGCTTCTTTCATCATTAAGAGATCATGTGTGGTGGTAACGTTACCAAATGTGATGCGGCAGTGGCAAGCTGTGGAGATGTGCTTCCGCGAACCGTCTGCAAGTACGACGTCCATGGCCAACGGGACTATGTGTGGTTTCTTGCATAATTGGTTGACTAATGCCGGCATCACGAAACTACAGGTAGCCCCGGTATCTACGATTGCGTGTATAGGCTGGTTCTCTATCAAAATGACTGCTTGGAGTTTATCCTCCTCCCATGCTAGCTGGGTTGCCTGATTTGGTGTTTTAGGCATACGTCGCCATTCTGCGTGCTGCCGCGGACGTCTTTCTGTTGAGGTCACCTTTTCTATCATTCGGTGATGTTCACCTCGTCCTGGGGGTACCGTAGGGGAGATGCTTTCCATTTCGACCGCCAACGTAATCAACTCGTCTAGCGTTTCAAAATCTCTTCGGCGGATGAACCATTGGTAGTCCGGGAGAGAATTCCGGAAAATTCGTTCCATTTTCTGTTCCGCCCTCAAGGGCGAATGATGCATTAGGTCTTGCAGGGCGAGCACATAATCGCGGAAGTTTTCTCGTGGTCTTTGGACACGACGTCGAATCTCATCGTCTAGCTTTTCGAAGTATCTGGGGGAAAATGCCAAAAAGTGATTCCATTTTTCCCAATGTTTATTATTATTACGCCACCATACTAAGGCCCGGTCTCGCAAGAGTTCCGGCATTACCCGTAGTACACACTTGAGATCTAGCTCATACAGCGTTGCTAGCTCTTCCACACGCTCAAGTAATCCTAATGGGTCTCTTCCACCATCAAACTTAAGGCCCCACTTACGGATAATTTCCATAGCGGCAAGGCTGTCTCCTGTGGTTAGCGGCGGTGTGGCGTAGGATCGACCTGTGTTTTTGGGACTCAGGAGTTCTTCCGAAGCATATAATGTTGGGATGGGCACGTTCAAGCTTGTAGCCGGCGATACAGAAATATTGTTGACCTCATGTCGGCTTTGCCACTCCCGAATTATACTGGCCTCTTTCTCATCATGTTCAGCTAGGACAAATTTAGCCAGCCTTTTCCGCATTTCTTCCACAGTACCATCAGTATGCAGCCTACATTGGGATAGGTATTGCGCCAGTTCCTCATTCTTCAGGGTATAGATCCAACTAGTTTTTACCATGGTGCAAATGATTAACTCTGACCCTTTTTTTTTAACTATACTTTATTTGATGCAATTAGACTTGGTTTCGGTTGTCAAAGCAAGAAACAAATGAAATGTAACAAATGTATATGTAATTATTTTTGTTGAATTTCTTGGGGCACTTTTATAAATGTCCCTGCTCGGGCGCCAATGTAACGACACGTTTTCGCTTTAGCCGGGATAGTTCAGCGGTGGTCCAGTGTCGTACATACGGAAACCAACAAAACGGACCAGTGTGTTGTTCACGCTCAAAAAAAATTAAGTTTACGGTTGGGTTTTTTTTAGTTTAGAGTTTATTCACAAAATTTTACATATCAATTTTACTTAATTTATCAAGGTTTTTCTTCTTCTATTCTTATTTTTAATTTTTTTATCCTTATTATTAACAAAGAAATTTTAGTTTTTTAATGTTACTATTACATTTGTTAAATTACAATTTTATAAATTTTTTTTCCAAAAAAAAAAATTTAATTATTAAAAGTGTCAAAGGTGACAGAGAGTTTGCTCAGCCACATGCGAATTCAATTTTAGCCCGTGGAAAAGAAAAAAAAAAAACTGGTGGACTAATCGGACGGTACAGCCATTGATGGCGGCAGCACACAACCAGCAATGGTTGACCTCTTCAAATTCACACCGGGAGCTTTGACGGCAGCGCTCTATCTCCGCTCCTGCTGATCCAGGTCACTCGCTATTACTCGCCGATTCGTCCACTCAAACAATTAACGTAAATCACAATAAAAAAAAAGAAACAAGGGAGTCTTCAATGCGTGTGCACCGGTTTTGCTGGGAGACTTGCTTCTAGCTAACCGAAGCACCCGAATTGTGAAGGAGTTGGTGGCTAAATCGCAGATTGTAGCGGCAGAACACTACCACAATCCTTGATTTCACTGGCGGCTATTAAGCAAGAAGTATTCGCAGATTGAAGCGGCAGCGCACAACCACAATCCTTGATTTTTCTTACTATTGATTTTATTAAATTTTTATTTTAGAAATTGCCCAACACAACGGCAGCCGTTCTATTTGATTATTCAACTGTTCACTTTAACAACCACCAACCGACTGACTTAATAAAAATTCACTTACCCTTATTATGGTTGTAAATGGACTAATTTACGCAGACGTGCGTAAAATTTTACATATCAATTTTACTTAATTTATCAAGGTTTTTCTTCTTCTATTCTTATTTTTAATTTTTTTATCCTTGTTATTAACAAAGAAATTTTAGTTTTTTAATGTTACTATTACATTTGTTAAATTACAATTTTATAAATTTTTTTTCCAAAAAAAAAATTTAATTATTAAAAGTGTCAAAGGTGACAGAGAGTTTGCTCAGCCACATGCGAATTAAATTTTATCCCGTGGAAAAGAAAAAAAACTGGTGGACTAATCGGACCGTACAGCCATTGATGGCGGCAGCGCACAACCAGCAATGGTTGACCTCTTCAAATTTACACCGGGAGCTTTGACGGCAGCGCTCTATCTCCGCTCCTGCTGATCCAGGTCACTCGCTATTACTCGCCGATTCGTCCACTCAAACAATTAACGTAAATCAAAATAAAAAAAAAAAAGAAACAAGGGAGTCTTCAATGCGTGTGCACCGGTTTTGCTGGGAGACTTGCTTCTAGCTAACCGAAGCACCCGAATTGTGATGGAGTTGGTGGCTAAATCGCATATTGTAGCGGCAGCACACTACCACAATCCTTGATTTCACTGGCGGCTATTAAGCAAGAAGTAATCGCAGATTGAAGCGGCAGCGCTCAACCACAATCCTTGATTTTTCTTACTATTGATTTTATTAAATTTTTATTTTAGAAATTGCCCAACACAACGGCAGCCGTACTATTTGATTATTCAACTGTTCACTTTAACAACCACCAACCGACTGACTTAATAAAAATTCACTTACCCTTATTATGGTTGTAAATGGACTAATTTACGCAGACGTGCAAACATTCATCTGTTCTTTGTGTGGCTGAGAGAAACTCATTTTAAATTCTCCGATGTTCCGCTCTTGAGCATACACGACGTGTAACCCACTCAAAAGTAAAACATACGAAGAATAATGTTTCTCACTATGTATAAAATTATTCATGCCTTATTACATTTTTATTTTATTTCTACTTGTATAAGTGTATGCTACTTAGGCAAAGACAAAACACCCTCTTGAGTGGCTTTGTGCCTTCCAAAAAAAAAAATATAAATTTAACTTATAATAAACATTGTTCTCTTCTTGAGAGTCTTCATAGCTTTATTACTACAGAAAAAAATGTAAAAATATACATTCCACAAGAAGAGTATAATAAAAAAGTATATATAAAAACGCAACTATAGATAAAAAAAACTTAAAATAAAATGCGTTCTTCTTAAATAAACTGAGCAGACAATCATAAAAAAAAACAAAAACAACAGCACTGGCATTTGATTGATTCGTTTGGTGTACCGTTTAGTTTTTATTTGACGAGGTGCGCCAAAAACAAGTATCGCGACTTTTGGTCGTCACAACGTTTGGTTGTAAGGGGCTGTTCTCAAACTCAAGGAGTTGACTACGATGAGATTTACGCTCCCGTCGTTAGGTATGAATCTGTAAGGTCAGTATTGGCAATAGCTGCAGCCAGAAATATGGAAATTTTACAATTTGATGTCAAAACGGCATTCCTTCACGGTAATTTAGAAGAAACCATCTACATGGAACAGCCAAATGGATTCGCCCAAGATGATCGAGTATGTTTAATGAAGAAAAGTTTGTACGGGTTAAAACAGGCATCAAGGCAATGGAATAAACGCATTGTAAAGTTTCTTGCTGATTTTGGTTTTAAGCAATCATGGGCTGACTTGTGTGTATTTACGTACGAAGAAGATAATATTGTCTTGTACTTGTTACTGTATGTTGATGACGGCCTTATATGTGGCAGCAACCCAATTATAATAAAAAAATTGCTAAACGAATTGCACACTGAATTCGAAATAACACAAAGCAATGCAGAATTTTTTGTCGGTCTTCAAATAATGGGTGATTTTTTTGAGGTTAGGATTTTCATGCATTAGTATTTGACAGATCACGTGAGATTTCAGACATGGTGCCAAAGAGAAAGATGCTCAGTATGCTTTGACATTTCATCATGAATAGACTTACTAACGAGCAACGCTTGCAAATCATTGAATTTTATTACCAAAATCAGTGTTCGGTTCGAAATGTTCAAATGTGACAAATTTTGTTCAGCGATGAGGCTCATTTCTGGTTGAATGGCTACGTAAATAAGCAAAATTGCCGCATTTGGAGTGAAGAGCAACCAGAAGCCGTTCAAGAACTGCCCATGCATCCCGAAAAATGCACTGTTTGGTGTGGTTTGTACGCTGGTGGAATCATTGGACCGTATTTTTTCAAAGATGGTGTTGGACGCAACGTTACGGTGAATGGCGATCGCTATCGTTCGATGCTAACAAACTTTTTGTTGCCAAAAATGGAACAACTGAACTTGGTTGACATGTGGTTTCAACAAGATGGCGCTACATGCCACACAGCTCGCGATTCTATGGCCATTTTGAGGGAAAACTTCGGAGAACAATTCATCTCAAGAAATGGACCGGTAAGTTGGCCACCAAGATCATGCGATTTGACGCCTTTAGACTATTTTTTGTGGGGCTACGTCAAGTCTAAAGTCTACAGAAATAAGCCAGCAACTATTCCAGCTTTGGAAGTAAACATTTCCGAAGAAATTCGGGCTATTCCGGCCGAAATGCTCGAAAAAGTTGCCCAAAATTGGACTTTCCGAATGGACCACCTAAGACGCAGCCGCGGTCAACATTTAAATGAAATTATCTTCAAAAAGTAAATGTCATGGACCAATCTAACGTTTCAAATAAAGAACCGATGAGATTTTGCAAATTTTATGCGTTTTTTTTAAAAAAAAAGTTCTCAAGCTCTTAAAAAATTACTCGTTACAAGTCGATAAAGCAAAGAATACATTAAAAATATATCAACGTGTCTACACAGAAAAGGTTTTAGAGCGATTTAATCACCTTAACTGTTTTCCTGTGTGTACTCCGGCCGAAGTTGGCAAACAATTTTCAAAAGATTCACACTCTAAAAACACGCAAAATTTTCCATATCGTGAAGCTGTTGGATCATTAATGTACTTAATGGTGTGCACAAGGCCTGACATTGCCTATATCATTGGCGTATTGAGCAGATATTTAGAAAAACCAACGCAGTCTCATTGGCAAGGAGTTAAGAGTCTTAAAATATCTCAAAGGTACTCTGGATTACGGCATTCATTTTAAGCTGAATTTTAAATCGTTTCAGTTGCGTATGTACTCTGATGCTGATTGGGGTGGTAATACAGACACCAGACGTAGTATTACAGGGTATACTGCATTTTTAAATGATGGTCCCATTACTTGGAAATCACGCAAACAAATCGTTACTGCAACTTCAACAACTGAAGCCGAGTTTGTCGCTCTTTGTGCTGCAACAAAAGCCGCTAAATGGTTGAGACAACTAATGCTAGAGTGTGGACACGAGCAACGTTCGCCAACTCGTATGTTCTGTGATAATCAACGAGCCATCACATTGGTCAAAAATCCTGATTCATCACAGCGTACTAAACACATCGATATTCAGTACTTCTATACGTGCGATATGCAGAGCCAGGGTGAAATCGATGTACATTACTTAAAGACAAACGAACAATTGGCTGACATATTTACTAAGGCTTTAAGTAATCAGAAATTTAATTGTTTAGTTAAAAATTTTGTTTTCAAATAATTATAATGTAAATTCAGAAAGTGAGAGGGAGTGTCAAGGTATATTTATCTTACTAGGTAGTGTCGTCCGCCCAGCTGATTTAGTAGTTCGACATGTCAAAAGTTGTATGTGTTCAGAAATTTTATAGTGTAGAAATAAGAAAGCAATAAAACACATACATGCCTTCTCAATTATCTTATATGTTTTTTGACATTTCGAACTACAAAGCAACAACAAAATGCCATGTTGTTCTTGTATTGTTGTATTTGTTGTAGGGATGTCACTACCTAGTAAAATAAATATACCTTGAGGAGTGTTAAGATATGCACTTAAGGAATTTATAAATTTACTACTGTCTGGCAACTTTGTTTCTTAAATTCTTTTTTATACCTTTTTTATAATCTGTTTTTCTTTATCACAAGCTTACAAGTTTTTGTTCGATCTAGAAGTTTCTTTTATAACCTAATCATTTTTTTAATAAACTGTTATAAAAGCAAGTCATCGTGTATCTTTATTGTACATAAAATTAATCTGGTGTTTCTGCTGAATAGTGCTGTTCATAGTTTTTTTAAACTGCTAATTTCTTAACAGCTACCATTCAAAAATTATTGGGCAGAATGAAGAAATATTCAATAGCTAAAGAAAAAATTAAACTTAAAATTCGAAGCCATTGTGATAAAAAAATATTGTTTGTAAAAAGTAGTTGTATTGTAAAGTTTTAAATTTTTTTTTTTAAATTAAGGCTGGCAAAGTATTGAGTACCGACTATTTGATAATTTTTTTGAGTACTCAATACCCAAAAGTAGTTAATCGATAGTTTTAACGTTATAGGTTTAGAAACAAATTTAATAGACAATTTAACGACTTCATAAAAACTGTGATTAATAGTGCTTTATTATTATGTAAACAAAAGTATTGAGTAGTATCGAGTAATTAAAAGTAGCAGAAATTTCCAGCACTACTTTAAATGTTTAAGATACTATTGAGTATTTATTTGATAAGTATTGAGTAGTATCGAGTAATTAAAAGTAGCAGAAATTTCCAGCACTACTTTAAATGTTTAAGATACTATTGAGTATTTATTTGATAAGTATTGAGTAGTATCGAGTAATTAAAAGTAGCAGAAATTTCCAGCACTACTTTAAATGTTTAAAGATAACCACGCCACACATGTGCATTCAACAAATATTGCAATTTCATACTTACTTAGTTTAAGTTTTTATACCCTTCACCACAGGTGGAAAGGGCATATATAAGTTTGTCATTCCGTGTGTAATTTCTACAATATTCATTTCCGACCCCATAAAGTATATATATTCAGGATCCTTATACATAGAGAAGTTGATTAAGCGATGTCCGTCTGTCCGTGTTAGTGTGGTATGTCATTTGCCAAGGCACCAGAAGAGATACAAAAAATTTAAGCACACCAATCTGTCAGGCATAGTTTCGAAAATTTTGGTATTGCAATTCAGCAACATCGGATCATTCCTTTGGAGGCTACGGGCCAAAAACCACGCCCACCTATATTTTTTTACGTTTTTTTTAATTTTTTTCGGCTTTAATGATTCTGTTTTGCCTTTTTTTGTCAAATAAATATTAGACTGCGACAGGTAGATCGCAAGGAGTGCATACAGATCTCGGGGGATCAATAACCCCCTGCGAGGGGCGATTTTTGTTTGTTTTTAGATTGGTAGGGTTTTTCTGCTTTGATTTGTATTAGAGACCTTAATAGAAAGCAATACGCATAGAGGTAGCCAATGGACCCACAGGGTACCCACTGATAAATAGGAGCAGTTAAAAGGAGCCCCCATGTGTCAATATGAGAAATTTTTTTTAAGGATTTCTTTTTGCTTTAATCTGACCATTCTAACTCAATATAGATTGCAGAAAGGTCCTAAATTTAACAAAAAAATTTCAATAAAATTTTTAAAAAATTTTAAATTTTTTTTTCAAAAATATTTACAAAAAAATTTACAAAGCATTTTCAAAAAGATATTTTACAGAAAAATATTCGAAAATAAATTTTTTTAACAAATTTTCCAAAAAATTTTCGAATAAAATTTTACAAAAAATTAAAAAAAAAATATTTTTACAAAAAATTTTTACACATAATTTTCGAAAAATTAAAACAAAAATTTCAATATTTTTTTGAAAATCATGACTGTAACATAAAATATATTTAATATTAAGAATATACATACATATGTATGTATGATATAGAGTAACATATTTTTATACCCTTTACCACAGGTGGAAAGGGTATATACAAGTTTGTCATTCCGTGTATAATTTCTACAATATTCATTTCCGACCCCATAAAGTATATATATTCTGGATCCTTATACATAGAGAAGTTGATTAAGCGATGTCCGTCTGTCCGTGTTAGTGTGGTAATGTCATTTGCCAAGGCACCAGAAGAGATACAAAAAATTTAAGCACACCAATCTGTCAGGCATAGTTTCGAAAACTTTGGTATTGCAATTCAGCAACATCGGATCATTCCTTTGGGGGCTACAGGCCAAAAACCACGCCCACCTATATTTTTTTTACGTTTTTTTTAATTTTTTTCGGCTTTAATGATTCTGTTTTGCCTTTTTTTGTCAAATAAATATTAGACTGCGACAGGTAGATCGCAAGGAGTGCATACAGATCTCGGGGGATCAATAACACCCTGCAAGGAGCGATTTTTGTTTGTTTTTAGATTGGTAGGGTTTTTCTGCTTTGATTTGTATTAGAGACCTTAATAGAAAGCAATACACATAGAGGTAGCCAATGGACCCACAGGGTACCCACTGATAAATAGGAGCAGTTAAAAGGAGCCCCCATGTGTCAATATGAGACATTTTTTTAAGAATTTCTTTTTGCTTTAATCTGACCATTCTAACTCAATATAGATTGCAGAAAGGTCCTAAATTTAACAAAAAATTTTCAATAAAATTTTTTAAAAATTTTAAAATATTTTTTCAAAAATATTTACAAAAAAATTTACAAAGCATTTTCAAAAAGATATTTTACAGAAAAATATTTGAAAATAAATTTTTTTAACAAATTTTCCAAAAAATTTTCGAATAAAATTTTACAAAAAATTTGTACACACAATTTTTGAAAAATTAAAACAAAAATATCAATATTTTTTTGAAAATGAAAATCATGACTGTAACATAAAATATATTTAATATTAAGAATATACATATGTATGTATGTGTGTATATAGAGTAACATATTTTTTTAAATGCGTTTGATTTTTAAATAAATGATATCTCTGTTATTCAACAAAAGAAAATGTCACAAAATTGTAAATTACAAATTCATATACATTTGGAGGAATTTTTATAATTTTTTTTAAAAAGTTATTTAATTTTATAAAAGCAAAATAAGTATTTCTACAACAATGTCAGAGTTTACGATGTAGCTGTCGGCTTCAATATCATTAGGTAGCTGACAACACGGCGACAATTGAAGCAAACGGAATTTGTTTTCATTTGTCTTCTATTTTTTAACTCATGAATAATGATTTTTTCTCATACAAATTTATTTAAGTAAAGAGTCAACAATATGGATAATGCTGTACATGTCTGTATAAATAAAATCACCGTGGTGAAGGGTATAGAAGATTCTTTACTTGTTTGTACTCTTTTAGTTAAAGAAAATTGTTGCAACAAAAATTAAAGTTGTTGGTCGGCAATGTTTGATTGGATATGCTTACTTAAGCCATAACTTTGTTAATACTACCTCGTTAGGATTTATTTCAGTCCCATACCATTCACCCTGGGACAAGAGTTTACATTGATCTTAAGGAGTAAACTGTTGAAGGTATTTTGTTAACCCATTGCACTCGCCATTTTCCTTTTTATTTAAGATTTTAATCGTTGATTTAACCCTAAATGTGTTACACACATAATTATATAAAAAAAGTTAAATTTAAATAAATACTTATTAAATTAATCAAAATACAATACAAACCACATTTTTTATTTTTCCCTTTTCACAAGTTGTTACAATAAAAACAATATTTTTTGTAAAAAGAATTTAACTTTCGACAAGATATATTATCAAACCAGTTTACACATTTCAAAGTTTACTAGAATAAAAAGTCCATGATTCATTTACAAACAATGTAGATACATACGTACATATGTATGTACTATACTCGTATATGTATAGGAATGCACAAAAAATTAAACTAATTTAAAGATTATATATAACATTGTTACTTTAATACGTCTGAACTTAAGCTTAAGTTCAGACGTGGCAAATAGTTCACGAAATAAGCGTAACCACTATTTTTTGTAAATGATAATTTTTCAATCTTATATTACCTGTATAACAAATGTATACTGAATTATTTGCCTATCTGAACGAATCTTTGTTTCTAAATATGTATGTACATGTATGTATGTATAAAATAAAATTGCAACTTCCGATTTCGAAAATTAAAGAAGATAAAATTTAATTACAAAAAAATGTATGTATTTCCAAATTAACCATAAAAAATTAAAAATTATTAGTTTTAAATTTTACTATTGCGCTATAAATTATATGTATATGTATGTACATAAATTATTCTTACTTATACTTCAGAAAGACCTACTCGGAGGAATGATACTTATTTAATGCGTTAGGTACTGACGTAAGTCTGTATCATATATTTTATGTTTATAGTGTTTTCCGCATTGTTAATTTTTTTAATAATACATAGAAACAAATATATACATACATATGTACATACGTACTTAGGAATTATGGAAGATCAGTATCATATTAAACGTAATTGGCTAAATAAATTAAAATCAATAAACAAAAAAATTCGATTTACAAATAATACATTAAAATGTGTAGTGATAGAAACTAAACATGCAAAATTAACAAATTTAGATACAATAAAAATACAATAGTAGTTACTTATGAATGTATATAAGTATATAAATAGTATATACACATGTATGTAAGCTAAAACTAAATTTATTTAAAGTCTATTTCCCACATAGTTAAAAAATAAAAAAATAATAATCCCATGTCTGACATCATGTTTAAATTAAAAGAAAAACACAGAAGTGCAAAAGAGCCATTACAAGATTCACTTAATAACTAAATAACGAAAAAAAAAACAGATATTTGACCACAGAATCGTGCATATGTGCGTATTCTTAGAACCTTATTTCATTTCTACAGATTCTGTCATAAACATCTTTGGTAAGTGGCTCATATTTGCCTTTCGGGGTCTGATAGTAGAGAGCATCACTAATTTTGTGTGGATCATAGCCCTCCTTTTGCAGATCTACCTTACGCAACTTAAATGTACCAGTAAGATCAATTTTGGTAAGAAAACGTAGGAATTGCGGTCGGGCATAAGTGGGAAGAACTTTTGCCAAATCTTGACTAAACTTTTCAAGATCAACTTGCCCATTGGGATCGTAAATAGCTGCCATTCCGGCACGGCCTTCAGTATTGGAAATGGTAACACCATACACAATGGTATCCTTATATCCAGCAACATTACTGACTTGAGCTTCAACTTCACTGGTAGATACATTTTCACCCTTCCAACGGAAAGTGTCTCCTGTGCGGTCTTTAAAATACAGGTAACCTTTTTCATCAGCTACCAAAAGATCACCAGACAAAAAAGCCATGTCACCCTTTTTAAACACATCGTGAACCACCTTTTTTGCAGATGCTTTTTCATCCACATAACCCAAAAATTCTCTAGATGGGTTACCTTTGATGATTTTGCCAATGAAAACACCCGGTTCATTTGGTTTACACAACTGGCAAAGACCGTCGGGACCACGTATGGGTTCTCCAGTATCGGGATCAGCACGAATAATTGAAATGGGATAAACTTTTGGAAAAATCCGGGAAACAAAACCAATAGCACCAAGTGTGTTGTCATTATTCATTATGTTTGCGTTTCCCTCGGTAGCACCATAAAATTCACCAACTTTGCCAATGTTAAAACGTTCAACGAACAGGGGCCATATTTGAGGACGTAGACCATTACCGAAAACCATGCGTACTTTATGTTTGCGATCATTTTCCGAAGGAGGGGTGGCCAAAATATAACGAGCCATTTCACCAATGTATTGACCAACCTATATATTAAAAAAAATTATTAGAAATTATTTTAAGAAGAAAAATTTTAAAAACAATATATTTTTGGTTTAAAAAGTAAAAGTAACAGGAAAGTTCCGTTTGTCCTCGTTCTCGTAGCTACTGCTATTATACTTTTGTATATCGTATCCTTCTTCTTTATCTGGTCGAAGTTATTTTTTAACTGAATAGTTTTGGAAAACTTGTTTTTGGTTTCTATTCTCATTTTTGTAAACTTCTTCAATCATGATTTTTACTTTAAACTGTAAACTATACTATCAATAATTTCCAAACAAAAATAAATAAATTTAAATAATAAAATAATTATTAGGTTTACAACGGCTACTTGTAAAAAAATAATTGTGTAAACTAGACCCTGGCCTTTTAAGCGTAAAACAGCAGCAATCGTATAAAGAGATTTTAATTGATTTGAGACAATTTATGATAAATTTTTATAATTAATTTTAAAGGTTTCCATCAAATATTATGCGAGAAGTATAATATTTGATATTATATGCAAGTATAAGAAGATCCAACCAAATAAAAATCAAATATTTCTACTATACAAACTAGAATTGGTAGCTGCAAATTTTAAATAAGTAAGTAAGTGATCGGTATAGCAATTTAAAGAAAACACTTACTGAAGGACATTCAATGAAGCAGAACAGGAGATGTCTAGTCTTTTACCTGATTCTGAGATTGGGGCCCGTAAGCCATAAGAATTTTTTTTGTGTTCAATTATTATTTATTGTATCTCCAATATATTTGAATTAACAATAATTACTCATATCTTAAGTCTAAAATAAAAATATACTTTTTAAGTCCGGCCAGTGCTAGACAAAAATAATCAGGTATGTGATGGAAAACGATCGATTTGAAAACGATCGTTTTCAAGGGGTGTGATGAATTCGATCGAATTTGAGAATTATTTTTGAACCCATCTCTTAACATTTGGGTTTGAAAAATATACCAGAAGATAAAAATGAAAAAATAATGAGAAAGTTAGAAAAATAATATTAAAATAATTAAAAATTAGTACAAACTAATTTTTATACAAAACAATTAAATCGTTTTAAAATCGATTCGTTTTCAAAATCATTTTCCATCACATACCTGTATGTTTGTTTCACAGTTGTTGCAATCATTTGCGGGTCATCCCTCTAATGTACAGCCAAAGAAAGCAGTATCTTTTCTTTTTAGTCGAATGTAACCAGGTTCATTTAGTATGTTGCTTGAATCTGACCCAAAGCGTTTGGATCAGATTCAAGCATCTTAGATACATATGTTACTGCATGTTTCGCTATTTCCGCTTTGACTTTGACTGATGGCATGTTTAGATCTTTGTGGCTGTTCAAGGTTTTTATATACCAGGGAGCAACTTATTTTGTCGTCTTTGAATTTTTTCTAAATTGCTAGCTGAGGTAGTGCCCCATAATTGAATGCCATAACACTAGTGCTGGCAAAGTATTGAGGAGTGGGTGTCGAGTACCGAGTAATTGATCGTTTTTTTTTTGGGTACTCAATACTCAAAAGTAATACTCGATACTTTTAACGTTATAGGTTTAGAAACAAATTAAATAAAAAAATTTACGACTTCATTAAAACTCTGACTAACAACTAGTTTCTATTATGTAAATAAAAGTATTAAATATTATTGAGTACCCAATTGATAAGTATTGAGTAGTATCGAGGAATTAAAAGTAGCAGAAATTGCCAGCAGTAAAACTGTATAATCTGCCAATAAGCCAATTTAATTTTACTGCTTTTAATTTGAATTTGTAAACACAGTTGAAAAATGTAATACCCAACAAACAAAAATATGTAATAATAAAGTAAATCAACTAATACGTCAAACAAATTGGCAAGAATTCGTTAATCTCACAAATCCTAATGAAATGTCTAGTGCAATTTGTAAAAAATTTAATTCAATTTATGAAACATCAACAGTCAAAATTATAAAAAAAGAAAAACAGAATACCATTTCCATGGATAAGTGATACTTTAATAAAACAGTGTGAAACTAGGGATAAACTTTACAAAAAATGGTGCAGAAATCGAAATAATAAAAATAACAAAAATGATTACAAAAGATATAGAAACGTTTTAAATAAAAGATTAATTTACGCAAAAAATCAATTCTATAAAAACAAATTCTATGAAAATAGAAATAACATTCGAGTCACGTGGCAAATTATGAATGATATATTAGGGAAAAAATTAAACAATATTGATGAAGTAGTAAAGAGAAACTTTAAAAACTTAGACGTAAGACTAACGTGCAACAAGTTTGCAATGAATTTCAAAGAAAACGTGGAAAACATTCTACAGAAATGCGATATAAAGACAATAATATCGTCTCAAACGAATTTCGTAAATTCATTTGAGTTAATAATTACAACAAATGATGAAATTTTTAATATAATTAATAAATTAAATGTCAACAAAGGTCCAGGTTTTGATAGAATCAGACCTTCTGATCTAAAAAACAACAACAAGAAACTTTAACTCCGGTAATAACACAATTGGTGAATCTCATTATAGACTCTACATTAATACCTGATATATTTAAAATATCGTATGTGCGCCCACTATATAAAAACGGCATAAAATCGGACTGCAACAACTATCGACCAATATCTATACTGCCTGTAATGGAAAAGATATTTGAAGAAGTAAAATGCCGGAGACTAACGGACTACATAAATAAACACAAACTAATCGACAAAAACCAGTTTGGATTTTAAAAAGAAAAAATATCAACAAGCTACTGGGAAACTTTTCTGACTATATCAATGGACAATTAGTAAAAATCATCACTGTCTCACAATGTTCATTGATTTTAGCAAAGCGTTTGACACGCTATCTCATCAGAAATTATTAATTATGATGGAGAGAATCGGCATTAGAGGTCACTGTATAGAACTTTTTCAGAACTATCTAACATGCAGGAAATTTGTTGTGAAAATTTCACAGAATCTTAGCGAGGAAACCGAATTGAAATATGGCGTACCACAGGGCTCTAAGTTAGGTCCCATATTGTATTTAATTTACTCTAACGAGCTGATTAAAACATTATCGATGTCCAAAACTTTTGCTTATGCAGACGACACTGCTATTGTTGTGGCTCACAGAAACCTGCACGATGCACGGTAATTATGCAAAATCAACTTGATACTGCCGTTCGCTGGTAACATGATAATGCAGACATTAAAATAAAATTTCATAGCTTAGAATGTCTTCACAACAATAAAACGGACAACTTTAATAATGAAAATGACCAATGCAAAACCCAAATAGAGATTGTAAATACGTACAAATACCTTGGTGTATTTGTCGAACAAAATTTTAAATGGCAAATTTAGATAGAGCAGGTTCGTAAAAAGCTCAGGAAAGCTGCGTATATGCTCCACCACCTAAGTTATTGCTCAAGTAATAATGTCCTGAGACAAGCCTATTTTTCCTTGACGGAATCCTATATTCGTCACGGTATAACTGCCTGGGGAAACTCACCCTACTGTAATAAACTACCACAAACACAATATCAAATAATTAAAATACTACAACCATATAACAAACAAAGAAGAACCTTAATAAACTACGACCTACATAGAAATACAAATATACAACAACATAGATATAATATTGCTGCTGATCGTCATATATTAAATGTTAAAAATATCTACAATACTTCGATTGCAATCGAATTTTTTAACGATGTCAGATTCACAAACCAAATTGACCACAACTATCAGACTAGAAGGAAGATACATTGTCAAAAGATTTACCAACGAGTATGGAAGAAACACACTACCAGTGATGCTACCTAAAATACTAAACAGCATACCCATAGATGTCCTAAATAAAGCCAGGATTAATATCAATGCACGGAAAAATATTTTCATAAATTATTTCATCAATTTTTGATTCTAAATTTTTATTAAATTTTTTAATAATATTTATTATTATAAATGTTTTGTTTTTTTTTTCTAAAACCTATAGCAATGAACTTCTTTTTAATCATAATTAAATTTAAAATATTATTTGTAAATTAAAATGTTTAATATTACATTATTTTGTGATTTTTAACCTGCAGATAAGGCGAAATGGCTTCGCAAGATCCTTCATTTATATTGTAACTTTTACTTTTTAATAAATAAAAAAAAATATCAATTGTGTTAACTTGAAATCTATTGACTTTTCCAAATAAGGCGCCGATCAAGATGTATTGTGTTTAACGTCTAAAACCGCGGTATCATTTAGTTATTTCTGCGAATAGAAGAGCATTTGTTTATTCACCTTTATTTTCCATTTCTTTAACCATTTTTCATGAATATTTATTTAAATATTCAGTCAATAAATCAGTCAAGTGCGATTTAGACTCACACACGTAGGGTTCCGTACTATGTTTAATAATTCAAGTTGTTAATTTTTTCATGTCGTATGGGGAACCCTTTAATTTTAAAATAAAAGTCATATTCGCGAAAAATGCATCACTAGTGGAACACCCTTTAAATTTTAGTAATTGTTGTTATAGCGGCCATGGTAATACATTTTCTATAAAAATATCAGGCGCCTACCTATTGCGGTTAAAAAGGCAATGTACGTGAACAACATGTCACTGAAGGAACACCCTTTAGATATTAGTAATTGTTACAACGGCCGAAGTACAACATCTACGGTAAACATTTCAAGAGTCTACCTATTACAGTTCAAAAAATAACGCTTTTTACATACAAATCATCTCTTTGTCGGAACACCCTTTAATTTTGTTATAGCGGCCGTGGCAATTCTCTTTTTATGAATAGACAAGAGTCTACCTGTTAAGATTAAAAAATAAGTCACTATACGAAGAAAACATGTCACTATCGGAACACCCTTTAATTTTTAGTAATTGTCATAGCGGCCGTGGAAGCATCTTCTATCCAATATGGAAGAGCCTACCTATTACGGTTCAAAAAAGGCGTTATGCAAATCACGTCACTGTTGGAAAACCATTTAATTTTATTTAGGGGTCATAGTAATATACCATTTGTGAAAATTTGAAGAGTCTATCTATTATGGTTAAAAAATTAGGCCATATTCATGCAAATCACGTCACTATCGGAACACCCTTTAATTTTTAGGTTTAATTTTGTATACTTGCTTAAAAAGCGAACATAGTTTTAATTACTGCCTGCAAATTTTAAGTGGTTGCCTCCTATAGCTCAAGAGATAAACACATAAACGTAAATAACACGTCATATTCGAAACACCCTATAAGTTTTAGTGTTTGTTGCTATAGCGGCCACAGTTATACAGCTTTTGAGAAAATTTCATGAGTCTACCTATTATGGTTCACGTTACTATCGGAACACCCTTCAACTATTAGGTTTATTTTTTTCTACTTGTTTATATAGCGAACTAAGTTTTAATTACTCTTTGTAAATTGTAAGTGTATGCATCCTACAGTTCAAGAAATAAACACATATACGTAAATAATACGTCTCTATCGGAACACCCTATACGTTTTAGTATTTGTTGCTATAGCGGCAACAGTTATACATCTCCTGTGAAAATTACAAGAGAATACCTATTACGATTGCAGAGATAAAAGGCGCTGAAAGACGGACAGACATTGTAGCGAAAACAATAGGGTTATGTTTTTACCTTTTGGGTACGGAACCCTAAAAAAGAGCTGTAAATTAAAATTAAATTTAAATTAAATTCAAAAAAATTATTGGAGTTGAAGTACATTTTGTATACATTTTTTTTAAATTCAATATGTAATAGTGATAAAAAATTGCCATTTGCTATTGTTAAGTCAATTGTAAAGTTTAAAGACGATCGGAGTAGGGTAAGAGGTGCCGCAAAATCCAAATGCCGCAGATCGAAATTTATTGAAATTTAGCAAATTTAATTTTTTTCGGATCTGCAAAAACTGTATTATATAAATATTATAACACTAAATAATTTTTTATCAAAGAAAAATTATTAAAAAATCATTTCTACTCCTATCTTACTACAAAAAAGAAAATTTAAAAAAAATATTTTTCATGTTTTTATACCTCAAGATGTGGTTCACTCACAATAAAACTTTGTAGAATAACTTCTCACATAAAAAGACAAATTTTTATCATAAAACAAATTAGGAATAATGCGAATATAATTTTTACACTCAAGCAAAACCATATGATGTCGAATTCGCCATTGAGTTTAGCTGGTATGAATTTGCCTTGCTTAATTCATAATAAATAAAATGTATTTGAAATCTATTTTAGAACAAATTTTTCATTCAAAATTTGTTCTAAAATACATTTCAAATAAGATTTATTTATCATGAATATCGGTCATTATTATATTAATTAGTTACTTATTACTTTTATTAATTTCTGAAGATGAAGATGTAAAAATCTTAAAGACCTCTTAAAGCTTAAATGAGTTTCAGATTTATAATTTTGTTTTTTAATAGGTCTAAGTTGATTTTTTAACCGTTATTAGATTATTTTGTTTACTGTATTATTTATTTTTATTTGGGCTCAAGGTCTAATTTGAATAAAACTCCATTTTGTTTTATTAAATTTTATTTTTTAAATCGATATTTCGAACACCTTTGGTGTTCTTCATCAGGAAAAACATGGGAAAAACATAATTTAATAACTAATGTAGCTACCGCACCAAGGTTGTATGGACTCCCCAAGGTACACAAAGATGGTACACCGTTAAGACCTATTTGTTCATCCGTAAATTCACCGTCATACAATTTATGTAGATATTTGGTGAGCATTTTAAAAAATTTAACGAAAGACTCAAAATATAACGTAAAAGATTCAATAGAATTTAAAAGAAAAGTTTCTAATTCGTATATTGCTGACAATGAAGTCCTAGTTTCTTTTGACGTGGTATCGTTATTTCCCAGTATCCCAGTGAATTTAGCAATAGATATAATTAATAAAAAATGGGAATTAATCACTTCACATACGCAGATACCTAAAGAATTGTTTTTTGATATCATAAAGTTTTGTATCAAAGATAACAGATATTTCAAATTTGACGATAAAATATATGAGCAGTTAAGAGGAATGCCTATGGGCTCACCAGCCTCACCAGTAATTGCAGATATTGTCATGGAAGAGTTGTTAGACACCACGATTGAAAACCTTAACATAAAACCGAAACTCATGAGCAAATATGTGGATGATTTGTTTTGCATACTAAGAAGAGATGCTGTAGAAGTTACTTTAGAAGCTCTTAATAACTTCCACAGGCAAATACATTTCACGATGAAAAGTTACCATATTTAGACGCACTTCTTATTAGAAAACAAAATAGATTATCCGTAGACTGGTACCAAAAACCAACCGCCTCAGCTCGTATTATCAACTTTTACTCGAACCACCCGAAACACGTGAAAATTAATACTGCACGAAATTTTGCAGAAAGAGTGCTGAAAATAAGTGACAAAAGTTTCCACCAACAGAACGTCCAGAAAATTAAGGGAATATTACAGAAAAATAGTTATTCTTTTAGTATGGCAACAAAGATTACCGAAAATGCTACAAAGAGTTATGATAAAAAGATTGATGCAAACACGGAAAAAATATTCAAATCGTTAACACATGTACCTGGTTTCTCGGAGAGGATCGTACATTAAAATAAATATGACAAGGAAAAATTCAATATTGCATTAAAAACCGATAGAACTTTAAATATGCTTTTCACAAACACGAAATCAAAAATAGATTATTTGGACAAATCAAACTTAATATATAAAATACCTTGTAATGGAGACGGGTCCAATGTATGTAATAAAATATATATTGGAACAACAAAATCGAAATTAAGAACAAGATTGGCTGCACATAAATCAGATTATAAAACACGTGAAGGTACTACAGAACAAAAAACAGCATTGTCAGCCCACTGTGCGATCAAAGGTCACTCTCCCAACCTTGTCGATACAACAATATTACAACAAGAAAGTAATTATAAAAAACGATACACAATAGAAATGTTACATATAATAAATACTCCCACGGACATAAGGATGAATTTTAAAACAGACACAGAAAATTGCGCGCATACGTATCGACATATTGTATCAAAATATAAACAAAAGAGCTTTTAAGGTGTGTTAACATTGAGTGTACAAGTCATATGTACTGTCATATGTGCTATCCATATGGAATTTTATGCGTATGTCAAAATTAGTGTTTTACACATGGTTTATAATTTTTGTGTTTAAACATACACATTATAGTAGTATTATCGTATAGCATTTCTCATAGTATATTCATTTACTCACAGTGTGTCTCCGCCGCTTGTTATTAGTCCTACTCTTACCTAATATTCAATTATACTTAAGATTATTTTATATAAACAAATGTCCTCTTCTATCATTAATTTGTTTTATATGTCTATACTTTTATCCTGACTAATCTTTATTGTAAATACACATTTATTATACATCTGTCCTTTTCCTACACAACTTCTATTGTTAAGCAGTCTTATAATAAAAGCAGAATAAATTGTGACGTTGAACGAACAAGTTGTGTTTTATTTTTGGATGCCTACAAACTTTTCAGAAGTGGGATTACCTAAAATAACTTAAAACAATAAAAAGGTGATCATGTGTATGTCAAAATCAGTATTTTACACATGGTTTATAATTTTTGTGTTTAAACGTACACATGTTACATACATATGACATAACCTCCTGTTATTAAAAACAAAAAATTAAAAATAGCTGGTCATCAAAGTGTGGTTTAGATGGATTATTTTTTAAATTATTAGTCTATATAATAAAACTAATAATATTAGCTTTATCAATTTTGCATATTTTTGCCGCCATTTCATTTTATTAGAAACCCGCTAGTGATGTCAACTATGCAAAGAACTACCATTTTGTGTTATCATTTGGGAGCTTCTACAACATTACAGAAATCACCTTGTAAGAGAGAAATTATATAAAAACAAAAAGTAATTATAATAAATAATACAATAAGTATTAATTAATATCATTTGAACTAGGTACATATCAACAACAATTAAATGAATAATTTTGTTGATGTTAATGTCAATTTATTTTCGCTCTTTTTTATTAGGAATAAAATATTGTTTATCCTAATTCTTATGACAATAGAAAAGAATTAAATTTCTTTAAAAAGCCGTTGCTTTTCAAAATGAAAGAAAGAACTCCATTTTATTTTCTTTAATGATTTGCATTTGAATAGCGTTAAAAAAATCACAAGCCGTAATAGACTTATTATTTTGTGGTCTTATTGCATGTAAGTTTAATAAGGTTTTGATATGCGCCAATGTAGTTGTCTCATTTTCAAAGGCAATGTTTGATGAAAACGTCGATTTTCTTTTACTGGAATCTTATTATAATACCAAAAAATTTAATAGTTTATTTACTTACATATATACATATTTTATTTCAATATCATTTCATTCTTCTTTGGTACAGCAAAACAAAAAGCCAAAAAAAAAAAATATATTTAATTTTAAAGTAAAAAGTGGAAAAAGAAAGAAATTACAATACTTATACATATTTCCTAGGTTACAGAGCGTAGATTTTTCACTATAATTGCAGTATGATTGCTAAATTCTGATAACGCTTCTTAATATATTGCAATATAAAAAATAGAACTATTCAACATGGATTAAAAACATAAAATTTTGTTAATTTAAAATAAGATTTAGGTTTTATTCATTTTTTTTTGCAAAATGGAGTTCTCTCATTTTCAACGGCAACGGCTCAATTAAGTGATTTGCAGCATTTTCGATACCCACAATACCTCAATAGCATTTTTTTGTCCTGCAGTCTAAAGTTGTTAATTAGGTAATATTACAGTTTACACACTTACCGTCTTAAAAAAGATTTGAAAAATAATGCGCTATAGTAAAGTAAAATTTTAATTTAATTCAGTCTTTCTTAGTACCGGTAATATAGATAAGCACACCTTGCCTTTCATCACTATACATTTATGAAATTGTGTTCTCAACTTCTATTAAAATTGAGTCATTCATATAAAAATGTCCCTTATGCCCATCTGGCCCTAGTTTTGAAAACAGACATATCCTAATGGACCCACAAAAAATAAAGATCTGTCTATGTTTTAAATATCATTAAATTCGATTTGGCCGTGATTGACGTACAAATAATCAAACTTGCAAATATATATATAATATATGTATCAACATTAGATTACATAACTTTATTATTAATATCACCTATGAGGTATCGATATAAATCTTCGAACATTAAGTTACTAACAAAAGTTAGAATGAAGATATTGGTTAATTTTAAACTCCTTAAATTCATGATAAAAATGTATGAGCGGAATTTTTGAAAATAAAAGTGAACATCACTGAAAACAGCTGTTGTCATATGGTTTTACACATCAAATAGAGCGTGCTCTAAATAAAAAACTAACACATGTTATTGCACATAGGAAAATAACATATGTTATGTTTCAAGAGGTTTACATTATGTGTATAGTTTTACATATGGAAAATCTGACATTCCATATGACTTGTACACTCAATGTAAACACACCTTAACAAAAGTGAAAATAAAAAGAATTACGTAGTTTTTATAAAAAGAGCGTGTTTTAAAATCAAATATAAAAGAACTCGTTAAAATAACAACAGAAAAAGTTTTATTGTGCAGAGCCCTTCTATTTAAACAAGATAAAGTAAAACAAACACGGAAAAATCTAAAAGTTTTAATTTGAAATTAGAATAACAATTAAATAATAAAAGTTTAAACTTGAGAAAAAACTAAATTCTTGGTAGCCCAGAATATTCTAGAAAACGGACATATTGAATTTTTTTTTACTTGGTGTTATAAAATAGAAGCAAACAGAAAGAAAAAGACAGAAAACCAACAATGGATATCAATGCAAGCCAATACACGGCTGCGCAGCTACGAAGCTGATTGCATCGACTCAACATGCCAACCGCTGGCACAAAAAATACGTTGTTATTGCGTCTTAATGAAATTCCTATAGATGAAAGGGGCGAATGCCCAGTAGATAGCGACAGCGCAGACGGAAATACCATAAATGAAAGAAGCGGTAGTGATTGTATAAATGAAGAAATCAATGTTAATGTACAAAATAATGGAGAAAAACAAATGAAAGTAGTAGAAATAAGAGACGACGAACAAATGATTGAAACTATTGCAGACAATATGAGTGCGCAAATGAGTGGTGAAAATGAAAGAAATGATGAAAATGATTTTTTAATAATGAAAAGAGAAATAGAACTTCTAAGAAAAGAAAAAGAACTCTTAGTAAGAGAAAATGAATTTTTTAAAATGAAAGAACAACATGAAAAAGATCGTAGTAATAATAAAATAATAAAATAGTGCTGCAGTAAATGAAATAAACAACTGCGTGGGTGACAACTTATCAAGTGGTAGCAACAACGTAACCAACAGTAGTAATACAGTATCATATGCTTTACTCAAAGAGCTTTTGCCGGAATATGAGGGTGTAACATGCCCGGAGGTTTGGGTTTCACAGATTAAAAATATTTCTACCTTGTACAAAGTTGATGACAGCACTTTAAGAGCATTATTTATGGGAAAAGTAAAAGGTAAAGCTCATGTGTGGCTACATTCCAAATCCAATTTTATGCTTGAGAAACTTGAAGACCTGTTTGGAGAAATGGTTGACATGTTTAAGTCAACAGAAAATAAATTAGTAATTCGTCGTAACTTTGAATCGTTTAAGTGGGAGTACAATGCGAGTTTTACGGACTATTCTAATGGGAAAGTTAATCATGCAAGCAAATTAGCAATGGAAGAAGAAGAACTAATCGACTATATAATCGAAGGAATACCTGATGAAAACCTTAAAAATCATGCTATAATGCAGTGCTATAAAAACAAAGCGCAGCTGTTGCAAAAATTCAGCTAAAGGAGCCAACAACACCAAAGACAACAACAAAGAGCGATGTGAAACTCAGATGCTATAATTGCAATTCTTTCGGGCATTACGCATCTGAATGCCGAAAACCTAAAAGGAAGTTGGTGCCTGCTTTGCTTGCGGCAGCCTTGATCATCGAGTAGCCGTGTGTCCCGAAAAGAAGAAGGTTCTACAAAAGGTGAAAAATAATGAATTTCTAAGATATATTAAGATTAGCCTTAATAATAATTTCAATAATTTCTTTTATATAGAATGTCTACTAGATACGGGGAGCCCTGTGAGTTTCGTTAGGGAGTCTTATGTTGCAGGAAAAATGAATTTTAAGGATATGAGTAACACTGACTCATTTTATTTTGGTATTAATTTTAGTAAATTAAATACTCTTGGAAGATGTTTATTTCATGTTTTCTTTGAAAATAAAGTTATTGAAATAGATATTCTTATCATCGCTGATAATTCAACGTCTTATAATTGTGTTTTGGGAAGAGATTTTTTGGAAAAGGCAAATTTGGTATTAGTACAGAAAGATACAGAAAATAAAAACTTCTTGATTAATAATGTTATAGAGACAACAACACAATCAATAGACATAATTGATTTTGTTGATGAGGGGGTGGAATTAGTTGTCGGTAAGGAAATTGATTATGCAAATAAGAAAGAATTAAATAACATGTTTCATGACTGTTACGTTCGTCCTGAGCGATCTATGGAACCTAAGGTTAGAAATGAAATAAGGTTGGTTCTTGAAAACGCCAAACCTTTTAGTTGCACACCACGCAGATTATCATATGATGAAAGGCAATGTTTACAGATTATTTTGGATGAATACCTTGAGAAGGGATACATCAGACCAAGCAAATCATAGTTTGTATCTCCAATAGTTTTAGTACGGAAAAAGACAGGCGACCTCAGAATGTGCGTAGACTATCGTGTTTTGAATAAAATGACATCAAAAGATTGCTATCCAATTCCTTTAATCGACGATTTATTAGATAGACTCGTTAACAAGAAATATTTTACTAAGTTGGACCTAAAAAATGGGTTTTTTCATGTGAATGTCGAAAAGGAGTCGGTAAAATATACGTCTTTCGTAACCCCGTTGGGCCAATATGAATTTTTAAGAATGCCATTTGGGCTTAAAAATGCTCCATCAGTTTTTCGAAGATTTGTGAATAAGATTTTTTCAGACATGGTTAGGGATGGAAAGCTAATTATATATCTAGATGATATAATGATAGCGACATCTGACATAAGCGAAAATTTTTTGATTTTGAAGGAAGTTTTTAATCGTCTAGTGGAAAATAAATTAGAGCATTAAATTAGACAACTGTAACTTACTTGGGATACAAGATTGATGGCCAGGGTATTGCAGCAGATGATAGAGGACTACGTGCAATAAGAGACTTCCCACTGCCAACGAATGTACATACTGTTCAAAGTTTTTTGGGACTTTGCTCATATTTTAGAAGGTTTGTGAAGGATTTTTCTACAATAGCAAAACCATTATACGACTTGATTAGGAAAGATAGAAAATTTAGTTTTGGGCAGACCGAACTCGAGGCTTTCGAACTTCTCAAAGGGAAGTTGTTAGCTTCACGGGTTTTGGCCTTATATGATCCTAGGGATGATACTGAGTTGCATTGCGATGCAAGCATTATAGGGTTTGGAGCAGTCTTGCTACAGAAAAAACAGGACGGTAAAATGCACCCAGTGTTTTATTTTTCTAAGCGGACAACTGAGGCGGAATCCAAGTATCATAGTTTTGAGTTGGAAACGCTGGCAATAGTTAATGCCTTGAAAAGGTTTAGAACTTATTTACAGGGAAAAAAAATTTAAGATTGTTACAGACTGTAACTCGTTGACGATGACATTAAACAAAAAGGACTTAAACCCTAGGATTACAAGGTGGGGACTTGAATTACAGAATTATGATTACACTTTAGAACATAGAGCCGGATCGCGAATGAAACACGTAGATGCGTTGAGTAGATGTTTAAGTATTATGGTAATTGAGAGCAACACTTTTGAGGAGAATTTGGTCATATGCCAAAACAAAGATGCGAAACTACTAAAGAATGAACTTCAGAAAAAACAAAATAAATGGTATGAAATGAGGAAGGATGTAATCTACAGGAAGTCAAGCGATGATGTTCTGCTATTTTGTGTGCCTGAGGATATGGAACAGCACGTTTTGTATAAGTATCATGACGAAATGGGCCATGTAGGTGTTGATAAGACGACGGAGCTTATTTCAAAAAGTTATTGGTTTCCGAAAAGTAGGGACAAAGCTCTGTGCCATATACAAAATTGCTTAAAATGTATAGCATATTCTTCGAAAAATGGCAAGGAAGAGGGATTTTGAAATAATATACCAAAATGTACGATTCCCTTCGATACAATACACATAGACCATTATGGACCGGTTGATAAGGGTAGGCCACTGAAGCATATTTTAGTGATCATTGACGCCGGAACAAAGTTCGTTAGACTCTATCCAACAAAAACAACGAATACAAGAGAAGTAGTTAATCACATGAAAGAATATTTTAGATCCTATAGTAGGCCTAGGTGCGTAATAAGTGACAGAGGATCAGTTTTTACTTCTGCAGAATTTCGAGAATTTCTGGAAGACTACAATGTTCAACACATAAAAGTAGCAACTGGTTCTCCACAAGCCAACGGACAGGTGGAGAGAGTAAACAGAAGCATAGGCCCGATGATAGCAAAATTAGTACGTCCAGAGGAAAATATATATTGGGATACAATACTAGATAGAGTTGAACATACCTTAAATAATACTGTACATAGAACTATCGGCAACCATCCCAGTGTTATGTTGTTTGGAGTAGGACAAAGGGGTAAAGTAATAGACTCGTTAAGAGAAACTTTGGTGAATGAGTTAGGTGATGAGAAACGAGTTGATCGAAACTTATTCCAAAGTTCAAAGGTCCTTATAAGGTGTCGAAGGTTTTGCGTAATGATAGATACCTATTGGAGGATATTGAGGGTTTTTAACCGTCCCGAAACCCTTACAAAGGTGTATGGGCGGTTGGAAATATTCGTCCGTGGCTTAGGAATCACAGGCCGTCCAATGCGTAGCATCGAGATCAGGTGATCTCGTGATCAGGATGGCCGAATTGTAGTAGTATTATCGTATAGCATTTCTCACAGTATATTCATTTACTCACAGTGTGTCTCCGCCGCTTGTTATTAGTCCTACGCTTACCTAATATTCAATTATACTTAAGATTATTTTATATAAGCAACTGTCCTCTTCTATTATTAATTTGTTTTATATGTCTATACTTTTATCCTGACTAATCTTTATTGTAAATACACATTTATTATACATCTGTCCTTTTCCTACACAACTTCTATTGTTAAGCAGTCTTATAATAAAAGCAGAATAAATTGTGACGTTGAACGAAGTTGTGTTTTATTTTTGGATGCCTACAACATGTAACGTACATATGACATAACCTCCTGTTATTAAAAACAAAAATCAAATACAAAAATCAAAACAGCTGGTCTTCAAAGTTTGGTTTAGATGGATTATTTTCTAAAATTATTAGTCTATATAATAAAACTAATAATATTAGCTTTATTGGGACTTGCTGTAATAAGTTATTAGCCAATTTAGCATATTTTTGCCGCCATTTCATTTCATTAGAAACCCGCTAGTGATGTCAACTATGCAAAGAACTACCATTTTCTGTTATCATTTGGGAGCTTCTACAACAGTACAAAAATCAATTTGTAAGAAAGAAATTATATAAAAACATAAAATAATTATAATAAATAATAAATATTACAATAAGTATTAGTTAATATCATTTGAACCATATCAGCAACAATTAAATAAATAATTTTGTTGATGTTAATGTCAATTTATTTTCGCTCTTTTTGATTAGGAATAAAATATTTTTTATCCTAATTCTTATGACAATAGAAAAGAAATAAATTTCTTTAAGAAGCCGTTGTTTTTGAAAATGAAAGAAAGAACTCCATTTTATTTTATTTAATGATTTGAATGGCGTTAAAAAAATCACAAGAAGTAATAGACTTATTATTTTGTGGTCTTATTGCATATAAGTTTAATAAGATTTTGGTATGCGCCAATGTAGTTGTCTCATTTTCAAAGGCAATGTTTGATGAAAACGTTGATATTCTTTTACTGGAATGTAATTATAATACCAACAAATTTAATAGTTTATTTACTTACATATATACATACATATTTTATTTCAATATCATTTCATTCTTCTATGGTACAGCAAAACAAAACACCAAAAAAAAAAACTAAAATTAAATAATTAAATTTTAAAGTAAAAAGTGGAAAAAGAAAGAAATAGAACCATTCAACATGGATAAAAAACATAAAATTTTGTTAATTTGTAATAAGATTTAGGTTTTATTCATTTTATTTTTTTTTTTTCGCAAAATGGAGTTTTCTCATTTTCAAAAGCAACGGCTCAATTAAGTGATTTGCAGCAGTTTCGATACCCACAATACCTCAATAGCATTTTTTTGTCCTACAGTCCAAAGTTGTTAATTAGGTAATATTACAGTTTACACAGTTATCGTCTTAAAAAAGATTTAAAAAAAACTAATGCACTATAGTAAAGTAAAATTTTAATTTAATTCAGTCTTTCTTAGTACCGGTAATATAGATAAGCACACCTTGCCTTTCATCACAATACATTTATGAAATTGTGTTCTCAACTTTTATTAAAATTGAGGCATTCGAATAAAAATGTCCTCCTAGCCCTAGTTTTGAAAACAGACATATCCCAATGGACCCACAAAAAATAAAGATCTGTCTATGTTTTAAATACACTGCTCGCCACTTGAATAGCACACCCCCCTATTGATTAGAAAATCCTCTATTTTGTTAAAAACTAAAAACGTGGCAACTCCACTTTCTTCCCTGGTTTTTAATGTTTATTAATCTCTTCTTTGATGAGAAAGAATTGCTATAAAAAATGTACCGTTAGAAATTTGTTGGTGATTTTATTTTGTTGCTTATCGATTGATAAGAAAAATATGCGCCACTTGAATAGAACATGTCATTTAAATTTAGTTATCGCTCAATATTTGTGCAAGCATCGTAGTTAAAATAAACAACTGCGCTATATACAACACTTTTTATAAAAAATAATTTACAATGGGACGCGGAAAAGCACTGTCGGAAGTTGAAAAGGGAAAAATCAAAGCTTACAAGGATATGGGACTGTCTATTTCAAGAATATCCAAAAAAATCAAAAGAAGTCGGAAGGTTATTTCATCGTTTTTATCTAATGAGTCTACGTATGGAAAAAACATGAAGGGCCGTACACATAGTGTTTTATCTAATACAGACAAGCGACATATTTTAAGAGAGGCCTCTAACTCACATGACTCAATATCGAAAATTAGACAAAAAACAGGAGTAAAAGCAAGTTTAACTACTATACGGCGTGTTATTTCAAAAGCAGAGCATTTAAAGAGATTAAAAATAAAGAAAAAACCACCACTGAACGCATCCCGCAGAGAACAACGGCTTACCTTTTGCCGCAATTACATGTCCTGGACTACTGAGTGGCATCGTGTGGTTTTCTCAGATGAGAAAAAATTCAATTTGGAAGGCCCTGATGGCTATAGTTATTACTTTCACGATCTTCGCAAGGAACCACATCATATGGATCGCCTACATAGTCGGGCAGGTGGTGTTATGGTATGGGGGGCGATTTCGTATTACGGCACCTGTGACCTTCACTTTCTAAGTACAAAGATGAATGCTACAGCTTATATTGGAGTTCTGGAAACGGCTTTCCCTAACTTCAAAAATGTCTTTGGGCCCTTACCTTGGATATTTCAGCAGGACAACGCTCCTATTCACACTGCGCGGGTTGTTAAAAGCTATATAGGAAACCAAAATATTGATATTTTAAATTGGCCCCCGTATTCCCCCGATTTAAACATAATCGAAAACGTTTGGGGTTGGTTATCCAGAAAAGTTTATGAAGGCGGTAAACAGTACTCGACTATTCCAGAGCTCATTCAAGCCCTAAAACTTGCCTGGAGTTCAATCCAACTCGATTACATAGCCAAGTTGTATGATTCATTGCCCAACAGGATCTACGAAGTTTTAACTAACAAAGGAGGCACAACCCACTATTAGAATTTTTATAATTAACATTAAATTCTAATAATCAATAAAACAAAACAATTTTAGTAACAAAAATATTAATCTACGCTTATATTTTTGGGGGTGTTCTATTCAAGTGGCGCATATTTTTCTTATCAATCGATAAGCAACAAAATAAAATCACCAACAAATTTCTAACGGTACATTTTTTTATAGCAATTCTTTCTCATCAAAGAAGAGATTAATAAACATTAAAAACCAGGGAAGAAAGTGGAGTTTCCACGTTTTTAGTTTTTAACAAAATAGAGGATTTTATAATCAATAGGGGGGTGTGCTATTCAAGTGGCGAGCAGTGTATCAGCTATGAGGTATCGATATAAATCTGCGAACATGAAGATATTGGTTAATTTTAAACTCCTTAAATTCATGATAAAAATGTATGAGCGGAATTTTTGAAAATAAAAGTGAACATCACTGAAAACAGCTGTTGTCATATAGTTTTACACATCAAATAGAGTGTGCTTTAAATAAAAAACTAACACAAGTTATTGCACATAGGTAAATAACATATGTTATGTTTCAAGAGGTTTACACTATATATAGTTTTACATATGGAAAATTTGACATTCCATATAACTTGTACACTCAATCTAAACACACCTTTAGTAAGCATTGCACTCTTTTTGAAAGCGGACAGCTTTACTCAATGTTTTGTGTATATTGTTTGTTTGTTTTTTCACTTTAGTTTTTCCTGATTAAGAACACCAAAGGTGTTCGAAATATCGATTTAAAAAATAAAATTTAATAAAACAAAATAGAGTTTTATTTAAATTAGACCTTGAGCCCAAATAAAAATAAATAATGTTATTAGATTATCTTACTGGCTGAATTGCTAACAGTGTGACTGAAATGTACCTTTTTATTTAAAATAATTATTTTTAATGTATTCCTAAGACGATAGTAAATGTCTAATAATGTTCAAGAATGAAAGACAAATTATTACTTCAGTTTCTATTTAATAATGAATGTTTTATTTGATCTCTATTTGTAGATCCAATTCTAGATAGTTGACTACCTTCTCCAATTTCTATATCAGTTATTTCATTGTTAATATTTTAACGGGTATAATTAATATTGAATTTTATATATATTGTGAAGAGCAGCGCACACATTTCCAAACCGAGCCACTTTAAAGGGACAATATCTTCCTCTTCTGTCATACCCTAAAATTCTCCACCGTCCTTTCAATGATGCAACATGCTTTAGAGTGAATCTCATGAAAATGGGCTACAGAGGATCCATCACTAGCATTTCTATATTGCATAATGCACCATGGCTGAAGAGCAAAGGCCCCCAAATAAAAGTGGTTAAAATGAAAATGCATTGGTTTGCTAAATATTTAGCAAAGTGACACAAAACTACCTTGTTGAAAGCTGGTATGCTAGCTGGTATGCTACTGATTTAAAATGTTTACATGTTTTGTTCTCTGTGAGATTCTTGTTGAGATTGTGTATGTTCTCACAGACCCTTAGGGGTTTGCCCGGAGGCTCTTGCTCAAGAGGATAGCCGGAGTACACTAAGAACAAGGTAGAATGATTTATTGCTACATTATGTGTTTAAATAAAAGAATGTTCCCACCCAACAGCCAATTGTTTCCATTTCTGTTCGAAGTAAAAAGTTTTTCTATGGCAAGTCTTTGGTCGGAGTGTTTCCATACAAAGGAACCGTGAACAGCTCCACCACATCGACAGTTTATAGCAAGAATTTGATATTTATTATTACAAACCTTTTAAAATGCCTTTTGTTAATTTCTTTATATTTCATTAACAGAGTACTTACTATCATTGCCTTTAAACTGTGAAAACATTTCCTGTTGAGGTACATTTGCTCATTGTCTACTAGATTTTTTAATCCAATATGCGTGCCAAAAGCCATTCAAATTCATCGACACATCCTACAACGTAAAATTTTATCCACAACCTTTTTTCTTTTAACAATTGTATATTTATTAAAACTACATCCAGGTATGCCATATTTTTCAAAAAACCATTCCTTACACTCAGACGACTCATTAGGTCCAAATTTTATATGCTTCGCACACAATTTGTAAACCATGTCTTTCAGTACTGTCAAAGTAACTTTATAAACTGTACTCTGACACACCCGATGCCAAAATGGACAGAGTTACTGCCAGTTGTAATATTGGTGGCACAGCTTTGGCGTCCAAGTGGGTTAAATTAAGTTCATCTAATACATACATATGCTGTGTTCGACAAGGCCAGTGGATTACTCCGACCACGCAATTGCCTACGTACAATTTTTTCATACTCTTCGCTATCACCTGAACGTAGACAAAAAAAATAAATTCGGGTCCATTTTCACTTTTTGTAAGTTTTAATAGTTTTGTTTTATATTGACAGTTTCCCGTCTATTGTTAATTAAACGTATGTATATTCACAAGAATTTTATATTTGAAAACTATTGTAAATCAAACTAAAGATTACGATCCGTTGGCAATCGTACGTCATGATACCATTCAGTTCATACGATTAACGTATCACGTAATTTTTGTCGTACGATCACGAATATTCCACCCCAGGTTCCTAATGGGCTTTTTACACTGATCAACATCTACCATCAATTTGCGAAGATGTTGACATCTTTCCATAAGAAATACACAGGCCTAAAATTCAACATCTTGCAACATCTTCACAAGATTCCAATCTCAGTTTATTTCATTTTACATCTTTTGATTATTTGAGTGTCATCACTAGAAAAATGGCAATAAACTAGATTAGTTGAGTGGCACCACTGAAAAAATGTCAGCTATGTGGAAAAATATAAACCAATATTTGTTTAAAAATGAGCATCATACGAAGGTACACTAAAATTTTTTTACATCTTCTTTCTCTAAAAGCGTTCAATAACTTTAATACTCTACATTAATACTTGGGTTTGTTCTAGCAAAACAACAATTATTCGATTTATAAATATTTGTTATTAACCCATATTTTTATTTTTTCTATTAGCTAAAAGCGTCTTTACTTTTAATTTTTTGACAGTTGTGTTGATGGTAGATGTTAGATGTAAGAAGATGTTGCAAATGTATACCGATGTATCACATTTTCAACATCTTCCAGACGTTTCACTAAGATGTTGGTCAGTGTAAAAAGCCTATAACAGAAATCAGAATTTGATCCTTCATAATGTGATCAACTACTTTCGATAACGAAGATGAAGTCAAAATGAATTTGATATGATGACGGAAAAATAATCTTAAGGAACCGAATGCAATTAGTACCTATGGAGAATAGATCATCCAATTCTGCACAGATCTATTAGAATGGAAAATAGAATACGCTAAATAAAGTAGCCAACAACACTTCCCTAGATTTCATCCAAAAATTGACACTAATACAAATCCTTTGCTACCTTCAGAAAAAAATTTATATAGGGAGTCAATCAACGAGTTAATAACAGAGCTCTCACCAGAGCCATAAAAGGATTAAAATTCAAACATAGATAGACAAGAAATCAGCCAATCCCAATTAATACTTTGAAAATCCCTGTACACAAGATACTTATAAGAGTACCTCATCTCAAATGGAAAAGCAGTAAAAATTAACGAATGGTGACACTTACCAGCCAAATATCCAATAAAGAAGTTGTATTATGGGCCAAATCAAAATAGGTTGCCCTACTGTTATGAGAAACACACCTGTAACCAGAAATTCCCAAGGACTTAGTAGATATATGTGGTTTGAGCCATGTCTCAGAAATCGCGATCAAATCGAAATTCACATCAACAATATTTTTAAACTCATCAAACTTACAAGAATTTGAAGAGGGTCGAATAATCTGACAATTAATATGTGATATCTTCAGCATATTAGAAAATTTATGCAGTATTGTCTCAAAATAACCGCCGCAACTAATAATACTACATTTTAGCAGTTACATTTAAAAAGGTGACAGTGCAGATCAAGTAAAACATTTTAAAATGACACAAATTTAATTCTCTGCATTCTGGGTTAAAAAATCAGCACATGATGACATCTTTAACTTTAAGTGATCTTGACATCTATAACTGTAAGTGACCGTAATTTAAAATAATGCTTCATCATTTTACCATATAGAACTTATGTATGTTTATGTTATAAAATGAGCAACAACAGAATTCAGATCATTAAGTTCACTAATCACAAAATCACAATTATGTCTGATTCCATTTCTTTTATAACAGCATCACCCTTGCTAGAACAGTTCATACATTTAAAAAAAAGGATGAGATTTATCAAATAACAAAGCAAGGTGCTTACCTGACGCATTAGCTCCTTTTTTTTTTTTTTTTAATCGTTATAGTATGGCACAAGAGTAGACGTGTTTTCTTTGCCATCCGTGAAAAACAAAAGCAAAATTAATAAAAACGTATTCTAAAATCTTCCGACTGATTGAAAGTGTTGGTTATATATTAAACAAATATACAACATTTTATTAAATTAAAATTTAACTATAATAATTAAAATGAAATTTGTAATAAAAGTAAAAACATCATACAATCATAACGAAATCAAACAATAGTGAGAATTAACTTATATTTATTTTATAAAGGAATTGAAGAAATTCTCTTATACAGCTAAGTGAGAATCTATGAATATTCAAACCGGTTTTGATTGTGTTTTTGCCAACTACCTATTTTCGTAAAAAAATTGAATACCGTTGTTAATATAATCTCACAAGTACAATAATTTAAAAACAATCAGCAAAGAATCAAACTAGAAATAAAACAAATAGAGAAGTTTAAAAATATTTGTACATTCAATCAAGTATATAATCTAAAAAATGGCCCCACAAAACTATCAATGTTTCTGTTGGAAGCAAAAGCAAGCAAATGCTAAATTTATAAGGTGTGATCAATGTAATAATTACTTTCACATAAACTGTGCACAACAACAAAATCCAAACTTAACTGATGCTGCTATTGACGGTATAGCAAAAAGTAAAGGTAGTGCTTTTTTCAAATGTTTATCGTGCCAAAACTGTACCAAAGACAATGGAAATTGTGATGTATCAAAGAAGTTGGATGAGCTAGAAGCGAGTATAAAGCATCTATCTAAAATAGTAATAGAAGACATTATGACTGGTCTAAACGATATAAAAGCTGATGTGGCAGTGAAGCTAAAATCAACGGAGGATTTTGTTACATCAAAATGTGAGCAATTAGAAAGGGAGAACATTAATTTACGCAAGCAAATTAACCACATTTTGTATAGAGCAGATATTCTGATAAGTGGTCTTCCTAAAACTTTATCTATTGAAGAGTTGCATAAAGCCGTGTTTAAAATAGGACATATATTGGATGTACAATTAAACTATACTGATATAAATATGTGCACATTTATTAAACAAAGAGAGACTGTAAAAGTTAAATTTAATAGTGTATTCAAGAGAGATCAAATTATGAAGAATTATTTTAGAGTTCATGGAATAAAACTAAAAGAAGTGTTGCAGTCAGATATAGAGTCAAGAATATATATTAATGACAACCTTTCTACAGTGGCAGCTAAGTTGAGCTATGTTTGTCGCAAATTGTTCAAGAACAAGAATATTTAACAAAGCAAAACCTGAAGCCAAAGCGCTTTTGCTTGATGGAACTACAAAAATTCTTAATCATGACAATCTGTACGAGTTATTCAAATCGAAATTAAATCCTTTAGTTGATGTGCTCTCGTCTGCAGTCAATTAGTGTAGTGATCATGAAATTTAAATTCAATTATGATTCTTATATTTTTCTTTTTTTAATTAGTTGTTTGATTAAAATTTTTATTTCTTTTGCTCTATAATAAATGTATTACCTTTTTTCTTTACTTTCTTTTTGATGGAGCAGTTTGCTACTTTTATATTTTTATTTAAATGAATGAAAAACACAAATTTAGGAGTAATATTTGAAGTATATTTTGTATCTTTTAATGAACATTATGTTAATTAAATTATTTAATTTGTTTTTTCCCCATGCATAGAAATTAAAGTTTGGGATTTTTATAACTGTAACATAATTTTCATTGGATGGCAACTAAAATAAAAGCGTAAAATAATGATATTTTTAAAGTATTATTTAAAACATAATCTTAAGTTTTTTAATTATAAGTTTTTGTTCTTAACACAAATATGGGTAATTTGTCTTCTTATTAGCAATGTTGGATAACATTGGTGATATTGTAAGCAATGAAACTTTATCAAATTTAAATCTTAACCCAAGTAATCTTAACATTATTCATTTAAATGCGCAAAGTATCATACCAAGAACAAACTCTGGCAAAATTGATGAGTTAAGGTGTATTTTTGAGGGTGGTCATTATGATATAATTTCTGTGTCAGAAACATGGTTGAAGCCACTTGTTTTAGACAGTGCGATTTCGTTTAGTGGGTATAATTTGTACAGGAATGATAGACTTATAAACAGGGGTGGTGGTGTATGCATTTATGTAAAAAATTTTATAGAACCAAAAATAGTATTAACTTTAAGTAGGGAGGGAGAATGTGAAGGCCTGTTTATTGAAATCTCAGTAAGTTTCGAGGTTCGTATACTTTTAGGTGTGCTATATTTACCTCACGGAAATATAAGGAGTTGTGAAGATATTTTGTTGGATTTATCTTCTAGATACGATGAAGTAATATTTATGGGTGATTTTAATATTAATCTGTATGATACTGGTAACCTAATGAGGAGTTTTTTATCTTGCGCAAATTTATCCTTAGTTCATAATATTATACCCACACATTACAGTATATGCTATGATAGTTATTCTTTGATTGATTATTTCTTAGTATCTAAAATGGAATCAGTGATTGTAAAGGGACAATTCCAAATACCAGCGCTTAACTCATATCACGCAGCTATTTATATTTCCTACAATGTTAACATATTAAAGAGACCTGACTTAATACAAATTAGGGATTATAATAATTTTAACGTTGAACGGTGCTTAGAAAACATAGAAAACGTGGACTTCAGACCAATTTACAATACTAATGACACCAACTTCCAGGCAAACTTTTTCACCCAAAAAATGTTGACATTATATAACCAGCATGTACCTATTAGGACCATAAAGGTTAGAAGCAGAAGTTGTTGGATGAAATGTGGAGAGATTAATATAGCAAGGGAAAAACGAGACCTATCTTTTCGTGCATATATGGAGGTAAAATGTCCTGATACATGGAAAATTTTTTGCAAATATCGTAATAAATTGAAATCGATTATAAGAAAAATTAGAGCAAAATATTTTACTCAGTTACTTTCGGAAAAAAATTGCACTCCACTCCACTCCACCCACTATTTAATATACTCAGGAACAAAATGTTTTTAATAATAAGTTTACATTTAGAAATCTTAGTATCAATGAAGTCTTTTCAGCTATTAGTAGTATTAGATCGAAAAGTAATGGCCCTGACGGAGTACCACTGACATTTTTAAAAGCTATTTTTTCAGGTATCTCGTCTCATTTGACCCATATTTTTAATTCAATTTTAACCACCTCTGAGTATCCCGATATTTGGAAATGTTCTAGAATTGTTTTAGTTCCCAAGGTAAGAAATCCATTGGTATGTTCGGACTACCGTCCAATTAATATTGTATCGGTTTGCTCTAAGATATTAGAGATTTTAATGAATATGCAAATTACAGAGTACGTTACAGACAAAAAACTGTTATCAGAATAACAAACTGGTTTGAGTCCTTATCTCATGAAGTTTTACTTAACAAACTTTTTCAAAAATATAATTTTTCTACTATATCTTGCCATCTAATGGATACTTTTATCAGAGGAAGGTCGCAATATGTTCAGCTTCGGAACAAATTTTCCAGAACCAAAATAATTTATCGTGGTGTCCCTCAGGGGTCTATATTGGTTGTTTTTGTTGTATATCAACGATTTACTGGACGAGTTATCAAGGTTGAAAGGTTACCTATATGCTGATGATTTGCAAATCATTGCAGTATCAAATTCAGTTGCCGAGTTAGAGGATATATTGAACATGAATTTGAGAAAATTCGAAATTTGGTGTACAAAAAACTTTGTTTTATTAAATACCCAAAAGTCGAAAGCAATGCTATTTGGCGATGGCAATGCTATCATTGTGCCCAAAAATTTTTGCAAATGGAGAGCTGTTATACTTTGTATCGTATTTGAAAGTGTTAGGAGTTTATATCGACAATAGATTAAGTTTTGATAATCATATAACTTTCCTTATTTCTAAAGTAGTATTTATCTTGAGAAGATTATATGGTAGCTGTCACCACTTTCCACTTAAACTAAGAAAGAAAATTGCGCACGCATTGCTTATGCCTTTAATAACGTATGGTATTGAAATATACTCATTGACAAATGATTACAATTTTAGCAGGATAAAGAAATGTTTTAACAGAATAATTAGATATGTTTACAATCTCAGATATCATGACCATGTAACAGCGTATGTTTTTGATTTTTTAAATTGCACATTTGATGATTATGTTAATGCTAAATTACTTACAATGTTCTATAGAACAGTTAAATATAACTCTCCAACGTATCTTGCCTCTAGATTTATCTTTTTGAATTCCATGAGAACATGTTCACTTAGAATACCTACTTTCAATTTGCTAATTATGAAAAGATCCTTTCATTTGAAGGTTGCTCGATTATGGAACGCTATTATCCCATATAATGAAAGGCATTTTTCTAAGTCAACTAAGCAATTTGCTAGTGTTGTGCTGGAACATATTTAGATTATAAGTTTCATTGCTTGACCTTCACCATTATTAAAAATGTTTGCCCATATTTGTGATAGGACACATTAGGTGTATATATGTATTTAAGTATGTAATATTGTGCTACTAAATATGTTTTATCTTACAATCAGTTTTTGGCCTATAAAATGGCTTTTTGATTGTTTTAAATAAATGAATAAATAAAATAAAAAAAAAATGGAGCCAAAAACCCCAAGAAGTGCATTGTATACTGCCTCGTGTTTTGCAAAGAGCTTTCTCGTTTATTATTTTTAGAAGCCGGCATAATTGCAATATAAGTAAAGATGTACCACAAGTAAAATAATTGTAGTAAGCAACAACAATTGCAATACAAACATGATGTCTCACAATATGACAAAGTAATACCATGTTTCCACTACAACTTGAATTACTTAATTCGCTCTTTGAATTACTTTGACAAATTACCCTGTTTCCACTACGCATTTTTTTTTAATTCTGCCCAAAAAAATTTGGTAAATGGCAAAGGTACGAAACCAAACCGCCAGGGTGTGATTGCCTTAGCTTCCTCCCAAATCTGCAGCGTGACCTATACCTTCGTATAGGAAGTGCGACTCCAAATTCAACTAGGTAAAATTAATAAGAGTTTAATGGTGCTCCTCCAGTGAAAATCTTGAGTTTATTGGTTCTTCTCCAGTTAAAAATTCAGTTTAATGGTGCTCCTCCAGTTAACAGTTGAATTTTTAACATGGTGCTCCTCCAATATCCGACTTAGTTAATTAAAATTAATGGTTATACACGATAACGAATACATGTGGCTGATTAAAGCAACCACCAATACAGTACAACAGTACAGCTATTCGTGGAAGTCAATCAGTTAGTATGAGTGAGACGTAAACCACTCGAAGGCCGAGCAACAAGGACGGCCTGATTGACTTTAAACGATAATGACAATGACGCGCGCACGTGTTCCCCATTCTTAATTCAATTACTGTTTACTTCTTTACAAGGGTTGCCATATTAGGTACTTTTTCGACTAAATTATCGATTTTCAAACTTCATTATTCCAATCATAAAAGCCTTTATAAGAGTTACAAATAATTTAAAAGTAAACACAAACGATTTTTTTTGAAACAAGAGCCTGAAGTAAGCAACATTCTTAATAATAATTATCAATTTTTAATAATAATCAAATCATCAACATAGAAATCACTGCGAACAACTTTGTACAAATCGCTTAAATGAATCAAACATCTGATGGCCAAAAATGGCGCTGAAGCTGTGCCGTAAGTAACAGTGTTTAAACGAAACACTTTTAAAGTATCAGATGGATTCTCTCTCCAAAGGATTAATTGATAATTTCTGTCATTTTCAGAAATTAAAACTTGAAGATACATTTTTTCAACATCTGCAGTGATTGGGTATCTATGGAAACGAAAACGGATCAATGTAGAATATAATTCTTCTTGAATTGTTGGACCAACCATTAACAAATCGTTAAGTGATACATGCGAAGAAGTTCTACATGAAGCATCAAAAACTACTCGAAGTTTCGTAGTTGTACTCTGAGGTCGCAAAACACATTGATGTGGTATAAAATAGTGAGGAAAATCGGACATTTTGTGTACAGCTGACATATGGCCTAATCGAAATACTCTTTTATAAAAACATGATACATCTGCCTCATTGTATCATCTTTGGAAAGTTTTCGTTCCAAAGAGAGATATCGAATTTTGGCAGTTTCAAACGATGAACCTAGCAATTTTGTATCCGATTTGAAAGGCATTGAGACTTCAAATCGTCCTGACATTAAACGTCGTGCTGTATTTCTAAATTTATCCTCACATTGTTGCTGTTCCGCAGAATATATTTATGCTGACTCGTTTGGAATATCTTCTAATTCCCAGAATTTTCTGACTATTGAATCAACATTGCTCTCGTTTTCTATAAAAGTATTTAAATGAAAAACGTTGTTATTTGTCGAGCCCTTTGATTGGTTGTACTTTCCAGTTACAATCCAACCAAGCGAAGTCTTTTAAAGAATTGGCAGGCTCGGGCCAGACTTTATTTGGACAACACAAAAATTTCTGCGCCAATTAATAAATCAATTTTTTGTGGCTTCGAAAGGCAAGGATCAGCTAATTCTATATTATTAGGAATTTTTAAGCTAGTTGTATTTATTTTGAGATCAGGTTGCAAATTTGTAATTCAACTCAATACCCAAAACTTTGAAGTAAATTGAGTAGAGTTAACCCTCGACGAGACAGTTAAATTTACGCAAGATTTAAAAATTGAATTTGTTTCACTTATGCCATTTAAACTCAATCTGTCTCCTTCTTTTTTCAATCGTAGTAGCTGTGCAAGTTCCTCAGTTATCAAATTTGGTTGAGAACCGGAATCTAAAAGAGCCCTGGCTAGAATAAATTTACCAAAACTACTTCTTACTTTCACTACAACTGTGGCAAGAATAATTCTTTCCTCAGATGAAGAGTAATTCACCGAAGCGTGAGAAGTAGACGGCTGTTCAGAGTAGATATTCGAATTGTTAGAACTTGTATTATATCTATGTAGTAGTGAATTATGAGAACCACTACATATTCTACATTTAGAAGATTAACATCTTGCTACTGTATGACCTTTTTTCAAACAATTAATACAAGCTGGTACGGATTTTATGAATTGAAATCTTTTTGTTAATTTTGTTTGTTATTAATTATATGTTGATTTTGTTTGCAGAATAAGCATTTGTCAGCAGATGGTTTTGATTTTGTATAATTTAATGATGTCCTGTTATTTTTCTTTTTAGAATATTCAGTTTTATTATTATTATTATTAACCTCGGTATTGAACTAGAAGATTCGTCAGCAGAAATATGCTGGTACCGTTTGTTCAAGGCAGATTCACAATCTGACCACAACGGAAGCTTTTCGAAATCGAGCTGTTCTTCCCACTTCGATTTGGTCACTGGATCAACTTTGGACATCACTATATGTATTAAAATGGCATTTGTAATTTTCTTGTCATCGCCAATTGATAATAGGGAATCATATATAGCAGAAACTGTGTCTATCATGCTTCGCAAAGAAGTAGCCGAAGGTTTCGTGATTTCTGGTAAATCAAAAAGTTTGGCAATATTATAAAAAAATATTAAACTTTCGTTGTCATAAACCTTTTTAAGCTGGCTAATGCTTTGGGGTAATTTTCTTCTGAAATCTGAAAATCTTTAACTCTACCCAAAGCTGAATCGGACAAGCATGATATCAAATGATTAAATTTTTCAATGTCTGCCAACTTTGGATCATTGTGGACCAATTTCTCAAATAAGCTCATAAAGTTCTTGTAATCAGAATACTTTCCACTAAATTTGGAGATCTTCATATTTGGGAGTCTTGAGTGATATGTTTGAACACTAAATGAAGTTTCAGGCATGTTTGCCTGTCTATTTTTAGCCAAGAGACTTAAAAACATCGCTTTTGTGGTCACACAAACTTCTTCAAGCTCAGCTCTATTGTCATTTTCGGGATCTAAATTATCCACGTCAGACTGAAACTTCATTGCTTGATTCTAAGCGGCATTCTAGTTCGATGGGATTGAATGAAATTATCTTATCCCTAATAGATTGCCGAATCCGAACGATATTTTGAACAACCTTTGCTTTCTTTACCACTATTTTCTCCAAAGTTTCCATTCTGGAAGGAGAATCTTGACGTTTTCTACTAGTCATTGTAATTTAATTTGTGTAAATTATTCTTCAAAGCAAAAGTTTAAATTACCAAATTAATTTATTGGTCGAAATATACATATTTAAAAACAAAGAAATTAAAATTGCTTTGGTTTATAATAATTATAAAATATATTACTCTCTCGTCGGTTACACAATATTCGGATTTTCTTCTTTTATTCGAAATATTATTATGATCAATTTGTTCCGAAATTAAAAATAATTGATTTAATTTCTTCGAAAGCCACTTTCAAACAGCCTTTGGTAAATAAAAATATTTAATTAACCAAGTAAAATCGAATTAAAGTTAATTTAAAAAGTAATACAAACTAAAAAACGTTGGTTAGACGAGACTAATAATAATTATTTTTAACCGACTTCAAAAAAGAAGGAGGTTATCTATTCGTCTGAATGTTGCTTTTTTTTTATGTATGTAACGCAGAACTCAGCCATTTCTGAACCGATTTTAAAATTTTTTGCTTTATTTGAAAGGTTATGCTTCAAGGTTGGTCCCATTTTAAAAACAGTTCATTATATTAAAAATTAAAGGGTGTCCCCATACAACATACATGTTTTTTACGTGTATTAAGAACCGTAAAGGGCAGCAAATTAAAATTTTAAAAAATTGCGTACCGCTATAGCTCCCAACAGCAGAAATTAATAAAAAAAATAAATTTAAAATTTAAAGGGTGTCCCCATAGGTGACATAATATGACCTATTTGGATCTATCTTTTGAACCGTTATAGACTAAACCTTGAAAATTTGACAGAATGTCGACTACTATGACCGTTATAATAAAATGTAAAAATACTCAAAATTTTAAATTAAAGGGTGCTCCAATAGTTCATTTAATTTGATGTATATGGCCATACTTTTGAATAGTTGTACACAGACCGCTGAAATTTACAAAGAACCTGTAGTGCTAAGTCAGCTATAACAAAAAGTATAAAATTTTGAATTTGGAACTTAAAGGGTGTCCCAATAGTTAATGTAATTCTATGTATGTGGCCAAACTTTTGAACTATTAGAGACAGACAGCTGAAATTTACAAGGAACCTGTATTGCAAAGTCCACTATAGCAAGTATACAATTTGAAATTAGAAATTAAAGGGTGTCCCCATAAATTACGTAATTTGATCTATATGACCCTATCTTTTTAACCGTTAAACACAAACCCTTGAAAATTAGGCAGAATGTCTACTACTTTCACTGGTATGATAACAAATATAAATATTTGGAAATATTTGGAACCGTTATAGACAGATAGTTGAAATTTACAAAGAATCTTTGTGACCAAGTCCTCTATAACAACAGGTCTTTAATTTAACATTGTAAATTAAAGGGTGTCCGAATAGGTGATGTTATTTGATCTGTGTGCCCCTATCTTTGAAACCGTTATAGGCAGAGGCTTGAATGGTGTCGCCATACAAGACGGATGCTGGTGAAAATAACTTAACTTTTAAACAGTAATAGGGAGAGTCTTGACATTCAATAGTCTTTATTTTTTCCCTCTAATTTTGGCGCATCTTTTATTTGGTTTAAATCTAATTCTTACAGATTACTTCATCATATCTTTTTTGAAGTCGGTTTTTTTTTGCAAGAATTATATTTTTATCCAATTATAAAAAGTTTGAATATTCGATGTTAGTATGAACGCACGAACGAATTATTATTTTAAACTTGTATGTAAATTAACTTTTCGATGCTAGTGTAATCGCACTACACTGTTAGCAGCTGCTGTATGTAAATTAATGCAAGTGGTATAGGAACACACGGAATGAAACACTGATCTTAATAATTTAATAACAACGAAGGAAAGAATAAAAGAAAATACAAATTTAGTGTTAAGAATCTGACTGCAAAAATTTCCTAGTGGGTCATCTATTCTTGATTGCCAAATTTATATTGTTCTTAATAATAAAATTATATATGTAATATGTAATACATTGCAAATAATATGCATTAACAAGGAACCACAAATTTACCGCTTAACGCGACACGTATTGAAAACCTATATAAAAAAAATGTAAATTTGCGGACTGAATTTCTTTTACTTAATAAATAATTTTTTGAGTAATGTTATTTTTATTTAACACTTCACTTGTTCTTTAACTTTTGTAGAAATAAGTTGGATTTATAAATGAATAAAACAGAATTGAAAAATTAAGACTGCTTGACATGTGTTTTTTAAATGCTTAAATTTGATTAAGCTTGTTAAGATTTGGAATCGTAGCATTAAAGAGGCAAGAAAAAGCTTTTGTCCTCCATCAAGTTCCTTCGAACCGGATTATATGGTTAGTCCGGGTATTTTTGCATCAAACTTTTGTACCTTGTCTTAGTAAGTAATGTCTCTCGGAGCTAGTTTACATGAGCAAACACCTCCACCTGGTGATGAAACTAGCGGGCTGATTCACATTAAGGAATTACAACGTAACAATCTTCTTAGTAGAGTTTTGGATGAAGTCCAAAATGTCTCGAATTACAACTCATTTTCGCTTCATCAACTAGAGGTCAAACTATCACTACTAGAGCGACAGTTGGAATCTTTCGACAAAATTCAAGGCCAAGTCGAATCTTTGGATGAGTCACAATTTTGCCAAGATCACCGGCTAGAATTTGAAGACGCTTATTTTAAATTAAAATCGCAAATTCTTGAGCGAATATCTGTACAACGATTAAATGAATCTCCCATGAATAGCACAAGTCTTGGGACAGCCACTTCGCAACATGCATCAAAGCCTTTTCTTCCAACATTGCAACTGACAAAATTTAGTGGAAACTACAATGATTGGACTGAATTTTATAATATGTTTTGTATTTTGGTGCATGATAATTCTGAGTTGTCATCAATATCTAAATTTCAATATCTGCGGTCGTGCCTGACAGACAATGCAGCGAGACTAATCCAGTCGTTAGACATTACTCCTGAAAACTATAATCAAGCTATAGAAATTCTGAAGTCACGCTATGACAACAAAAGATTAATCTTCCAATCTCATATAGAGAAGATTTTTACCATCACACAATTTTCAAGGCCAAATTTAACCACTGTGAGAGATTTGATTGATTCAGTAAATGCAAATCTTCGTGCCTTACAATCAATTGCCACACAAAATCAAATTTTGAGAAGGTATAATATTATATATGATGACAACCAAACTTGACCCCGAAACTCAAGCAAAATGGGAAGAAGAAATTTTTACAAATTGGGAAAATGGCGCCGCGTCACAGTCACAGTCACCTCCAACGTGGAATGACCTTTCATCATTTTTAGAGAAAAGGTGCGAAACCTTAGAAATAGTCGAAAAAGCATCGTCGAAACCCTTTTCACCGCATGGGCGGTTTGTAAATCATAGTCAGAAAAAAAATCAAATGTCATCATTCGTAGCTACAAATCAAACAACAACGTGCTGCTTCTGCAACAACACCCCCAACCATACCCCGTTTCACTGCAGTAAATTTATTGAAATGTCTACATTAGAAAGATTTCAAATTGTAAAAAGATTAAAACTATGCATAAGTTGTTTAGGTGCTAACCACATCGCCATGTCCATCAAAGAACAGATGTCAGCATTGCAAAGCATCTCACCACACACTTTTACATAAAGATCAAAAACAGCAACATTCGCCTACAGGTAACAATTAGCATACAACATCTGGTTCCAATTTATCTGAATCACCAGTTGCACTGCAAATATCAGAAGAACATAGCCAAGTGATATTAGGTACTGCAAGAGTAGAACTACAGGCTCCTAATGGTAGGTCTATTATAGTGCGAACATTGTTAGACTCTGGATCGCAGCTTCATTTTGTGACTGAAAAAATTGCACAGTACTTACGTGTTTCTCGTAAAAAGGTAAATATAGAACTTACAGGTCTCGCATGCAAATCATCTCGTGCATTTAGCAATTGCTCCCTAATAGTAAAGTCCACCACAAGTGAGTATTCCACACCAATCACAGTCATGCTCATTCCATCTATAACCTCATATCAACCACAATCATCCGTAGATATTACTAGTTTCAATATACCAGGGAATATTAAATTAGCAGATCAACATTTAAATGTTCCAGGAGCTGTAGACTTTCTTATTGGAGCTGGATTGTTTTACGAGTTGTTGATGGTTGGACAAATTAAAGCAGAAAACCAGCCAGTATTGCAAAAAACCACGTTGGGTTGGATTGTAACAGGTACAACTATCACGAATTATAATGTGTCAACAAAAAACAAAACAGAAATAAATACATCACAAACCTCAGTGTGTACAACATCATCTAAATTAAACTCACCACGGTCAACAGCTGTTAGAACAGCCACTAAGAAAACCAACGAAAACAAAACAAATGTCAAATACCTTTTTCACTTTTATTTGTGCAAATAGTTCAACAAAACCATCATACACGTCTTTTATTAATTCAAGTGAACCTTTGTTAGAGAATATGTTAGAACGCTTTTGGAAAATTGAGGAGCCTAATTGTGAGAAAACACGAACCATCGAAGAAGAAGATTGCGAACAATTTTTTGAGGAAACAACAACAAGGTGTCCAGTCACTAACAAATTCATAGTAAGGCTACCATTTAAAAATAACCCACTAGAACTCGGATCATCAAATCAAATTGCTGCAAATAGATTTTATTCATTGGAAAAAAAGTTGGGTACTAACGAGAATATTCGAAAAGATGATTTTATTCAAGAATATATAAAATTGAACCACATGAAAAAGGCTGCACCCAATATTAGTTCAAAGTTCAATTACATACCACATCATTGTGTAATCAAACCAGATAGCTCAACAACAAGGTTGTGGGTTGTTTTCGATGGCTCATGTCGTACATCAAACGGATGTTCACTCAATAATATTTTGCGTGCGGGACCTACTCTACAGGACGATATTTTTTCTATTTTATTGAGATTTAGACTGCACAAGTTTGTGCTAGTGGCAGATATAGCCAAGATGTATAGGCAAGTCCTGGTGAATGAAGGCGATGTTCATTGGCAAAGCATCATTTGGAGGTACAGTCCAAGTAAGCCCTTATCAACATACGTTTTGAAAACTGCAACATATGGTACGAGTTGTGCGCCATATTTGGCTGTGAAGTGTCTACAAGTGTTAGCTAAGGAAGCAACATCAGTTTATCCACTGGGGTCGAAAGTAACGCTGCGAGATTTTTATGTAGACAATTTGATGACTGGTGGTAATAGTATCTATGAAGTGATTGAAATCAAACGTCAAGTTGTGGAATTGTTAAAAGGTGGTGGGTTCCCACTTAGAAAATTTGCTGCCAATTGTGAAGAAATATTATTTATTAGTGTAAACTATTGCTGCAACGAATTTGGTCCCTAAAACTTCACTGGGATGAGTCTGTGCCACAGGATGTAGTGATGGAGTGGGTTGAAATTCAAAATCAGTTTGTAAAGATTTCAACAATCAAGTTGCCCAGGTATGTCATTTTTAGCAATTATTCTAATATTCATGCTTTTGCAGATGCCAGCTCAAAAGCTTATGGTGCATGCATATATGCCGTCACAAAAAGTGCAGATGGAATTTGTTCGTCCCTTTTATATTCCAAATCACGCGTAGCACCTCTGAAAGCTGTCAGTCTTCCCAGGTTGGAACTGTGCGCAGCTTTACTGTTGACCCAACTTTTAAATTCGGTGATAAACTCATTACCACACCCACCTCATAAAATTTACTGTTGGTCTGATTCGACAATCACGTTGTGCTGGATAGCTGGAGATTCATCACGTTGGAAACCTTTTGTTAAGCATCGAGTAGACAAAATTAAACAAAATATACCATCTGCTAACTGACGTCACATTCCTACAAAAATAAATCCAGCGGATATTCTCTCTCGCGGTGCAACAATTTTTAATTTAATGGAGAACAAATTATGGTTCCATGGACCAGAGATTTTATTACAAGACGAGTCTTCATGGCCTAAAACCACCTATACCGATTTGGAAAGCTAAATGTGAAATGCGACAAACCTCGCTAATAGCAACAACAAACTCAAGTAGAAAAGAAAAAGATTTTTTGCACAATCATAAATACGTAAATAACTATCAAAAATTATTGAGAATCTTTGTCTATGTTTCTCGGTATGCTTTATCAATTATTCGTAAAAGAAATCCAAAAATTGGTCCCATTGAAGTCGAAGAAATGAAACAATCACTTGAAGTTATCTGTCGATTTATTCAAAACCAAGCATTTCGACAGGAGCTGAAACGTCTCAAATCTAATCAACCAATTGACCGTCAATCAAAATTATTTATGTTGTCACCATTTTGTCACAATGGCCTAATACGAGTAGGTGGGCGGCTAAACAACGCAAATCTACCTTTTTCTGTGAAACATCCCATAGTTTTACCATCAACACATGTGTTCGTACATACTATCATTCGTTATCATCATCGTAAAAATCTTCATGCAGGAGTACAAACTTTGCATAATATACTTCGTGAAAACCTGTGGATACTTAGAGCCAAACAAACAATTAAATATGTAGTACACAAGTGTGTATTTTGTTATAGATTTCGTCCTGCCACAGACCACCAGATTATGGGAGCATTACCAACAGAACGTGTAAGTCAGTTTCATCCGTTTGCTGTTTTAGGAGTGGACTATTGTGGCCCATTCTATATAACTCAACAATTGCGTGGGCGTTCTCCTATTAAGGTATATGTTGCAGTTTTTATCTGCTTTTCTATTAAAGCAGTCCACCTTGAACTCGTACCGGACTTGACAACAAATGCAATTCATTGCAGCATTAAAAAGATTTATAGCCAGAAGAGGTCGATGCTCTATAATTTTTTCCGATAACGCAACAAATTTTATAGGTGCTAATAGAGAGCTTAAGGAAATGTTACAACACTTTTTATCGGAACAACACAACAAATTGGTATATGACTGCTGCCGTCAGGAAGGTATAGATTGGAAGTTCATACCCCCACGTTCGCCACATTTCTGGGGATTGTGGGAGAGCGCAGTGAAACAGGCAAAGCATTACTTACGTAGAGCCATTGGTGTCCATATACTGACGTTTGATGAACTCCATACCGTGTGCTGTCAATCCGAGGCTATTATAAATAGCAGACCACTCACTCCCTTGTCTAATGACCCAAACGATCTGCCACCTCTCACACCAGCACATTTCTTGCTAGGACGACCCTTAAGTACGATTCTGCAGCCAGCAGTGTCCAATGTCAATCCAAGTTCATTAAGAAAATATCACATTTTAGGGTGGATTCAACAGGAGTTTTGGGATCGCTGGCGTAATGAGTATCTAAAAACTCTACAACAAAGGACAAAATGGTTGTCCAGTAAAGCCAATCTAAAGTTAGATGACCTCGTATTAATTAAAGAAGATTCAACACCACCCTTAAAATGGCGAGTGGTCTCAGTAAAAACAGTTGAGAGCGGTAACAAAACTTTGAAAACTTCCCCTTGAATCTGAGCCTGAAAATAATGTTGAAAGCAGCGCTTCCAAGGGGGGAGAATGTTAAGAATCAGACTGCAAAAATTTCCTAGTGGGTCATCTATTCTTGTTCTTAATAATAAAACTATATATGTAATATGTAATACATTGCAAATAATATGCATTAACAAGGAACCACAAATTAACCGCTTAACGCGACACGTATTGAAAACCTATATAAAAAAATGTAAATTTGCGGACTGAATTTCTTTTACTGAAATAATTTTTTGAGTAATGTTATTTTTATTTAACACTTCACTTGTTCTTTAACTTTTGTAGAAATAAGTTGGATTTATAAAAGAATAAAACAGAATTGAAAAATTAAGACTGCTTGACATGAGTTTTTTAAATGCTTAAATTTGATTAAGCTTGTTAAGATTTGGAATCGTAGCATTAAAGAGGCAAGAAAAAGCTTTTGTCCTCCATTTAGTATTAATTTATTTATTTAAAATAAACAAAATTAAAACTCGCAAATATTTTTGTGTATTAAATAACGAAATTAAAATTATTTTAAATTGATTGAAATGCCGACGGGAAAAAAGAAGTAATAATTTTTCTCTGAATAATAAAGAGAATAAATTATGTAGTATGTACGAATGTATGTTTATGTTAATAACACTCGCGTTACATTTCATTTTTAAGGATGGGTTTTTATATTTAATAGAAATATTAAATAAATAAATTGTCTCACAAATATTTAAGTGTAAAAAATATATATTGTGTTCGACTTGCAAAGCGAAAGAATTTTTTTAATAATTGGGTAATTCCATGTCAAATCAACCAAAAAAAAAAAATAATTGTTTTCAAATTTACACTTCCGATTTTATTGAAATTGTTGTTGTTTATATTTTTTGACTTTCTGAAATTCTATCTCTTACAGTTTTTTAGCAATACAGTTATCAAAATAGGAAAATACCGCTTTTTTGCATATGGGCTCGAGGATTAAATATATTCTAATTCCAGTTCTAGGAAGTTGAGTAATAGCTCATTTTAAAGGGGATTTCATACGCTTTAATTTTATATCAATCATGAAATTAGCTTCTTATATTTAAAAAAAAGTTTTATAAAAATCTTTGAGATAGTGTCTTCTAATTTTTTTAAAATTTATAAAAAATTCGTTAAAAAATCTTAATTTTGACTCATTAAAACTGAAAAAATATAAATTTTTTAATAAACTGAGTAAAAAAGGTAAGAAATATTCCTTAAAACTGAAAAATATGTAGTTTTTTAACATAACTTCTGATCCCACCACGGTCCCACTCTAAAATTTTAATGGTGTACTCACCATGCCACATATAAAAATATATGTAATTTAAAAAAAGGACATTATCTCAAAGATTTTTATAAAACATTTTTTAAATATAAGAAAATAATTTGGTAAAAATTAGATTTTTTCATAATTGATATTGTTTACGTCTGAGCAATGAAGATTTTCCAACCCTGTTTCATGGTTGAGAGTGCTGCCAAAGTTAGTGGAGTTTTTTGACGTCTATCCTCAATTGCCGCTTATTCTTTATTCTGTTTTTTTATACTTTTTTATCGTCGTGGAAGTCGAACCTTTGGAATTAACTAAATCGTATTTTTCGAATAATAAATATTTTGCGCCATATCGTTGGCCGTAATTTTCTTAATATTTCGAATTTTTTTGCCATATCGTTGGCATTCGTTTTTAATTGAAATTGCTTCAATATCGTTATTGTTCGCACCATTAAAAATTTGTAACTCGCTATTTGTAATTTAAATTACATTGTAATTTTTGTAATATCACTTTGAAATTATTTAGAAATTAATAAACTGAAGGAAAGTTAATTTGTAACTTTGCCTTTTTTTTCGATTGAAAAAACTAAACTTTTGTGTTTCCTTTTTTTATTGCGAGACTTCTTGTGTCTTAACTAGCTTGTGGTTCCTTTTTGGTGAAGACAGCCGTTTAGAAGCCATCATCATCAGCCCCACATTTTTAGATATAAAATTAAAGCGTATGAAATCCCCTTTAAAATGAGCTATTACTCAACTTCCTAGGGCTTATAGAACTGGAGTTAGAATATATTTAATCCTCGAGCGCATATGCAAAAAAGCGATATTTTCCCACTTTTATGACTGTATAGCTAAAAAACTAAAAGAGATAATTTTTTTTAAATTGTATTTGGATTCAGAAGGCCAAGAAATATAAATAACAAAAGTTTCAATAATATCTGAAGTAGTCATATTGACTACTTCAGATATTATTTGACGTGGAATTACCCAATTTACAAAAAACTCTTAAATTTGATTAAATTACAAATTTAAGGTTATATTTAACACAATATTTTTTACACTCTTACCTGAGTTTCACATTCGGAATTACTCCCCTGGATACGTTCTGCTCTACAAGAGACTTCTGGGCAGGAGTATGTACCATTTGTTGATATGTATATTGGTGTTTGTTGATATTTGTGATTTTTGTTAAAAAAAAACGATGGTTGGTGTGATTGTGTTTTGTTTTGTTGAACTGTTTGTTTTAATGTTTTACACAATTGTTTGTACACTTGTTTTTTTATGCTTTTCACTTGTTTGTTTGTTAAAACACTTCACTTGATTTATTTTTTTCAGTTTTTATTTTACTTAAAATAACTTATAAAGTCTTTTTTCTTTATAAATTTAATTTGAAATATTTTCAAATTTCGATTTGTTTTATTCTTCACTTGTCCCTGCTCGGGCGTCAAAATGTTTTTTCCTAATAGTTTTTAAGAACTATTTAAATTAAATAATTTATAATTAAAAAAAAAGTTTTAGGGCTCTTGGTGAAAAAATTAAAGGCTTTGAAATAAAACACCACCGATTTGTTTTAATATTACTTAGCAAGTAATTATTTATTCAATTTTCTTATATACTAAAAATGCCAGTATTTGTTATTCAGCAAAACCGTTAATTTAGGGTTTACTACTACTTAATTTTAAATTAAAATGTAAGTATTATTGAATTCAGGTATTATTATTGTTATTATTATTAAAATAAATATATATAAATAAATATATATATATATATATATATATATATATGTGGCCCAACACTTCTGTAAAATTTACTTTACGTTGGTAACAATTTCAACCAAAAAGCAGTTGTATTTCATAATACTAAAAAAGAGTTTCAGTCGGAAAGCAGCTCCGGTTTAATAAACAACTCTCACGTCATCGTTATTATTTGTTAAGGGCGATCAGGCCTGATTCTGTTTAATTCACCTCGAGAGTTTTGCGACTCACTCTTGCATTGGCTAATCGGTAGCCTCTGGTAACTGTATCGAACTACTTAGTGGTTTGTTCCATTAACCACATGCTTTCGTCGATACTTGTCAACTGTACATTTAAGTAATTGTACTTTCTGTTTTAAGATGTGAAACTGTTACAATAACAGTATGTATGTATAAATATTATAACAATTGGAAGGAAAAAACTTAAAAGAAAAGAAGAAAAATACGCAATGATATGTAAGATTTTACGAGAGGAAAAACGTTTTTTAAAAAAAGTGGATGAAGAACATGGTGGAGACCAAAAATAGAACTCAAAATTACTTAATATAAGGAAGTAAATACACAATAAAACCTTGGGGACGACCAATTAAAACTCACAAGTGAGGATTGTAACCTCACTTTTTGACGTGGTGTAGTACCAATAAAAATAACTAAGATTAATCCTGGTGGAGACAAATAATACTCTAGGAGTAGACACTGGCGAGCCTACTTTCTGTGCAAAGGTACAGGTCGGCTGGATTCTCCTACATGTCTACAGGCGCTGGCAATATAACCTATTAGTATTGGCAATTTAATTTAAAACCCAAAAAAAAAGAGTTTGGTTGCTGAAATGTTGAGTTGTCTCTCAGATGACCAAACTGAATTGAGTTGTAAACCGTATTAGGGGCCTTTATTTATCATGAATATGGTTTTAAGTGAAGTTATTGATAGTATTATAAATATGTATGTATATTAAAAAAATTAAAAAAAAATTATTTTGGCGAATTTTGCATTAATTATGATGAAATGTCTCATAATTTATCCGACAACTCTGTTCTTTACATTCTCTATTTTTTTTTATAAAAATTAGAGATGACACTGATTTGTTCGTAATTCAGAAGGTAATTCAAACTGAATTACGTACAAATGAGAAAATTTGTATATATACCATGCAAACATGGTATAGAATTGGAAAACAACACCAGCAACTCCAACAGCACCAACAGAGCAATAAGCTAAAAACAAAATTAACTCCTCAAAATGATAATAAAGAACAGCGTGATTTAATAAAATACGAATTAGCGAAAAGTCATTCAATTAATATTTATTTATTTTTTAAAATTAAGCATGTATTTATTTTAATAAAATTTACATAGCGTCTATAATTGGGATGAGATCTGGGATATTTATCTCAATAAACGTCAAAATCAATCGCAGAGAGAATTATTTTACATGTAGACCTCAATTGCAGTGTCATGAAATGAGAGGGTTTTCATGAGAGATCTTATCAAAACACTTTCATGAAATGAACTGTCAAACAGGGTTGTCAGGATATAGAAAAAAAATTGTTACTTGCAATAAACTGTAGCCAAATCTTTTGGTTATGTGGTTTTGGAGCAAACAGCAAGTTGCAAATTTCTATGTGTAAATTAACGTTTATTTTTATATTTATTAAAAAGAAAACTTTTAACTTTACCAAAAATTCTTCAATTGGTCTGAAACTTTCCGGATTTTTTTAATCTCAAATACAATAAATTTTGTGGTTAAGACTTTAACATTTCCAACTTGACCATTATATTTTGCATGCAAATGTCATTTGCGAGGTTTTGAAAATGGATTTTTTTATTTTTCATATATACTTGTTAAGATGAGAATGTAGTCTGGTGGCAACTGTTATTTTCTACCATAAAAACCTAAAAAGTCAATTTCGAAAAAATGACGCTTACGTGGTTTAAGAAGAAACGCGACGATATACATATATTGTTTTTAATTTCAAATTTTTTATAATAAACAAAAGAAAATAAATTTATTCGAAATTGCTAAAATTCGTCAAAAGTAGAACAAAAATCGACAAATATATTATGTAATATTATAATTAAAACAAAAAATGATTAAGAGAACCCGAGTAAGGTACAATTTAAAGCAATAAGAAATTTATTGGTTAATATAATAAAAGGAATTCTGAAGTTAGAGTTTTGTTATGTAACGAATAGAATATTCGTACAGACCATTCTCAAGATATTTGTCATCGTCTGTTTATTTAAATTTATTTTATGGGAATTGAACTACAGATGAAGTGCAACATGCGCTATTTTTATTCATATAATTTTTATAATAAAGAAAATTATATTTTATTTTATTTCGCAGATGAGTTTTGGTGGAATTCATAATTGAAAGAGTTCTTTCTATACAGGAATTACCAGCATATAAAGTAAAAAATCAAGTATAAATAATTGATTAGGATTAGATAGAATATCATAATTTTTATAATCTTTCTTAAACACCAGTTAGTATTTTCTATTGTAGTTGATAAGCATGCAAAGGTATGTTAAGATTTATAAAAATCTTTGAAAGCAAAGAATTTTGTTTGTGATAAGTAATTGCAACATTTTAAAGTTGAAAGGTATTCGTAAACTTTGTAGCGAAAGTTTTCAGTTTTCAGAAGTGAAATCATCTTTAAATACAAAAAACAATTTTATTTTAGTTCAAAATCTTTATTATCCATTTTAATATTTCTTAATTGTGTTTCTAATGTTGACCAAAAATCAATAAAAAAACGCCAACAAATTTGGCATCTATTTTAAAAATCGCCAAAACGCCGCCATGTCGCCAACTCAAAAATTTGATCGCCAAATCAGATAGAAAATCGCCACGTTTAGCGAAAGTCGCCAAATCTGACAACCCTGCTGTCAAATAATCGCGCACAATTGCAATACACACACAGTTACAATAAATGTTCTCATGTATGCGTGCAGATAATAACAACCGATTGCCAACTAGAAATACAAATTTTATGAGAATTTTACGAGTACGTGTTCCCATTTGTTTAGATTGAGAGTAATTTAAACAAATCAATTGCATTATTCTGCCGGCGTTCTCTCACATATTATGTTAAAGCTAATCCCAGCTGTAGACACTATAGAAGGACACCTGAGATTCTCGTGTCACTATTCAGTCGTAGAGTTGACACGTATTTATTAAAATGATTGTAACTTTTGCTACCTGACATTAAATAATGTGATATCTGTGAAATGTTTTATTACTGAATATAAGAACTAAGTGCCCCCGTAAGCTAGTAGATAGTGTACTAGTCTATCAGCCTGGTGGTTGTCGCTTTGATTCCCAGCAAAGACTCTGGGTGTTTAGCTACTATTTCAACTATATTACACAACTACATTTGATAAGTCCAGCCAGTGCCAAAAATAATGGATGTTTCACGGTTTTTTCTATCATTTTCGAGTCATCCCTCTGATGTGAGACCGAGAAAAGCAATATCCCGTCTTTTTAGTCGAATGTAGCCAGATTCATTTAGTATGTAACGCGCCAACGTATTTGGGTGAGTTTCAAGCATTTTTAAATACTTTCCTGTAGACTTGCTTTGACTTTTTTATTTATCAGAGAGCAACTGTGATCATTAGTAGAATCTTATTTTGGAGCCTTTGAATTTTTTAAACATTGATAGCTGAAACTTTGCCCTATAACTGAATTCCATAAAACCAAATTGGCTTGATGATCGACTTGTACAGTAGAAATTTGCAATGTAAGCTGTAGAGCTTCTGCCAATAAGCCAGTTTAGTTGGACTGCATTTAACTTAATTTGTGTTAACTTCGATATTATGTGGCTTTTCCAAGTAAGGCGCCGATCAAGATGTATACCGAGGTATTTGACAGTTGAAAGCTAAGGTATCATTTGGTTATTTATGCGAATGGGAGGGGGATGACTCCCTACGCAGGGTGAAAGTTATATGAGTGCATTTTTGTTCATTCACCTTTATTCTTTATTTCTGCAAACATTTTTCCAAATTGATTATGTCGTCTTGTAAATGTTGTGATGGTCCTTGGGCGCTTTCATGAATATTTAAAAGAGCTGTGCCATCAGCATAAGTTTTTTTTTCGCAATTTTTATTTATTGTATCTTCAATATAATTGAACTATCAATAATTACTCATATCTTAAATCCAAAAAAAACTAAATATACTTGTTTAGTCAAACCAGTGCTGGACAAAAAAAATATATGTTTCACCGTTACTGTAATTTGCGGGTTATCCCTCTGATGTACGGATGAGAGAAGCAGTGTCCCTCCTTCTTAGTCGAATGTAACCTGGTTCATTTAGTATGTTACGCGCAAGTGGCTTCGGATGAGTTTCAAGCTTCTTTAAATGCCTTAATGCAAGTTTCGTTATTTCTGCTTTAACTGATGGCACGTTTAGATCTTTATGGATGTCCGAGATTTTTATATACCAAGGAGCAGATGTAGTTATACGAAGAATCTTATTTTGGCGCCTTTGAATTTTTTCTACGTTGGTAGCTGAGGCAGTGCCCCATAATTAAATGCCATAACACCATGTTGGTTTTTGAATTGACTTGTATAATAAAAGTTTGCAATGTAAAGCAAGATTAGTATTCCTGCCAATTAGCCAGTTTAGTTGGACTGCTTTCAACTTCATTTGTGTTAACTTTGTTTCTATGTGGCGTTTCCATGTAAAGCGTCGGTCAAGATGTATGCCGAGATATTTGACGTCTGAAAGCTGAGGTATCGTTTGGTTATATATCCGAATAGGGGTGAGTACATTTTTGCTCATTCACTTTTATTCTCCATTTCTTCAACCATTTTTCTAAATGAATATGTGGTCTTGTAAATATCGTGATGCTACTTCGGGTCTTTCGTGAATGCTCACAAAAGCTGTGTCGACAGCAAATGTCGATGTGTGAACTCGGTTACTAGTTGGCATGTCTGAAGTATACAATAAGTATAAAAAGAGCCCCAATACACTACCTTGGGGAACTCCGGCTTCGATTAACTGGGGTGAGCTCCTTTCACAATAAATTTTCGTTCTGTTAAATAACTATCTAGCAGCTTATATAGGTTTACGGGCAATTACAGTTTTAGCTTATATATGTATTAGGCCTTCATGCCATACCTTATCGAATGCTTGAGAAACGTCGATAAAAAGTGCAGAGCAGTAGTTTCTTTCTTCAAAAGTCTTCTTAACAGCATTAACTAACCTGTGAGTTTGTTCGATCGTACTATGTTTTTTCCTGAAGCCAAATTGATGGTTTGGAATACAACCTTTGTCGCTTAGAATAGGGTTAAGCTTAGTTATTAACATCCTCTCAAACAGCTTTGACATATTTGATAAAAGGCTTATAGGTCTGTATGATTCAATTTTTGTGTGGTCTTCTCCTGGTTTAGGAATCATGGTAACCAAGGACACCTTCCACACTGTGGGAAAGTACTCAAGACGTAAAATGGCATTAAGAATAAAAAGAACGATTCTGCGAGCTACACGGAGCAACTCAAATAACATCTTGTTACTGGTTTTATCAACGCCAGGGCTTTTTTGGTGTTTAAATCCGTTGTTGCCTTTTCAAGATCAAAAAACTCAAATCTTATCGGTACTGCAGCACTAGCCTGGACAACTGGCAACTTATCTATATCAGTCGATATATTTGGGGTAAAAACTTTTTTCGAATTTCCAGCAAATAAATTTCCTTTTTCGATATCACTTCTTATTCAGCCTCCAGCTGAAGTTCGCAAGGGAGGCTTACGTAAGACTGGCCTTTAAAGGTTTCTACAAGCACGCCATAACAAATAATCTGATTGAGGATTTACGTCTAGGTCTCCCAAATAGTTTTTCAGGGATGCTACTCTTCGAGATTCCAGCATCTCTCTTAGCCGGTTCGTGCATTCTTTAAGTCTGCTTTTGAGTTGAAGTGATCTCTGTGATTGCCATTCTCTACGAATTTTGCTTTTTTCAGCCAAGAGCCGTTCGATATCTGCACAATTAATTTGATTGTATCTAGCTAGTTGTCGGGTTATTGTTGAATGTTGGGTAGCTAATTTGAGATTTAGGTCAAAATCAATAAAACTTCGCTCTACGTATTCAGGTGTTCCTAGCGGGATGTTTTCCGAACAATGAGTACTAAGATACTTTCTATATTTCAACCAATTAATGCTTGTGCTAGTCGTTGGTGATATGATGTTTTGTTTGTCCCATATATAGACGATAGTGGGTGAATGATCTGAGGATAATTCAAGTGACGCTTCAACTTTAATTATTTCTGTCGGAATACCCTTAGTCACGCCAAAATCAATACCATCAGGTATTTTTTGTCGATCAATAGGCCAATAGGTGGGTTGTCCACTCGATATCACATTCAAACGCATTTTTGAAATTGTGTTAAACAAAACACGACCTAGCGTTGTAGTCGCCTGATGCTATGAAACAGGGACCTAGGGATTTGTAGAAGTCGCTATACTGACTTTCCGATATTTGAAATCGAGGAGGTGTATAAATCGATGAAATACCTAAGCTTTGATGAAATTCTTTAAAACAGATATTTGTTGCTTGAAGGTAATCCTCACAAAAATCACGCAGTAAATAATGTTTGATTCCGGTCTTAATAAGTATTGCTGAGCCTCCACATGCTTTTCCACGGGGCTCCTTAGTATCATATAAAATATAGCCATTGATTTTAAAAAAGCTATTTGTTGTTAAGTGTGTCAGAAATCAGCATGACATCAATCTGTTGGTTCTTGATGAAGTATTCGAGTTCATTTTTATGTTGGCGTAAGCCGTTTGCGTTCCACAAACATATTTTTAAACAGTTCATGGTTTGTTTAGTACCGCCTGCAAAACCATAGATTGCTTGCGTACCATTTCTTGCATCATGCTGCTCATATAGCTCATAAAGCTGTTTAACGAATGCACTAATGTATCGATGCTTGCTTCAAGACGATTATAGTTAACAGATAGATGATGGTTGTTTTTTAGGTTCTGGGTGCAAATTTGGAGTAGAATTAGTTGTCGGCTTTATGTACTGAAGTATGATTGGTTTTTACCATATCTTCGTATGAAACATGTTGTGTTGTTGGTTGGGCTAACTGAGGATAATGATTTGTGTATCTCCTGCGATACACCACCATAATGGTCGCATGATGTATGCCGTGGCTCGGGTAGAGCCCGGGCTCTGTGGATTCTGCTATACAGTTGCACAGGGTCTGGACACTACAAGGTTGGGCGAATCAGCCCGTTTCTGGAATCTCTTGGCCATCCACCCATATTGGTGCCATGCGTGAGAGATTTCAGAATGCTAGTCATCCCCCTGGATACATTGGACAAATGGTCCAGGGGAAGTGACTCGTATTGTAAGATTAAGGTGAAGCTAGGTAGCAGTGCTGAGAATCTGAGTGGCTACTTAGTGGTAAAAGAGGACTTTAACAGCTCCCCTCGACGCCAAGGCATGGGTCGGGTGTAACAATTTAGTTGCCTAGTCCATGTACGCCATCACTGCATGGATGGTCTAACCCCTTACGCGCTCACTCGTGGGACCAAAAATGAAAAAATCTACTAAAAACAAAAAGAACAATAATAACAATAACAACAATAATAATAATAATAATAAACAAAATGTCGCTGAAGGAGGGCAGGGGAAACCCTCGCCTGCTGAATGCAGTATTGTCCCAACAGACCAACATAAATTGGCTGTTGAGGACAACTCAAATGCAGGAGACCAGCAGGGGATGGAAGGAGCTGGCCAAATGCAACGAACACCCAGCTATACCAACTTCAGCTGTGGTTAATTCCAACGAGGAACCTCTCGACTTTTCAGTCGGTACCTCGAAGGCCAGTGCTGGTAATAAACCAGCGGTAATCCCTATTTCGGGTGCCACGATTAAACCATGCGGCAATTCTGCCAGCTGAACCTTCTGCCCCGGCAGCAAGTTCAGCCCAGGCACTCACTTGCGCAAAAATCTTTCTAGAAAGGCCTTCGTTGAAGGGCGTGCCACCCAACGTCTGGTTAATAAACTCGGAAGTTTGCCCTCCGATAAACTTTCAAAGAAAGAAAAATCTTCCCTTGAATGTAGAAAGACCATCTACACCGACAGCGCCGAAGAGGCAACGGTCGGGAAAGGAGAAGTCCCAGCAGCAAAATATCCAGCCGGACACTAAAGTTACAAAAACAACAGGCAGTATCACTCAGTCCAGAGTCGTCAATAGGCCTTACAGTGAGGTTGCTAAGGACCCACTGATAAGGGCTATTATCGACAAAAGCGCCTGCGACGGTGGTATCTCTCGCGAAAAGTGGGAGATGACCCGGATCAAGCTGCTGTAACAGTATGCCAAATTTCTTGCCGACGAATCAAGTCAGGTACCCCAAAATGTGGATGCTGGCTGGTTCCAAGGCCATATCAAGCTGCTCTCATGCACAAGTGAGGGTTCAGCTATACAACTTAAGCAGGATGTTACGTTCCTAGGGGAAGTGTGGCCAGGTGCGAGATTGGACGTGGTTCCGGTTGGTGAAATTCCTCGCAGACCGAGATCCGTCGCAATCATACCTAGGGAACCACACGACCCTGCCACGATTCTGGCGATCATCCGGAGAGGAAATCGTGACCTACCGACCAGTGACTGGAAGGTGGTGAAAGTCTCCGAACCGGTGGGTCTGACCAGAAAGGCGGTTCTTGTTATTTTATGGATATGACAGTGTCAAGCTGCGCTTCTGGATTCTGATCCAGAAGACATAGACGTCACTATCATTTACGACCCCGACAACGATGACGAAGGTGATATAAATTAACCTTCACCATTCTAAGGCAGCTACAGCTGCATTAATCCTTCGCCTTATGGAACGAGGTGAATATATAGCGTTAATCCAAGAGCCATGGATCAACAGCTTCAAAATGTGGACTTAATGCACGAGGCAACAATTGCAGGTAACAATAACAAAAATATTAGATTCTGTATTTTAGCAGGAGACCACCTCAATATTTTTTATCTGATTAAAGTGATGAAGATACGGTGACTGCAGTATGGGAAGATACAGAATCTGCGGTGTGGATATCATCCACGTATATGCCACACGACCAAGCAGAATCTCCACCCAGCAGCCTGGTTAGCAAAATGGCCAGTGCGGCAAAGGCGAAAGGCGTTCCTTTAGTAATGGGCGCTGACGCAAATCCGCATCACCAAATTTGGGGAAGCTCCAACACAAACTACAGAGGTGAGTGTATCTTTGATTTTATTCTTAAAAACAATCTAGAAATTGCGAATAGGGGGTCCGAACCTACCTTTGTTATATCACACAGGTAGGAGGTATTGGACATCACGCTAGTTAGCACATACCATGAACTTTTAATCGAGAATTCAAATGACTCAGATGACTGTTCCTTCTCCGACCACCGTTACCTGGTCTTCTCTATTAGTAGGAAGAAGGGCTAGACCATAGTCTATAAAAATAGACGCAGAACGAATTGGGAGGAACAAAGCGTGTTTGACGTAATTACGCATCCCTACGAAATTAGGGACATTAAGCATATTGAAGATGCTGTGAGAATAATCACAGATGCTTTTAAAGATGCAACTTACAGGTCATGCAAACCATCGGTCCAGCTCGCGAATCGAAAACCACCATGGTTCTAAAGAAATAGCCGAATCCCGCAAAATCTGCCGCAGGCTTTTCAAAGAAGCAAAGAGAACAGGAAACTGGTCACTCTACAAATATTCGGTGAATAAGTTAAAAAATCAGGTCAGAAGCGCTAAACGTAAGTCATGGAAAGATTTTTGCAGTGGCATTGAAAATTTTTCTGAGACTAACAGATTGCGTAAAATACTGGCCAAACAAGCGCCTATTCCTGGGTATATCCAAAAGGCAGACGGCACTTGGGTGACCAGTGTAGAAGAATCACTGGAAGTCCTAATGGAAACCCATTTTCCGAGATGTCAATCCACTACGGGACGGCAACACAATTCCGTCCAAACTAACCTTGTACCTCATACCGTAATCATTGATGCGGATAGGTTGCAATGGGCTGTAAAAAGCTTCCATTCTTATAACGCTCCAGAGCCGGATGGCATAATTCCCGCGGATCTTCAGAATAACTTGGCTTTTAGCAATATAAAAAGCCTGTCTATCCTGGTCTTACATTCCAGACCAATGAACAAAGTGTAATGTGATATTTATTCCCAAGGGAGGAAAAGTGTCACATGCGAAAACAAAAGAATTTAGACCAATAAGTCTAACATCCTTCTTCTCAAAACAATAGAAAGACTTATTGAAATCCACATAAGGATGACAATAGGAATCTCCTTTCTCCGTCCCAACATGCTTACACAAAGGGCAAATCTGTTGAGACGGCGCTACACTCGCTCGTGGGCTACATAGAGAAGTCCTTGGAGCATAAACAATGTACTATGGTAGCCTTTATGGACATTGAAGGAACATTTAATATTATTAATCCGCTGGCAATAACTCATTCTCTCACGGAGGTTGGGGTTAACCATTAGGATATAGGGAAATATCATCCTCATTCGGCTTAGCTAAAGTCACCAAGATAGCAATAAGAGGCACCCCTCAAGGCGGGGTCATGTCTCCGTTGCTTTGGAATATAGCAATTAATAAACTATTATTAGAATTGGATTCCATGTACTTCAAAATGGAGCTTGTATTATTCTCAAGGAAGTACAAAGTTCCAACCTTCAGACCACCTACATTAAATGGGGTAACACTAAATCTATCTGATAGCGCGAAATATTTAGACATAATATTAGATAGTTAAATTATATGTATTTTATTTTAACTATTTTTGAATTAATAAATTAATTATTTAGGCTTAAATTCTTAATTATAAAGAGATAAAGAAAAATTAGATACCAGCAAAGCAGAATGCATTTTCTAGACAGCTATGTCCGTCATTAGTACTCTTCGTATCGATCTTCCCGGTAGTTTCAATTGTTACTAATTTTCTATTTAAACAAACTTATCAAAGAAATAGAATCTGAGAAATTTTTAATTTTACATTATATGTCATAGAAGATAGAGCTTTTTGAAATTGTTTTACACTTGTAAACTCTATTTCTTTTTTATATTATACTACCAAGCAAACATTTTTCTTTTTAACCGACTTCAAAAAAGAAGGAGGTTATCTATTCGTCTGAATGTTGCTTTTTTTTATGTATGTAACCGCAGAACTCAGTCATTTCTGAACCGATTTTAAAATTTTTTGCTTTATTTGAAAGGTTATGCTTCAAGGTTGGTCCCATTTTAAAAACAGTTCATTATATTAAAAATTAAAGGGTGTCCCCATACAACATACAATTTTTTTACGTGTATTAAGAACCGTAAAGGGCAGCAAATTAAAATTTTAAAAAATTGCGTGCCGCTATAGCTCCCAACAGCAGAAATTAATAAAAAAATAAATTTAAAATTTAAAGGGTGTCCCCATAGGTGACATAATATGACCTATTTGGGTCTATCTTTTGAACCGTTATAGACTAAACCTTGAAAATTTGACAGAATGTCGACTACTATGACCGTTATAATAAAATGTAAAAATACTCAAAATTTTAAATTAAAGGGTGCTCCAATAGTTCATTTAATTTGATGTATATGGCCATACTTATGAATAGTTGAACACAGACCGCTGAAATTTACAAAGAACCTGTAGTGCTAAGTCAGCTATAACAAAAAGTATAAAATTTTGAATTTGGAACTTAAAGGGTGTCCCAATAGTTAATGTAATTCTATGTATGTGGCCAAACTTTTGAACTGTTAGAGACAGACAGCTGAAATTTACAAGGAACCTGTATTGCAAAGTCCACTAGAGCAAGTATACAATTTGAAATTAGAAATTAAAGGGTGTCCCCATAAATTACGTAATTTGATCTATATGACCCTATCTTTTGAACTGTTAAACACAAACCCTTGAAAATTAGGCAGAATGTCCACTACTTTCACTGGTATGATAACAAATATAAATATTTGGAATTATAATGTAAAGGGTGTCCCAATAGTTCATGTAATTTGATATATATGGTTAAACTTTTTAACCGTTATAGACAGATAGTTGAAATTTACAAAGAATCTTTGTGACCAAGTCCTCTATAACAACAGGTCTTTAATTTAACATTGTAAATTAAAGGGTGTCCTAATAGGTGATGTTATTTGATCTGTGTGCCCCTATCTTTGAAACCGTTATAGGCAGAGGCTTGAATGGTGTCCCCATACAAGACGGATGCTGGTGAAAATAACTTAACTTTTAAACAGTAATAGGGAGAGTCTTGACATTCAATAGTCTTTATTTTTTCCCTCTAATTTTGGCGCATCTTTTATTTGGTTTAAATCTAATTCTTACAGATTACTTCTTACATTTTTAGTTTAGAATTGGTGCCCTTCTATCTGTTTTGAAGTCGGTTTTTTTGCAAGAATTATATTTTTTTCTCTTTATATATTTTCTTTTATTTGAAAATGGTATATATCTGTCTTGCTATTAGCTTTGAACTATTTATCGATACGAAGATTACTGATGACGGACATGGCTGTCTAGAAAATGCATTCTGCTTTGCTGGTATCTAATTTTTCTTTATCTCTTTATAATTAAGAACTTAAGCCTAAATAATTAATTTATTAATTAGATAGTTAACTATCCTGAAAACTGAATGTTCAGGCTAGAGCGTCTAAAGCTATGGCGGCAATATATGTATGTAAGAAAGCCATTAGCACAACTTGGGGAATAAGCCCAAGGAGTGTGAATTGGCTGTTTGAAGCAGTAATCAAACCAATATTATTTTACGGTGCAACTGTCTGGTGGGAAGCACTAGATATTAGGACAAACGTCTCTACTATAAAAAGGGTGTTGCGCACTATGGCGATCCTTATAACTGGAGCCAACAAGTCAACACCAACGAAGGCGCTTTTTGCAATACTTAACTGGTTACCGGTAGATCTACTGGCAGGTATGTGGCACTAAGGACAGCTGTTAGACTAAATGTTGTAGTTGCATGGAACCATAGATCATGGCGACATGCCAATCTTCTGGGAACAACGGAAGTTATTCCTGAGCTCTTATAGTACTGCACCCCGACACCCTTCTTCACACGAAACTTCCACTTTGATTTGACGGAGGGACTCACCAACATCTCGAACTCTACTGGTTTACACAGATGGTTCCAAAAGGGAAACGAGAGTGGGGGTGGAGTCTATATAGAGGAATTTGGAATCAGAATATGTTTCAGACTTCCGAATGACTGCAATGTCATACAAGCAGAAATATCTGCTATTAAAAAGGCGGCTAACTGGATAAAGTACCACAGGATATTAGACAGAGATATCTGGATTTGTACTGGCAGTAAAGCCGCTATCATGTCCCTTATAGGTGTCTATAGCACATCCAATCATGTCCTTGAATACATGGGACTAATCGAGGCAACTGTGCTGCCGATGAACTAGCCAAGAAGGGAACGCTATTGCATGATGATGCCATAGACATATATTGTGGCATTCCCCTCTCGGCATTCCCCACCCCATTAACTTTGCCCTTCACGATATAGCTCAAGTCAGATGGTCCAATGAGTCGACTTGCTCGATTGCAAGGATGATCTGGCCCTCGCTGGACCAAAAGAAAACGGTCTCGCTATTTCGGCTGCAGAAAATGCAGATACGCGACTTAATAACAATAGTCACTGGTCATTGCTTATTTGGAACCCATGTAAGCAGGATGGCGATCCGTTTTAATGACTTCTGCAGAAGATGCCAGGATGAAGAAGAGGAGGAAACGATTGAACACCTTCTCTGTCGTTGCCCTGCATTAGAACAATGTCACCTACAATACTTGGAACGACGATTTTGAAAGCCTTTCTTGTGTCATCTCTGGAACCAATCAGGATTAACACCTTTTTAAAGAACTGTGGTTGGTTTTCTAACCCTCTTCCAACTGGAGTGACATAGTTGCTCATCAATGTAAGTCACGTCCAATAGAGCCTTCACAGCTAACATAGCTAACACTTTCCCCGTCTATGACCGTCTACCCACTTCTGTCTCTAAGTTTCTTCCTCAGTCTATAATGACCCTAATCTCCCTCCTCTTATCTGCAGGTATCACAAAGGGACCAACATAATGGACCCAAGTGAGCTATATTCCACTTGTTTTTCTGATTGATTTCTTCTCTTCCTCTATAAGCTGCCTGCTTAACCTAACCTAGTATAAATATTCTGAAAACAAATTGTGTATAAATGCTATACTAGTTTTTAGTGCCCAATCTTGCGTATCTCTTTTGTCGCTTTCTAAACACAGTATAACCAAAACAAACATGAATGCTAAAGAAAATCCCAAGACGCAAGTGGGAATGGATAGATACGTCACTGTATTAAAACGAGTACGATGCCCATAATCTGCTCAAGAAGAACAAATTCGAAAAGTACATAAAGATAGGGATAAAAATGGTCTACGTTCCCAAAACAGTTACGCAATTTTGGAAACGAAATAAACGAACCCTCAATGTTACCAAAGTTGTTCAAACCGCCTGCAATGCAAGAGAGAAAAATTCGAAGGAGTTAATAAAGAAATTGATTTCACTAATTGGAGAGAATGAGTCTATGTAATTCATATCAAGCGTGGTAACATAGTTGAGACAAAACTACAATTCATTGATGAAAGCAGTTATCATAAAACTGTAAACGAGTTTGAAATCTGCAAACAAAAAATGTTATACCTATCAGCTGAAGAGTAGAGAAGGTCTACAGGTAGTCATTAAAGGTGTAGATTCATATGTTGCTCCAGCTGAAATAAGAGCTGGCCTTCAAAAAGCGAGCTTTAAAATGAAAAGTATAGATAATCTTAGAAATAGACAGCATTGTTTCGATTTGAACTAGAACCTGGAGATGTGGGAGTAAAAAAACGAAACGCACCCTATATAAAATCTGAAGTATCTATTGCACCTCAAAATTACATTAAAGGAACCACGTAACCGATCAGAACCTGTCCAGTGCTGGGGCTTACTGCAAATTGCCTCCAGTTTGCGTTGTGTGTGGCGGTGGTTTGTGGTACATTGTGATATTTTCTTGGACAAATTTCTTAATATTTGCTATCAATATATAGCAGTGATGAGGTACTTCGACAGTATAGATTATGTGCTATGGAATTTAATTTTCTGAATAAATTTTTGTACAAGCAGTATTTACTTGGAATTAAGAGTTGCATAGAGACTAATCCAAACTATTTTTGGTCATTTATTTAATCAAAAGATAATTGTACTGATATTCCTTCTTCCATGGTTTATCAAGACGATTCTTCTGATGGTCCTCAAACAATTATTATCTTTTTTGCAAACTTTTTTTATCGATCTTTATTTCTCATTCTTCTAAAGAATATTTTGTTGAAAATATTAATTCGAACCTTAACTTAGGACACATTGTATTGTCTAAAGACGACTTTTTTTATGCTGTTATTCGTGTGCAGAATTCTTTTAATATAGATGGTGCTCACACTCGATAGTAATTCCGATTTTAGAAATTTTTAATAAATCCCGTTTTTGCGTATCGTTGGAAATAAATGTTTGTAACTCATAGGAGTTAAATCAGGCAATTGCAATCATGTTTGCAAATATAGATCTATTTCCAAATTAACAATATATATATGATGTATTATATCTTAATACAAAATCTCTGATAATTTCCCAGCAACATGGTTTTCGATATAAAAAATCCTTGATTTCTAATCTTACTGTATTCACAGACTTTTATTTTCCACAACTTGATACTATATAGTTGATACTATATACGTTTTTCAAAGGCTTTTAGTAAAATTTCGCATGACATTCTATTGAAAAGTAGCTTAATCTCGGAATTTATTCATCATTTTATAGTCTTCTGATCTAAGTGATTGGGTTATTGTTGTGAAAATTGATGTACATCAATCGTTTAAAAATACTCAAATTTCTGGAGTTCCGTAAGGCAGTGTCCTGGTTCCTCTGCTGTTTAATATTTTTATTAATAATATTTTTCAATGTTTTAAATTTTCAAATTTTTTGTTATATGCTGATTTTTCTGGTATAAGTGATATCAGGAAATTGCAAAGTGATTGCTTGAATGAATGGTGTAAAAATAATAATAATAATAATATACAAGATTAACAGCTGCAGAGCATTCCACTTATCATTTTATAATATATTAGAAACAAATGAATGTAGGGAATTAGGTGTCTTGTTTGATTCTAAATTGATTTTCAAACCTCACTTAGATACGCTTATACCTAAAGCTTACTCTATATTTGCGTTTATAAAAAGAAATAGTGCGGATTTCGTTGATCCATATACAATTAAACTTGTATATTCTTCAAACTCGTATGTTAGATCTAAATTGGAATATGGTGCTTCTATTTGGAGTCCTTATTGTGCCATATCCATAAACTGAAGTCTTTGTTGGTGACTTCAACTATCAACTATCTTAAAGACAATTTTTGGTTTTTCCTAATTTTAGAGAAGCCAAAAGCAATACAATTTTAAAAACACTATGAAGTATAAATGTTAATAGAATAAGCCCCATTATTATAACTTGACTTTAGTTAAAGTTAGGATTTTGTTGGAGAGATAAGTAGTTTTTCGTTATAATAATAAGGATAATGATCATTGCTATAACTTGTCCTTATAGTACGTGATAGTTAAAAGTGTCATTTAGCTTACTTTTAATAACAAAAAACTATTTGTCGCTCCAACAAAATCCTAACTTTAGCTAAAGGCAAGTTATAATAATGGGCCTAATACTACTGAAAATTAAAGCTTGAAGAAAACAACAAGCTTAAGTTCATTGGACATATGTTCACAGTGTTAAGAAGTCCTCTTAAAGACAATTTTTGCTTTTCTGTATGGCCCTCATCCAATTACTAGGATCCCTGATGTGGCGAATTTTAAAAAATGGTTTTACACGACGTGTGTTTGTCATATGACTTGTCAGTTTGATAACCCATATATAATTTCTTGTGTTTGTCAAAATAGGCATTTTACATACGGTTTATAATTTTTGCTTACAAACGTACATTTTTCCGCCACACAGTTTTGTATTGCCAACCACAGCTGATGCAAAGAGTTAAACGTAGTGCTTTTGCCACGCTTTTAGTGCTTTTGGTACCACAAAAAACCTAAAATAGCAAAATATCAAGTTGGCATTACAGGATGTCAGATGCTTTGTCACATCAAAATAGAACACGTTCTAAATAAAAAATGTCATATGTATTGTACACATGGAAAATACACATGTTATGTTTGAAAGGGTTCACAGGACGTGTTTAGAATTTACACATGGAAAAATGACAAGTCATATGACAAATACACGTCATGTAAAACCACTTTAAAGTATCTATGCTAAAAGGACTCAGCATCCAAGGAAAAGTATCGAGTATGTACTTGTATTTACTCGTATCGTTTCATCCCACCTGTCCGCATTTATCGTATTATATTCATTCCTGCTATTTAGAGTCGTACATTTTTGTTGGTTATTTTATTACAATCAACTTTGTTTTTGTTAAATACTAAACAGGTTTTTTATTGTTTTTGCCTTTCTTTTTAGTTTGTTTAGATTGATGCACACTATATGTTTTTATGAGCCAAAAGCCAAAAATATTTATTTTCCAAAAACTTAAATCAAAATACATGTTTTTTTAACTTTAATTCTTATTCTAAATTTTTCCTTACATACGAAGTACATTTCTTGAACTTATCTCATTTATGTTTTTATGATGTTTACTGCGAGCTTAAATAAACTGCGATCATTGTTTTCAACGAATTAATAAAAATGAGCCAAAACATATTAGAAAAAACCCATCAGAAAACCAATTCCTAGCAATTCGAATGACCTACAGTTAAACAGATGCAAAAGTTTATTATTACCATAGATGTGTGAATGTCTCGCGATTACTGCTCCCAAAGAACGCCTGTAATCATTCTCAAAATTCTATTTTGACGCCTTTAAATTTTTGCCAAGTTTGCAGCTGATTCAGTGCCCCCATAACTGATTCCATAACACCATATACCGAGGGTAGAGTTTCTATCAATTAGCCAGTTAAATTGGTCTGCTTTTAAATTCATTTGTGCTAACTTTGATGGCTTTTACAAGTATACCGAGGTATTTTACTTCAGGCGCTTGAGGTATCATTTAATTATTTATGCGAATAGGGGGGTATGAGTCTCTACGCAGTGTGAACGTTAAATTAGTACATTTTTGTTCATTCAGCTTTATTCTCCATTTCTGTGAGCATTCTTCTAAACTAAGTATTCTGATACTACTTGGGTACTTTCATGAATACTACCTTAGTAGGGAAGTCCGGCGTCATTTGCCTGAGGTGAACTTAAAAATTCTCCTTCTTGCAGTATAAACTTTCTAACAGGGTTAAGAAGTTTTTAGGTAAATTTAATTTTAACTTATAAATTTTAGTGTGCGGGTTGCATTTGTTCCACCTTAGCAATGGATATTAGATATTACTCGTGTAAAATTAAGTTACACTTTTGGATTTAATTGCAACTGTACTGTAACAAAAAAAGCCTGAAGGCAATAGGTTCTTAAAAACTTTGTGAATATTTTGGAAATTCCAAGTTCTGTTTGAATACATAACTATTTAGAATGGACTTTATTAATAAACGTTGAAAATAGAAGTGTTTCCAAAAATTAACTAAATTTTCTAAAAAAAATTACAAGAAAGGTTTAATTGTCAGACACAAATAAATCGTTACTACATATGTATATCTAATAAAAATTACTTTCAAGTTTGCCTAGAATGCGACAAACTGCGACAAATTTCTCTGTCATTATACAATCGAAAAATATCCATAATTAAATGGCATAACCTAGTGAACAGAAATCGCTTCAAAATTTAAATAAATTTAAATATACTGGAATTTAAATGTAATTTTTATATTTTCAGCTATTTTTTCACTTCAATTACTGCTAAACAAAAACTTTTGCGGTTTCTAGCGTTTTTCAGTACAAATTTGGTGGGAAATCGTAAGAAAAAATTGGCAACAATGATTACATTCTTTTTTAAATAAAAGGGAGGTATAGTACCATCCCTGAATAATAAAACTTTACAATATTAGCCAATTCGCCATAAAACAAAAGACATGTACATAAGATAAAAGATACCGAAGAGATCAATCTTGATAAGTGTGCCGATAAATAAAGTAGAAGTAATAATTATAAAACTTGTGTTTGATTTATAAAGTTGAGGAATAACCACAATCATATATTTAACCTTCTGAAGCTTCTTGTTTTGAGTGTCTCTATAGACTGATTGGCAGTACGCTAATCTATCAGTCTATAGGTCGCGGGTTTGATTCCCGCCAAAGACTCTGGGTGTTTTCTGCAAGCAAACAGCTTCGCAGGTAGTGATGTACACCCAATTCTATTTTGACACGGTCTTTTTTTACACTGTGTTGATTTAACACGGTTTGAAAATAAAAAAATTATTTTTTTTACACAATTTTATTCCATTTAGCACGATTTAAAATTATTTGGGCTTAGATTTTATTTATTTTGTGCATACAAGCATTTTTACTTGTTAGAGCAATTGAAATGTGTTAATATTTTGCGAACTATCAATGCATCTCTACAAAAAGGACGAAAACTACAAATAAAAAACTACAACGTAAAGCCATTTGTTTAGAAAACAAAATTGAAATGTTAGATCGCCTTCGAATTGGAGAAGGCTCAACATTTCCTAGCAAAATGTTCGGTTTAAACGAAGCTACACTAAGAACTATAAACAAATGAAAATTCAATTAGGAAATCGTTGATTTCTGGAACGAAACTATCTATTAAGTCTTCATCATACACTAAAGATGCAAAAAAACCGTGCAAATACACGTTATATGTACATGCATATATGTATGTGTAAAAATAAACATGATTTCTTGTTCTTCAAAAATTCTAGTTTTTCACTAATTTTAATAGGTTTTAAAGATCAATATCTTTTTCAACCTTTTTCAATATTGAATTTTTTCATAATGGAACAATATTTTCTTTAAATATTACAATCATTTTTACATAAACAGATCTTTTTCTCTCCTGAAAATTTTAGTGACCCTTTTGTATTTAGGATGTGATATGTTGATGTTAAGTGTGTTGTGGTTATGTTATTAAAATTCTTTTAGGCTTATGTATAACAGATTGCTACTCAATTCCGATATGAGGGCTTTTTGGGTTTAACCTAAAACAATTTATTCTTAGGTCGCTTGCGTTGAGTCAACTTTCCTTGGTTACTGTAAGCCAATTTTAATATAACGAAAACTAAATTTATGCATGTACCTATATTCCATAAACAATAAAAATCTACTTACCGAACAATTAAACTTTACACAATCACCAAAATAACCAGAAGCTGAAAACTTTTTACGTATGGCGACTGTTGAACCGAATATCAATGCCTGACCCATACTCATAATACCACCAGCTGTATGATACAAAGGCAGTGGCGTATAGAAGATATCTTTCTGTTGAAAACCCAATGTGAAGTGAATGCCAGCAGCAATAAATAGGTAACTGAATTAAACGGCAAAATAGATTAAATGAAATTTGTATTATACCAATAACCACTTACCGAGAATGAGAGATGACCGCAGCCTTAGGTAAACCTGTAGTACCAGATGTATAAATATAGACTAGTTTATCATGATGTGTTGGAAGGTCTACTGAGGTGGGTAGTTTTTCCTTAGCGGCAGCATCCAGCATTGTTGTCAAATCTTTTGACGTACCGTAGACTGATTGATTTATATCATTGTTGAATTGGTACAATGCAATATTTGATGGAATTTCCTTTGAAATATCATTCATAGCTTCTACGAATCCTTTCCCATATATAAGGGCGGTGCACTTCGCAACAGTAATGCTGTGCAACAAAGAGGGACCACGTAAATTCGTATTAATTAGGGGAGTAATGACGCCAATTTTCGATAGACCTAACCAAATGCCAACAAATTCCGAACGATTTTCCAATAACAACCCTACTACATCACCTTTCTTGTAGCCATGCCCGTAAAAAACGTTTGCAATACGATTGGAGAATTCATTTAATTGCCGAAAAGTCCATGATTGCGTTTCACTCACGATGGCAAACTTATCCGGAAATTTAGTTACATTTATTTGAAATATATCTGCAATAGTCAAATTCTTCCTTTCATATTTCTTAATAAGCATTAACAGTTTAATGTAGCCAATGAGCGCCCTATAATGAAAAAATAACAAAGAAAAAATATACATATGTACATACTAGAGATCTGCATTAGTTCATTCGTTTTTTAAATCAATTTAAATCATCACACAAACACGCATAAGCTCCTTTGTAAAAATATGTGTTAGATAGTGCTGGCAAATTCTACTACTTTCATTTGCTCGATACAACTCAACACTTTTCAATTGGGTAATCAATACTTCCGTTTATATATTAGCAGAGGAAATTTATCGTCGCAGTTGGCAAATATTTTATAATATTTAAATAATTTATTTATTGGGAATTAAAACTAGTTACAATATGTAATTTAAAAACTTATTTTTCGTAAAAAAAAATTATTTTTTTAAAAAACTATTTTTTTAAAATTATTTTTAAAATAGATTTTTTTATAAATTGATGTCAGAAAACGAATATTTTATCTAAAAATTAAAATATTTTACAAGGTCTTTTTTGAATTTTTTCAATCATTTAAATTTTATAACTGTTATCATTTTTATTTCCTGAAGATGCTACCCAATGGTGTAGCGAAATATTGTAAATAAAAATTGTTAAAACATTTTTATATAAAAAAGACCTTGTGCTTGTTAAAAAATAGAATTCAAATATATATATATACATATATATGTAAATACACACATCAGTACTCTTCGTATCGATCTACCCGGTAATTTCAGTACACTTCTCGATACGAAGAGTACTGATGACGGACGTAGCTGTCTAGAAAATGCATTCTGCTTTGCTGGTATCTAATTTTTCTTTATCTCTTTATAATTAAGAACTTAAGCCTAAATAATTAATTTATTAATTCAAAAATAGTTCAAATAAAATTCATATAATTTCACAGAGCGGGCACGGCTTTGACATTGTTAACTAAAGAGCTGCATGAATGTTTTGATTTTCTGTCCATTGAGAATGAAGCGAAAACAGAACTCTAATTGATAATACATTTAACGAACGTAACGAATATTTACTCTATTCTCTGAGAGGCCAGCAATCGAAACGAAACATACACTCTCAATATGCGAATGGAATTTGTGGTTGAAAGCACGATCTACTCTCATCATTCCAATTTTGTATGGAATTATTTGAATGGTTGAGAATGTTTAGAATGTTTTGATTTGCGATACGATACAAAAGAAGCTCTTACATTGATTGTGGTTGATGTTCGTCGTGCAGTTGTATTGTGCCAAAAGAAGAATAAAAAATGGATTGCTAAAATGTAAATTTAATTTGTAAATACATACATAAGTGAAATATGTGAAATGTGTAAACTGGTAAATTTAACCATTTATCACAAAGTTGGTCTCTATCTAAATCCTCCTGCTAACAAACTTATCTTCTTTAACGAGAACGAAAAAGTAGAAGTAATAGATGAATGCAAGCGCCAAATGGTGACATATGATGACAATTTATGTGGTCAAGGCATCCAAAGTCCACCACATATTGTAAAACCCTCCATAAATTTGGAAGCTCTGGAAGATTTCGTGGGACAGTCAAATATAATAGAATCGAGCGATAGAGTGTCTGACAATATTAGACGATATAGTACTTTAAATGTTGCCTTAAATGACAACTTTAATGTACTATAATGGTGGGACTTTCACAAAAATGAGTTCCCTTTGCTGTATAAGTTGCAAAATATTTGCAAGACTGGCTAGCAGCGCTTCTTCCGAAAGAATTTTTTCTTCAGCTAGGAACTTGATTACCGAAAGGAGGACCCGTATTGTTTCTAATGACTCTACAATTGGTAAATTAATGTTTTTGCATTCTAACATGGCAAAAAATAGTAAAACGCAGTAACAATTTTTCACGTTTTCATATTAATTTATTTTTTTTTTTAACTTTTTTAATGCTATTAATGGATTAATATTTTTGTTTGAATATTTCTAAGAATGCTTTTTAAAGAATAAAATCTTTGTATTTAAAACGAAATAAAATATATTTTTTAAATTAATGCTTTTAACTCAAGCAAATGTTTCCTTTGTTTCGCTTTTTGAAATGAATTAATAATCTATTCGACCTCTTATGTTTCATTACTCTCATGTCTCCATACTCTCATGTCTCCATACTCTCATGTTTCCATTCTCTAACAACAACAAACATTTTTTGAGTTTGATTGCTCGTTTCGCTTTTACAAATGCGAGTAGGAAGACTGTTTGAAAATGTGAGAATGTGTTGAACAGCGTTTTAAGCATACTCGTGCAGATCTCTATTGTTAACTTCAACACTATTGTGTTAATAATCAAAAATATACATTTGTAAAATAAAAAATATCTAATTCTTGTTAATTGCTAACCAAAGGATAGCTAATAGCTAGACAGATAAATACCATTTTCAAATAAAAGAAAATATATAGAGAATAAAAATAAAGAAAAATGTTTGCTTGGTAGTATAATATAAAAAAGAAATAGAGTTTACAAGTGTAAAACAATTTCAAAAAGCTTAAAGTTTAAATAGAAAATTAATAACAATTGAAACTACCGGGTAGATCGATACGAAGAGTACTGATGACGGACGTAGCTGTCTAGAAAATGCATTCTGCTTTGCTGGTATCTAATTTTTCTTTATCTCTTTATAATTAAGAACTTAAGCCTAAATAATTAATTTATTATATACTCTATACCACTTAAGTCTACAAACGATATATTTTTGTATTATTCTGTTAAAAAAATTAAACGAATTGTATTATTTTAATCTTTTTTATTAAGATTATGCGTTAGAAAATTAAAAAAAATAAAAAGATTAATTCATTCTTTTATATTACACTTTTGACAAATAAAAATTAAATTTTCATTATTTTTGTATCACAACAAAAGTCTACAAACGGTTATAAAAAGTAATTCCTCCTTAACGATTTAATAGCTGGTTGGTCCTCCTTTTCACTGAATCACCTCCTTTAGGCTCATTGTTATAACTTGCCTTTAGCTAAAGTTAGGATTTTGCTGTAGCCATAAGTAGTTTTTCGTTATAATAATGAGGATAAGGCTATTACTTGTCCTTATAGTACATTATAGTTAAAATTGGTTTTTAGCTTACTTTTAATAACGAAAAACTATTTATCGCTCTAACAAAATCCTAACTTTAGCTAAAGGCAAGTTATAATAATGGGCCTTAGTCTCTTTGGCATGGAGTAAGTTAGTTTTTTTGTAAAATCTTGTGATACCTTTCCCCATTCCTGCTTTAAAATTGTCTTCAGTTGAGCGACAGATGAAGGATTAGCTTTTTGGACCTGTTGCTTCAAATAAGCCTATAAATGTTCAATAACATTCAGGTCCGAAGATTGAGGAGGAGGCTCTAACTTCGAGCTAACGTTATATAATAGCCATTCTTTGACTATCAATGAATTTTGCCCATTTATTAATTATTAATCATTCAAAAAAAACGGCAACACTTTCATGTCATGCATTGAAAAAATAACAAAAAATTTTATATTGATTTTTTCAAGAAATTTATTTTAATAAAAAAATATTTAAAGCACAAATATTGAAACATTTAAAAGCTATTAGCTGCAGAGGAAAAGGTGAAAATGTACAAATGTTTCATTGAAGATTTTGCTAGATATTCATATATTTTAATTTTTGATTTTTATTCACAGTTTTGCAGGTGGCGGCAATGGCCAAATTTATGTAAATATGTCTGACATACATATGCTTTTGAGCAGCAAACAATTCCCATACCAATAAGATGAATCAAATACAAGGGTTTGCTCCAATTTTGCCTAAAATATATAAGTAATAATTAGTCGCTAAAATTTACCCAAATTAAAAAGAAAAAGTGAGATACATTGTTTTCACTGTTGCTCAAGATGTCAAATTCCATATATAGATAACATTTTTTAATATATAGAATTTGATATTTTAAGAAACAACGAAATTGACTGAATTTGCCATTGCCATCCTGTAAAGTGATTCGTCTTGGCCTTTTTTTTAATAGGGTCAAATTTTACCCAGTAGTTATTAAAATTAGTAACAAAACTGTTACTATTAAACACAATTAACGAAAATTGTTTTTGATTTAGCTAAATTATTTATTTGAAAATTGTTTGTTATTTCAGTAAAGTTTTGTTTTAGTTTCAGATAAATTATTTCTTTGAATTTTTTTTAAATTTCAGTAAACTTTTTGTCTGTTTCAGAAATTTTTTTTAATAATTTTCAGTAAACTTTTTTGTCTGATTCAGACAAATTTTTTGTTTGAAAATTTTCTTTTAAAGTCAATAAATTTTTTTTACCAAATATCATAATTAATTGTTTGAAAAAATCGTGGAATATTTTCAATAAACTAATTTTAAATTTAATTGTTTGAATTTACAACTTTGTTTATAGGACCATATTCAAACAAAAAATTGTCTAAGTATGCAAATTAATTGTTTGAATCTGAAAAATTATTTTTTTCTGTCTAAGTTTTAACAAAATATGGCGAGTACAGAATTTCATTTTTCAAGTGATCATCGTTGAATAATAGAAATAATGGATATAATTACATCGGAAGATGATACGAAATTAACATTTTTGCCATCCCAGATTCAAAGTAAGAAACTCGATTAGTAGCGATCTAACTTATTCATGGTCGGCGAATACCCCTACGTTTCCTTTCGAGTTAATCATTTTTTAATTTTAATAGGTTTGAAACCGCTTTCGCCAATGGCGACAATCGCACCTGTTTATGACAGCCTTCCCCTATTGCTCTGTATTGATTTATTTAGCTATTACGTTAGCTCTTTTTTTTAAAGTTCTAAAGGGAAAAATTTCGCGTCAGAGGTAGTCAAAAAGAGCGTAAACTTCGGCACGAAACATGTTTTGAGTTGAAAATAAACTAAACTGTCTATAAAAGGGTTTGATCAAAATAATTTTAATAATAATTTAATGATTAAAATAAATTTAATTGTAACTGGTTGTAGAAAGGGTTTTTGGGAGAAAATATATTTTAAGGTTTTGCACGCTTACCTATAAGCACGTATTTTCGATTCGTAATTGTCATAACGGCCATGGCAACACATCTTCTATACAAATTGGAAAAGTCTACTTATTACGGTTCAAAAAATATTTCGTTTTACATGCAAAAGACGTCACTGTCGGATTTAATTTTTATTGTTTTTATAGGGGTCATAGTAATACACCATTTGTGAAAATTTCAAGAGTCTATTCATTATGGTTAAAAAATAAGTCAATGTTCATGCAAATCACGTCACTGTCGGCACACCCTTTAATTTTTACTATTTGTTATAGTGGCCATAGTAATACACCTCCTGTAAAAAATTCAAGTGTCGTTCAAAGCTTAGGCCATATATGTACATACATGCAAATCACGTCACTATCGGAACACCCTTTAATTTTTAGGTTAAATATTGTATACTTGCTTATAACGCGAACGTGGATTAAATTACTGTCTTCAAATTTTAAATGGATACCTCCTATACCTCCAAAAATAAAGACATAAAGCCTAATAACACGTCACTTTAGGAACACCCTATAAGTTTTAGTATTTGTTGCTATAGTGGCTACAGTTACACATCTTCTGTGAAAATTTCAAGAGTCTACCTATTATGGCCTATGCATGCAAATCACACCACTATCGGAACACCCTTTAATTTTTAGGTTTATTTTTTTAGACTTGTTTATAAAGCGAACTAAGTTTTAAATACTGTTTGTAAATTTTTAGTGTATGCCTCCTACAGTTCAAGAAATTAACACACATTCGTGAATAACACCTCTCTATCGGAACATCCTATAAGATTTAATATTTGTCGCTATAGCGGCCACAGTTGTACACCTTCTGTGAAAATTTCAAGAGTCTACCTATTATGGTTCAAAACTTAGGCCTTATATATGTAAATCACACCACTATCGGAACACCCTTTAATTTTTAAGTTTATTTTTTAGACTTGTTTATATAGCATACTAAGTTTTAATTACTGCTTGCATATTTTTAGTGTATTCTTCCTAGAGTTGATGAAAAAAGCACATATTCGTAAATAACACGTCTCTATCGGAACACCCTATAAGATTAAGTATTTGCTACTATAGCGGCCACAGCTATACACTTTCTGTGAAAATTTCAAGCATCTACCTATTATGGTTCAAAACTAACGCCTTATACATGCAAATCACACCACTATCGGAACACCCTTTAATTTTTAGTTTTATTTTTTTATAGTTGTTTACATAGTGAACTAAGTTTTAATTACTATTTGTAAATTTCAAGTGTATCCCACCTACAGTTCACGAAATAGGCACATATTCGTGAATATCACCTCTCTATCCGAACACCCTATAAGTTTTAGTATTTATTGCTATAGCGACAACAGCTATATATCATCTGTGAAAATTTCAAGAGTCTACCTATTACGTTTCCTGAGATAAAAGACGCTGACAGACGGACAGACATTGTAGCGAAAACAATAGGGTTACGTTTTTACTCTTTGTGTATGAAACCCTAAAAATAAATTAAAAAAAAAATAACTTTGTATTCCGATACGTTTTAAGAAGAATTTTCTTTAGAGGCAACTGAATTAAACTGACATAGGACTTTTTTCTAGGCTACATGGAATTCAGACCTTAATTTAAGTATTTGCATTATTTATTTAAAAGTTGAGGAATTTGTGTAATTAAAATGAGACAAAGTTTTTAAATTTGACATTCCAAACTATCTAAAACATAAAGCTAGGAAAGCTTCTAAGTTGTACCAAATAAGCCATTGGTGTACCATTGTACTTTTCAGGTTTGAAATGTACCAAAAAAAGTACAATTGTACCAACTTTACCAACCCTGGTACATACATATTAGGATTTGTATGGAGGCAAAAAAATCGCTCCACGTACGAAGAAAATATAATTCTAGGGATCAAAATAAGAAACTTTGCCCAAGGAACCATACCATAAATGAGTTTTGATGTCCCGGAATTTGACCCGAAGGTCCAAATTTTGAATCCCACTTTGACCCATTTAGAGTGCCCAAAATCGAGTATGACGGACCCCCACTAACTTTGGAGGGCCGACCCACCCATGCCATTAACACACCCTCTGGAACCACCCCTGGGGGGTACCCCATACAAACATTTCGAAAAATCACCATTTTTAGCACTTTACGAAATGGCTATGTTTTTTCTTTTTGGAGTTTATTTTTCTCCAGAAATTTATTTTTATTTATTAATATATATACAGAACAAAATTAATTATACATATACACATTTTCTATTTAAAACAATGCACGATTTTAATGTTGTTCTATCTACTACATTGCCACACAGATCTCTTCTACCTAGCTCAATCTTCACACTTTGACCATTTGCAATTACACAAACCATGGCGTTATAAAGTTGTGTTAATGCTCTTAAGCAAATTTATTTAATCGCTGAATCATATTACTCTAGTTGTCACATCCTTATTTAAAATTGGATAATTGTTTTTACAAATAAATTAATACAATTTTCCATTAATTCACACAATACATTTTATATTTAGTAGAAGTGGCAACGCCATACGGGTTATTTGCAGATTGTGTCGTTATTCAGGAATTGCTTTCGTGAGTTAACTATTCGCAAATTAAAAATTACTTCACTGTTTATACAGCAAATTTTTCTATTTGCAATATTTTTATTTGTGAATAAGTGCTGCGTATAAACGTAGTATATATTAAATTGCAAAAACTTCGACCTCAAATATATTATGCGAATTAAAATAACTTTGGTTACAATTTTTAAAAACCACATGGATACATAAAGAAGTATGAATGCATGTACTTATGTATTTATACATACATATATGTATTCATATTGTATTTGAAAACCACATTTCGTAAAATAAAAACCATCCCCACTCGCCACATACGCAATTGTGAATGAACTTATGATGCAAGCGTCAATCATAACAATTCATCTTGAAAATTTAATTGTACAACAAAGGCGCAATTTAATGTGTTTGTTAAGTGTTTTAAGACATCGCATGCACGATATTTTTATTCATAACTAAATTATTTTATGGTATTTTCAGTGGAATCATACACAAATAACAGTGGCGTGACACTGTCGCCTAATGTCCAAATAACAAATTATGCAAAAGTCATCTTCTGTATATATATATATGGTATTAACTTAAAATTTTTAAATTTCATCAACAACATCAATATCCATCTACGTAAAAATTTTAACGTATTCTGATTACCCGTTTATCTCGAAACCCGCATATGAGACCATTTTCGTGATAGTGTCGTGAGTACCTTTATATCAACAAAAAGGTTTTATTTTTATTTGGCAATAATTGCAAAAAATTTAAAAGTGTAAATATATTATTAAATGAAATTTGCTTACTAAATTATGTTCAGATTTTTAAATTATCTTAAAATGTAATCACAAACAGTTTTTACCTCTACTGAAAAATTTAAAATTTTGAGTTAATACCATCTTGTTGATCAAGTGCGATATGAAAACTGGATTAGAACACACAGCTACAATTTGATTGATAGGAGATATATTGATTTGAAGATAGGAGATATGGTATATGTAGAAAGTGGTAATAAATTAAAAAGAAAAAAAATTTGATGAATTACGGGTTGGACCATATAAAATACTAGAAAAAATCAAATTCAAATTCGATATACAAAGTTAACACGGGACTAAACGAGTCCAATTCTAATTTCTTTTACATCGCATAATTATATGATAAGAATACATTATCAATTACATATAAATTATAAAAAATCCTATTGAATAACAAACAATCCTATTTGAATAACAAAATTAGGCGTTACATTTAAAAACCAAAACGCAGTAAAATAAATAATATAACGAAAGTAAAACAAGTAAAAGTGCTATATTCGGCCGTGCCGAATCTTCTATACCCTTCACCACGGTGATTTTATTTATACAGACATGTACAGCATTATCCATATTGTAAAGAAATAGAAGACAAATGAAAACAAATTCCGTTTGCTACAATTGTCGCCGTGTTGTCAGCTACTTAATGATATTGAAGCCGACAGCTACATCGTAAACTCTGACATTGTTGTAAAAATACTTATTTTGCTTTTAAAAAATTAAAAAACTTTTTCTAAAACTTTTACATATTTCCTCCAATACTTTTTGTTTGTATATGAATTTGTAATTTACAATTTTGTGACATTTTCTTTTGTTGAATAAAATACAAATTAGCCTAAGTTGACGACAGCCACAACGGTGGTCGTGTAGCCATGTAGCTTTGCTGGCTTCAAAAGAATCGTTTGCCTATAAACGTGTGTATTTTATTTTTGACAGTTTGTAGTCGGTATCCTGATGATGTCTATGTGTTTAATGCACCTAGGTTTTAAAACAGAGATATCATCTATTTAAAAATCAAACGCATTTAAAATAAAAATCAAACGCATTTAAAAAAATATGTTACTCTATATACACACATACATACATATGTATAATCTTAATATTAATTATATGTTATGTTACAGTCATGATTTTCATTTTCAAAGAAATATTGAAATTTTTGTTTTAATATTTCTAAAATTGTGTGTAAAAATTTTTTGTAAAAATAATTTTTTAAAAATTTTTTGTAAAATTTTGTTCGAAAATTTTTTGGAAAATTTTTAAAAAAAATTTTTTTTTAATATTTTTCTGTAAAATATATTTTTGAAAATGTTTTGTAAATTTTTTTGTAAAAATTTTTTTTTGGAAATTTTTAAAAAATTTTTGTGTTTAAATTTTTAAAAAATTTTTTTTTGTTAAATTTAGGACCTTTCTGCAGTCTATATTGAGTTAGAATGGTCAGACTAAAGCAAAAAAAAAATCCTTACAAAAAAAAATTTCCTCATATTGACACATGGGGGTTCCTTTTAATTGCTCCTATTTATCAGTGGGTACCCTGTGGGTCCATTTGCTACCTCTATGTGTATTGCTTTCTATTAAGGTCACTAACACAAATCAAAGCAGAAAAACCCTACCAATCTAAAAACAAACAAAAATCGCCCCTCGCAGGGGGTTATTGATCCCCCGAGATCTGTATGCACTCCTTGCGATCTACCTGTCGCAGTCTAATATTTATTTGAGAAAAAAAGGCAAAACAGAATCATTAAAGCTGAAAAAAATTAAAAAAAAAACCTGAAAACGCGTGAAAAAAATATAGGTGGGCGTGGTTTTTGGCCCGCAGCCTCCAAAGGAATGATCCGATGTTGCTGAATTGCAATACCAAAATTTTCGAAACTATGCCTGACAGATTGGTGTGCTTAAATTTTTTGTATCTCTTCTGGTGCCTTGGCAAATGACATTACCACACTAACACGGACAGACGGATAGACGGACAGACGGACATCGCTTAATCAATTTCTCTATGTATAAGGATCCAGAATATATATACTTTATGGGGTCGGAAATGAATATTGTAGAAATTACACACGGAATGACAAACTTATATATACCCTTTCCACCTGTGGTGAAGGGTATAAAAATATGTTACTCTATATACACACATACATACATATGTATAATCTTAATATTAATTATATGTTATGTTACAGTCATGATTTTCATTTTCAAAGAAATATTGAAATTTTTGTTTTAATATTTCTAAAATTGTGTGTAAAAATTTTTTGTAAAAATAATTTTTTAAAAATTTTTTGTAAAATTTTGTTCGAAAATTTTTTGGAAAATTTAAAAAAAAATTTTTTTTAATATTTTTCTGTAAAATATATTTTTGAAAATGTTTTGTAAATTTTTTTGTAAAAATTTTTTTTTGGAAATTTTAAAAAAAATTTTTTTTTAAATTTTTAAAAAAATTTTTTTGTTAAATTTAGGACCTTTCTGCAGTCTATATTGAGTTAGAATGGTCAGACTAAAGCAAAAAAAAATCATTACAAAAAAAAAATTTCCTCATATTTACACATGGGGCGTCCTTTTAACTGCTCCTATTTATCAGTGGGTACCCTGTGGGTCCATTGGCTACCTCTATGTGTATTGCTTTCTATTAAGGTCACTAATGCAAATCAAAGCAGAAAAACCCTACCAATCTAAGAACAAACAAAAATCGCCCCTCGCAGGGGGTTATTGATCCCCCGAGATCTGTATGCACTCTTTGCGATCTACCTGTCGCAGTCTAATATTTATTTGAGAAAAAAAGGCAAAACAGAATCATTAAAGCTGAAAAAAATTTAAAAAAAACCTGAAAAAACGTGAAAAAAAATATAGGTGGGCGTGGTTTTTGGCCCGTAGCCTCCAAAGGAATGATCCGATGTTGCTGAATTGCAATACCAAAATTTTCGAAACTATGCCTGATAGATTGGTGTGCTTAAATTTTTTGTATCTCTTCTGGTGCCTTGGCAAATGACATTACCACACTAACACGGACAGAAGGACAGACGGACATCGCTTAATCAACTTCTCTATGTATAAGGATCCAGAATATATATACTTTATGGGGTCGGAAATGAATATTGTAGAAATTACACACGGAATGACAAACTTATATATACCCTTTCCACCTGTGGTGAAGGTATAAAAACTAAAAGAAATTCACATAAATTTAAATAATCACCCCTATCGCGAATATTTATTCCCATGAAAAAAACTCCCAAAAATTCTATAGTTAATGATTTCTATCGTAAAATACAAGTAAATTGTTATTGGAATCATTCACGATAGACAAATTTGGGAGTTTTTTTCATGGGAACAATTATTCGCGATAGGGGTGAATATGTAATTAAACATTTCCACGTACTGATTATTTATTTCATATAAATTTAATAGATTAAAAAAATTGTTTCCATCTCACCTAACGGATTTCAGGTCTATTCTTTGCAAAAAATTATTGTATTTAAACAAACTGTGTACTTTTATGCAAATTTTAAGTACTTACCAATCAATAGTTTAGATGTTTTTGAACCTTTTTTGTACTAATTTTATTTTATTTCAACAAATTGACATTTTTTTTGTAAAGCTTTTGTAAAATAATATTTTTTAATTGAGTATTTCAGTTTTACTGAAAGAAGCTAAAAATTAACTATGGCACATACTATAGCAACTGAGAAAGTAATATGAAGTTTCCTTAATAATAATCAGAAATGTACCAAACAGTATAAACAAATAATTCACATTACACGCATTTTAGGTAGCACTGCAAAACTATCTACATTGGGCCCATTCGATAGTTTCGATAGTTTACTTAAGAACTATCGATACTATCGAAGTTTATTAAGTGGTAATTAAAATCAACAAAAAACATGAAAATCCAAAAATCATAAACGTAAAAGGCGTAAAAAAGGAAACAAGAATTTAAAAATGGACCCATATAGACATAAAATGTTATATTTCCAGCGCAGTAATTTTTAACGCAAGATTGATTCCGTTAAGTGTTAGTGAATACTGCCGAGTTCTGCGTCTATTACGAGGGTAGTTTGATAATAACATGACATTTTTTATATCAAGTGCAGTAATTTCTAATGCAATTCTGATCTCATTAACGGTTATCTAATACTAAACAACTCTTACTTTGGGCAAGAACTCTAATGCTATCTACAGTTGTATTTCGAGCAAGCATCTATTACAATAACAGCTTACTAATTTCTTGATTTTTTGTATTTATAATCGCAGAAGTTTTAAATGCAACGCTCCGTCTGTTAACTGCTATTAAATACTGGGCTGCTGTCTTGTGCTTCCAGCACAACAACTTCCAATGCAACACTGTTCCCGTTAACTTTTACTGTCGAATTTTGGGCAAAGTAAGCTTGCCCTTGTATTTGAATGAATATTTCATTTATTACAATATTTCATGCCATCGATGAAAATAACTTCAGAGAATGAAGACTGTTAAGCGGCAGCCAGTATTTGGCGACGCCGCCGGATTTAAGTTTACTAATAATTATTACCAAAGTATGTCAGTTAAATAATGTGGCACTCTTTATTTGAAATTAAAAGTATGATTTACTTTATTTCTATTTGAACATTTCATGTTGCTACAAATGTGACGTTGACTACACTTAAGCAACTTCCTATTTCCATTTAAAATTTGACGATAGTATCGATATTAAAAGACTATCAATCGACAGTTAGCCGAAAGAAAATTATCGATACTATCGATAGTACTATCAATTGATTTGCAGCTCTAATGGCGTTTTCTATTCTGAAAAAAATTCTGCCTTATTAATAGGTAATACTTTTTATGGATCACCCAACCCTTGGCAAAGTGTGATTTCAAAAGAACACAAAAACAAGCTGATTTTACATTTAACATTTATGTCTATGTGACATATAAAATAATATAATTATTCATATAAAAATTTAAATTCAAAATAAAATTCTTGCTTTCATTGAAAAAAAAAAAAATTATTTATAAAAAAGGGCAATATCTTGCCCTCAATAAAAGTTGAGTGTAAAAAATGTAGCATATTTACCTGGTTTTGTAGCGACATATTTAGAATAGAAATTGATATTTATTTACACACACGAAAATTTAATAAGTGTAAAATATATGCAACATTTTTGTCAGAAAAGAAAATGCCATAAGTTTAGGCTGTATTCAAATTTAAAACACAAAAATATTCAAAAATTTATTTAATTAAAATATTACTCAAGAAAAAAGTCTTGACATTTACCCGGCAAAAATTAAAGCTATTTAAATTATTTTATTCGAGTTGTAAATTTTAAATTAATAATTGAGCCCTTGATTATGAAAGTGGTATAAGTCATATATTTCATGTTTCGAGATGTTAAGAGGTTTGCATTTTAAAGGATTAAAAATATTTTTTTATTATGGCATAAAATATTTTATTAAATAGTGCCTACAAATAAGTATGTATTTATTATGATTGTGATATTTATAACCATTTTTAAAAGGAAATGTGTCTTGGATAGGTTAAAACTACTTATACCATTTTCAAAATTATATACAGCATGATTTTATAAATGCCAAACCATCAAGTAAATTTTTTATTAGAAATTAATATTTTATTCAGACTCATTACATTGTAACTTAGAAATTTATTTTTAAGTATTTAGGGAAATAAAGTGTTTGTAGAAAATTGGTGGGATATAGGGTAGTAAATTCATCATATCTTTACATTTTTCTTCTGTTATTGGTCTACTGGTTGTGTATAATGGAAGCAAATCAATATTTTCGTATATTCTTGGCCTTCCTCTTTTAGGCGAAAGGTCTAACACTTTGAATTCGGAATTCTGATCCAAAGAAGTTTTATAAAACATTCTATGTGGAGCATTTTTAAGAAATCTGATCCATTTTTAGCCAAGACACAGCTTCTACATTGGTGTTTCTCTTTCTATTAGTCCAGTTGTTCTCCCAGTTGTTTCGTCGAAATGAAATCTTTCCGAGAAATTTGTTCTACCAAAAATGGATTTCTCTTTTTACATAATTCTATTAAATTATAATAATGCTCAAGTATGTATAAATAATTCGATTTTTTAATTTTATTTTCTACAATTAACTATAAATAGTGCATTTTTACATTAATAGAATTACCTGATCATACCTGAACCGCTACTAATAATTATTTTGCCAAACTTTGAAATAGACTGACTTGAACCACTATTAAAATATACAGGAACTGTATTTTGTTTAGCAACCAAAAGATAAACTCAATTAATCAACTTAATTTTCATGACATAATGCGAATTACTTCACATTATGTTATTTTATTAGATTTTAATATGAAATAGCTGATAAAATAGATTTTTAAAATTTTTGACTTATACTACTTTCAAAATCAAGGGCTCAATTAATGGCAAAATCTTTATTTTTAACACAGCGAAGCATCTTCGGGGGATTGAGTGGAGAAAAGATTCCGTTCGACTTATAAGAAAGTGTTCCCATCCAAGCTTATTTTATTTTGCTTTGAAAGTAATCATCACCAAATTTTAAGACTCTTACGTATTTATTTTATATAAAGGTACCCATCATTCTAAAAATTATTGTAAAGCTCTGTAAAAGGTATTTAAAATATCTTAATAACAATGTAATTTCACAAAGTAAAAATACAAATCAAATACAAATATTATTTAATTGGCTATTTGACAGTAGGTAATTCATATTTTGTGATTATTTTAAAACAGCGCCATCTGTTGCGCAACCGTGTTTAAAATATACCGGTACCTTCTCACAACATTTTGTTAAAATCCATCTAGTAGTTTTTACGTGATGCGAATACAAAAAAAGACAGACAGAAAATGAGTTACTATTTTGTTATATTTATAGATATACAGATGGAAGTTTTGTTAATATACACCTTAGTTTCAATTTGTAATTGAATAACTTCATCTTTGGTACATACTAAAGAGTGTTTTTTTTAATTTAAAACAAAAAGTTTATATTTTTTAAAACATGAAGAAACTATGGCGAACCGTGAAACCGTGGCTCTTCATAACGTATAATAGCCAATCAGTGGCTACTACAGTACTAAAATGGAGAAATGTAGCTCCGCCAGGGCAGGCTAGAGCCCAAATAAAGCACGTCCGGGACAACATCATAGAGTGGGGTTATTTTACATCATTGCATGTTGGTCCATTACAAAAATTGATGGCTTTATAAGAAAGGAGACTATTTAAACATATTGCAGACCCATATTCCCGTTTTTTTTTAGATATGAGCGCATATCCTAAGGAAGAACTTGTGTTTTAACAGGTTGGAGACCAAGGCACACATGAAAAATCATTTAGGTATGTCTGACTTACAAAATTTTAAATTGATGATGTGGGCTCCGCAAAGTCCCGACCTCAATCTAGTTGAGAATTTGTCGTCAAAATCAGGGAAATATCGAAGAGCTCAAGGTGCATGTACTCACATCTGCTCCCTACTGTATATATATGTAATGCATATATGATATATATATATATATATATATATATATATATATATATATATATATACCCAATTCTGTTTTAATTTTACACGGTAGATTGGTTGCACAAAAAACCGTGTAAAAAAACATTAATCGTATGCAAAAGTAAGTGATTGGTTTCTTATCTCTAAAACTAATTAAAAGTTGTGAAAAACAAGGATCTTTTAAGAATAAGAATTTATGTTTATTTTATTAAATCACATATATGTATATATGTATGTACATATAATGTGTATTTCCACCTTTTATTTGCATCTCTACTGTATGATGGGGACTTAACAGATAGTTCCGTTCCAGAAAACACCAACTGCCCAATTGAAATAAATTTTTTTTATAGTTTTTACTGTGGCTTCGTTTAAACTGAACATTCTGCCAAAATAAATGGTAAGCCTTCTCCATTTCGAATGCGATCTAATATTTCAAATTTGGTTTCTATAGAAATAGCTTTACGTTTCAATTTTGTATTTGATAGTTTACAAAATATTAACACATTTCAATTGCTCTGACAAGTACTTTTGCTTGTATGCACAAAAAGGGAATTCCCCTAAATTTGTGATATTAACATATTTCGCAAAAATTATATTTGACAAAAAAAATCTAAGTCCAAAAGATTTTAAATCTTGCTAAAAAAAACCGTGTAAAAACAGAATTAGGTATATATCGCAGTTGATCAACAAGAGGATATTATCTCAAAATTTTTAAATTTTCACTTTTTTCAAGAAAACAATTAGGAACATAAATATCTATCTACTGTAAAAATTTCAACGTATTCTGATTACTCTTTCATCTCGAATCCCATATATGAGACCATTTTCGGGTTAGTGTCTTGAATACCTTCAGATCAACAAAAATCAACAATTCAGATCAACAATTATTCCAGTTTAAACAGAAATACATCGTATTGAAACGAAATTGATTGCTTATAGCAGTAATAATAAAAATATTTAAATATAAAAAATTATTGCATTTTATATCAATAATAGTTAATTAATATTTAATATGATGAGTTCAAACCTACAACACTATTATGTGTCTTTGCCTCTTAGAGGATATATACAGTGACTAAAAGTTATAGCTCTGCAGAGCCATTCAGCTCTAATTCGAATGACGATTTCGGACATAGAAATTCAGGAAGTGTTGATGAATGTAAAAAAACATACCTACAGTAAAATTTAAATCGGCGTATTTTTATGTTTGCAATGAAAAGAACCCAACTTACATTAAAAACGTATCTTCACTATCTAATCCTACACGAAAAACAAAGCAAAGTGGTTGCGAACTACTTGTGGAGAAATATCAATTAAAAATACTACTCGTAGTAGTATATATGAAATGAAGAACATGTATTTAATATATAAAATTTTTTTTGCTGATACCATCTTGTTGATAAAGTATCACTATAATGTAAGATAAAAATCAATTTTTTCGATTTAAATCCCTTTTGTCGAAAAAAATTTGTTTGAAACTTTATTAAAATTTCCACTAAAGCGTCGCAACTCAAAAGAATACCAAAAAATATATCGAGAAGTTTCAGAAAAATGGTAGTAACTCAAAAAATATATTTATTTGGCAATAATTGCAAAAAATTTAAAAGAAAAACTGTGTAAATATATTTTCAAATGGAATTTGCTAATTATAATATTGTTACGTTTTTACTTTACGTTGGGTTCTTTTAATGGCAAAATAAATACACACTGTTATTACTTTTACTGTAAGTCGCTTTATTTATTAATACCACTGTTCAAAAATACAGCAAACTGTTAAACACTCTTAAAATTCGACAACTGAACTCTTTGACTTTTAAATTAATACTGCCATACTACTCGCCAGCACGATTCACTTATATAGGTGATTTAAAAGCACCAGAATGTTCTATTCCAGACAGATCTGGCAGGTTCGATTGTTATTGCTCTTGTTTTCTGTTTGTGTGGTTGTTTATTTCTTTATACCTGTTTGTGTGGTTGTTTATTTCTTTATACTTGTATTTATGTATGTTGCTGTGTATTTAACTGTTTGTGAGTGTTTATTTAATGTGTGTGTGTATATGCGAATGTTTGTTTAAGGCGTTACTCTTTATTGTTTGTTTCTTTCTTTCATCATTGTAAGAAAACAAACCATTAATGTTGTTGTTGTTCGAGAGTATTGTGGTTCAGAGCCTATAATGAATAAATTCTTCTTTCGTAACAATATGTTGGGATTTTTAAATTTTCTTAAAATGTAATCACAAACAGTTTTTACCTCTACTGAAAATTTTATAATTTTGAGTTAATACCCTCTTGTTGATAAAGTGCGATATGTAAGTATTTCATTTTTGATTTAAAAAACAAATAAATTAAAAGTTTTGAATGAAACAATTTTTAAATTCGTAAGTTCTATAGAATAAATCTAATATTTACCAGAAATGTGTTTTAGTGCCTGCAATCTAGTTTTGAAAAATGTTTATACACTGTGTTTACAACTGACAATGCTGTTAAGACAATAGCAATACATACACACTTTTTCACTCATACATACATACTTTTTCAATTGTCTCAACTAGTGTCTTGAAGGCAGTAAATAGGACAGTGATTTGACGTATGCCAACAATAACTCGAATTTTTGAGTACAGAAATAATAATAAAGTACAAAATGGAAAAACCTCAAAATTTAAATGAATTGTCTTAATTATTGTCTGTACTCCTATTGGAGAAGACAATTGTTAGTGCTTCGACAACTAATATGTATTCTTTTATTGTCGTGACAGTATTGTCATATGTAAACGCTAGGTTAACAAAATTTGTTTGTTTCCATTGTCCAAATTAAAATCTTGTGTTTTTGATTAAATAATCTTAAGCTGGTCAGGCCACAGTTTATGTCAATAAAAAAAACGAATTTCTAGTAGGTTATGTCTCTGCTAAATAAGTCGAGCTGAAAGGGAAGACATTCCTCTATTAGACTGGTTTCACGGGGAGGCCGATGGCCAATGGAGCTTGCATGAGAATGACAAGGAAACCTTGCAATGGGTGGACGGGTCAATCTGTAAAGATACTCCTGCGGCTAAGGAGGTGAATGCGGATGAGTTGGGCGCACCCGACCTTGTGGGCTTACGTAAATCCTTTTCGGTAGCAGGCACCTCAAAACTGTCATTCAACGTCGAGTCGGGGTCTCTGCAGCTCATATCCAAAAGTAAGAGGAAAAGGCAGAATAGGAATCGGCGAAAGGAAAGAAAAGCTATTGATAAGATGCCAAATCGGATCGATAGACTTTTAAGTGAGGAGATGACAGCGGAAGTTGAGTGGTTTAACGGAAGGCTTAAGTGAAGAAACCTCATAAGAAGCTCATTAAACAACTCTCAAAGGCTATATTGAAGGAGGCTAAAAAGACCTTCATTTGCACAAGTGGCTAATAAAGATCTCATTTTGGGTGTCACTGACACATCCACGGATAGTCCTTTGGGGGACACATATATGAATGTCTTTAAGGCATCGCTGCTGTCTGATCTTGATAACTTGAGTGATGATGCTGGTGATATAGGTTTCGTAGGAAACGCCAATCTTGTCGATGGGCACATTGTACTCACGTGCAAGAATCAATCGACAAAGAGCTGGTTGATCGGAGTAGCAAATTCCTTGACCAATCTTTAGAAGGGGTCAAGATGACGGTCGTTGCCCACGGTTCTACCGAGGGTAAGTCCACCATCCTGAAGACGCTGCCAAAGCAAAATAGATGCATGAACGCAGAAAGATTTGCTAATGACAGGCAGTGTAACGGGATTATCTCTGATTTTACTCATTCGCAAAAAGCAATGATCAAATGACTTAGACTGTGGTTGAAACGTTGCAGACGCTTATGAAGGTTCATTTTCCTGGAAGCTTCAGTTCTAATGACTCATGGACTCCTGTTAATAGAGAAGACGGGCTGTGGCTAAAAGGATAATGACTCTAAATGATATTAGAAGTGCAAAACTATCTTTTGCACCATTTAAAGGGGCTAGAATAGATGGAATTTTCCATGCCCTGTTACAGTGAGGTATAAACACCTTGCTTGATTGGATTAGGGAAATATTCATAGCCTGTCTAGCGACGGGTTATATCCCTGTGGCTTGTAGAGAAACTTAAGTAGTTTTCTTCCCAAACCGGGTAAAAGGGAATATACGGAAGCGAAGTCCTTTAGGCCAGTAAGCCTGACATCTTTTCTATTGAAGAAAATTAAGAGGGTGTTGGCCGACTTCCAACTTGAGTATATACCAACATGCTTATAGAGCAGGTAGATCTACTGATACCGCTCTGCACGAACGTGTCATCGTCGCGAAAAGAGAAATTCTCAATAGTGGCTCTTCATTGTCCGTCTTTATAAATATCGAGGGTGCTTTTGAGAAATGCTCTTGCTAAACATGGGGTTGGACTCATTATTATAAAGTAGATCAACGCTTTGCTTAGGTCGAGAGCTATAAATATTAAAAATGGGCGTTCCAGAATCCGGGGTAAGATAGTCAGGGGTTGCCCACAGGAAGGAATTTTGATGGCCTTCCCAAAAAAACTGGACTCAATAGACACCACAGAGTTGCGTATTTCGACGATCTGGCACTTATGGTTGGTGGAAAGTTCATCGATACCATCCAAGGATATATCAGACAGACTCTCATAACATCCGAGGCATAGTGCGATGAACAGGCGCTAACCATAGATGCTAGCAAATCATACGCTGTGCTCTTCACTCGAAGGTGGAAGAGTATAAAGGTTGGATCCTTAATGCTTTTCGGTTCGGAAATCACTCAAAGAAGGTGAATTATCTGGGCGTTATTCGGGATAAGGAACTTATCTGAAAAGAACATATTGAAATGAAGGTACGGAAAGCAAAAAGGATCTTGAATCAGTGTAAACGAGTTTGTGGCCGTAAGTGGGGAACCTCTCCAAAGGCTTCATAATGGATTTACACAATGATGGTGCGACCCATAATAACATATGTATGCATCTGTGGTTTGGTGGCAGTAAGGAGATTAGGGAAGCTCAAATGCCGATGGAACGCATGAGTAGAAGAAAAATATTCGAAATACTGCATCGGACACTGAATGCGGAAGGCGTTATACACAATGAGTTTATGGAGAACGACATCATAATTTTTACTGATAGAGCAGGAACAGGTGTATACTTTGCTGAACTGAACTTGTCATATAGTATCCGTTTGGGGTATTACGTCTCCGTTTACCAGGCAGAATTCTTTGGGCTGCTGGCTGCATGCGTTGGATCACCTGCGGGATGATAACCAGTTGGTTATAAAACGCATGAGGCAGGTGAACGTCTATTCCAAACTAGATGTGCCTCGGTCAATGATAACAGCACAGCACATAAGCACAGCTGGGAATGAAGCGGCGGAGCAACTTGCAATAGGGGCATCTGGTGTAAATTTCTGTGGACCAAACCCAGAGTAGCGCTGGGTAATGGCATATTTCGAGCTAAAGTTCTACAATGGGTTAGCGTAGTAAACCTGAAAAGGAGGATGGAGACCACTACCTATAGGGAGGTTTGAATGGTGCTCAAAGAGCCCATGAGGAGGAAGGCCAGTAAGGTGCTCAGATATAATAGATGTACCTTAAGCTGGATAACTGCGTTGGTGACAAGTCATTGAAACTTTAAGTATAATCTAGCCAAGATGAAAATCGAAGAAGATGATAATTGCAGACTGTGCACATTGTGTGTGAATATCCAGCACTGACTGTTAAATGCAATGAGGGACCTGAACCTTGAACATATGCTAGAAACTTCGTGATGAGAAAGATGGTCGACAGTTACCAGTCGACAGTCTGAAATCACTAAAATCAAGATTAAAGGCTGGTTGTAGCTACAAAAAAATATACTTAATAAGTGTTCCACTTATGCGGTGGTACTCACAGAAAACAAATCATTGCGATTTCGTACCTACATGTTATGATTTCGTACCTTCATATCGTTACGATTTCGCTACTACATATCGTTGCGATTTCGTTCCTACATATTGTTGCGAAGTCATGTCAACCCTTTCATATAAAAATCGTTACGATTTAAGTAATATTTCGGTTCCGAAATAGGAAGATTTTGTGGACCAGTTGTTACGAAATCGTAACATTTGGTTTGGTGGGTAATAAAAAAAGTTTTGGTTTTGACCAAAGGTGGCATCTTTGCCACCTTTGCATTTTGTTGTTGGTTACATGTACGACAGACGTCAAAAGCACTAATTAAAATATTACATCCAACAACTAAACACTTCTTCCTTACCTTTTCTGGTAGTATTTTGTATTTTTTTTTTATATTAAAACATTTTTTTAAATAATTACAATTTTATTTCTCAAATTTTTAAAATTAAAAAAAAAAATAACGAATTTTTGACAGCTGCCATGCACATAAAAAGTAAAGCAAAAATTATTAACTTCGCTGTGCTGCCACCTAGTAAAATAGATTCGCCTTGGTTTTGACCAAGGTATATTTATCTTACTAGGTAGTGTCGTCCACCCAACTGATTTAGTAGTACGACATGTCAAAAGTAGTATGTGTTCAGAAATTTTATAGTGTAGAAGTGAGAAAGCAATAAAACACATACACGCCTTCTCAATTTTCTTCTATGTTTTTTGACATTTCGAACTACGTAGCAACAACAAAATGCCATGTTGTTCTTGTATTGTTGTATTTGTTGTAGGGACGCCACTACCCAGTAAAATAAATATACCTTGGTTTTGACTTTTATACTTAAACTTTCCAAGGTTGTTGAAATCATTTGCGGGTCACCCCTCTAATGTACGGCTGGGAAAAGCAATGTCTCTTCTCTTTAGTCGAATGTAATCAGGTGCATTAACAATGTTTCGCGCCAAAGGATTTCGATGAGTTTCAAGCTTTTTCAAATACGTTACCGCTAGTTTCACTATTTCTAATTTAACTGTTGGTACGTTAAGATCTTTGTGGATACTACAGTTTTTGATATACCAGGAAGCAACTTGATCATTCGTTAAATCTCATTTTGGCGCCTTTGAATTTTTTCAACATTGCTAGCTGAGGCAGTGCCCCATAATTGAATTCCATAACACCGAATTGGTTTAAGGATCGACTTGTACAGAAGAAGTTTGCAATCTAAGCTGAGGGTAGAGTTTCTGCCAATAAGCCAGTTTAGTTGGACTGCTTTTAACTTAATTTGTGTTAACTTGGATTTTATGTGGCTTTTACAAGTAAAGCGACAATCAAGATGTATACCGAGGTATTTCACGTCTGAAAGCTGAGGTATCATTTGGTTATTTATGCGAATAGGGGGGCATGATTCCCTACGCAGTGTGAAAATTATATGACTGCATTTTTGTTCATTCACCTTTATTTTACATTTCTTCAAAATTTTTTCCAAATTGATTATGTGGTCTTGTAAATGTTGCTACTTGGGCGTTTTCATGAATACTTTAAAAAGCTGTGTCATCAGCAAATGTTGATGTTTGCATATCGGATGGGTACAGCAAGTATAAAATGGGTACCAAAATACTACCTTGAGGAAGTCCGGCTTTCGTGAGCTAAGGCGAGCTTAAGAACCCTCCTTCTTTTAGTATGAACTTTTCATTAGTTAAATAATTTTTTATGAGCTTATAGAAGTTTTTGGGCAAGTTTAGCTTTAACTTGTATATAAGGTTTTCGTGCTATTCCTTGCCGAATGCTTGAGAAACGTCGATAAAAAGTGCAGAATAGTATTTTTTTTTCTTAAAAGGTCTTTTAAATTACATTTACTAATATGTGTATTTGTTGGATCGTCTATGTTGTTTTCTGAAGCCAAATTGACGGTTCGGAAGAATAATTCTTGCGCTTTTAAATAAAAATATGAATTTTTTATTTTTGTTAATAAATGTATGTCTTTATGTGCGAAAAAACGTTAAATTAAATTAAGAAATAAAGTTCAGAGAACAAATGTCAAGCAAATTTATTTTGTGTTAAAAAATTTCAATTACATTAAATTGTGAATAAAAGTTTAGTGCGAAAATTCAAAATTATTATATATTTGGAAAGTGTAGCGAAATATAGCTTAATAGTGTCTAAACGATAATAAAGGTTTTACTCCCATATGTGTGTTGAATTCACACCGTCCGCGTATGTGTGAATAAATTTATAACAACTTTTTTGACATTCGGAGAGTTGTCCCCTTATGTACTCGATGATAAATACTGTAAAATGGGGTTTATAATTGAAGAAAAGTAAAATACAGCTAAAAAATTTATATGTCAAATCTACAGACGATTTGCTGGCGGATTTTTGCTGGCGGATTTTTCTTCCAAATAATGTTCATAGATGTCTTATAGAATTTATATATGGAGATTGTAGAATTTTTGGAACATTATATTAGCCAAAGTCTAACGATCTTAGAAGTGTGCTTTGGCTCTTTTCCATGCTGAAAATAAAACTCAGTAGACAACTTAAATTTTCGGCACTGCTTTACATTTTCTCAGAATATCAAAGTAATCAAATCTATCCATTGTTGAATCCATACTTCAAAATTGCCTACTCCACAGAGTCTCATATAACCTCACATCTTGACTCCTCAACCTCCGTGCTTGATTGCTGTGAGTTCCTATTTTCCTCTGCACAATTTGTCTTCCATTAGTTCCAAATAATATGTAGAACTTGCTCTCATCAGAAAAAAAAATTTCCAAAACTTTGATGGCATGATTACGTATTTGTTGGCAAATTATATTAGTTTTTTCTGTACACCAATTAAATAAAAGGTTTCTTCCCCTAGCAGTGGATTCACTAACAGCCTATTTAAACTTTTGGTCAACATTTAACTTTATTTGGACTGTTGTTTTGGGAATTTTCTTTATTTGGGATACTACACTACGACACTCCCTATCTATGAATTTGCATGGACAGCCAGATCATGGTTTGGACGTTATTATTCCTGAATTTTTGCAGTTTTAAATTATAGTACGCACTGACGCCCATACTCCTTCAACATTTCTAAATTCTAAAGTTTTAAAATTATTTTTCTTTGACGGTGGACAGTCATTTCTGTTTACACCCATTGTTTAAAACTTTCAAAGAATAACTAAAACCTTTCTTTAGAATTAAAATCTATAAGCACACACTCATCACGTAATAAAAGCTATTAACTTACATATGAGCTTCCTAATGTTCCGTTATGAACAGTTAAATATTCGACCAAACGTCTTTTTATTTTTTATGGAATTTTTAACCATTTTTTGCATTAACAACTTTAACGATCTTAGGCTTATGGCGGCTAGTGTACATATTAACTTTATCTAAAAAACATATTTCATCATCTTGAAAATATTTGATCAATCTTAAATTTTACAATTTTTAATAAAGAAAATTTTAATATTAAAAAAAAGCTATGTTTCAACTATTATTTACAAATCATTATTAATGTGAATTTGTTCATTAGTTATGTATCTATACATACATATGTATAATAAAACATAACTTATTTCCTGCCTACCATTCTGTGTGTTTGCGTTCGAATGACGTAAAAACTACTGGATGGATTTTAATAAAATTTTGTGAGGAGCACCTTAGTATTCTGATTTAAAAATAGATTTAAATATAGGATACCTTTTTCCGCAAATATATCTTATTTCCAAGAGAAAGTGGAGAAAAAGCAGTGAAAGTACGCAATTTTACCGATGTGCATACTTTAAAGCGGCATATTTTAGTAGGAACGAGACCCTTTATATAAAGTAAATACATAAACCATAACTGAAGCCCTAAAAATGTAAGGGTCTATGGTGTGGAAGTGGCGGGAACAGGTTTAATATAAAGCAACTTACCAGCGGGAAAATAGGCCTTTATTACAGTACATAATAAAATATGTTATATATTAATTTAGAAAGAAAAATAATTAAACCCTTGGAATCGAGAAGGTAGTTTCAACCGATACAAAATCTATTAATTTTAATAATAAGTAAAATAAATTAAAATGTGTATATAAATAATATAAATTATTTTATGCTTTAGAAATAATGAATCCTTAAATTCGTTCTCAAAATACATTGAAATTGCTTTACTTTCCTTTCCTAGAGCATGCTCCGTGTTAAGAGTAATGAATACTGGAAGCAGAATATTATTCATTCTTGGTGTTACCTACTCGTTTCTTATTGATGACCTTTTTTCGCTGGGTTATCATGTTTTCATTTTATATAACATATGATTAGACTTGGTTCTCACCGTTCTCGTATACTCTTATCTGAGATTGGTTGGTTAAACATATGATATTTACACTACCCAAAAGAATAAGGATTTACCGATTCAGAAATTGCATTTCTTTCTACTGTGTCTAAAAATTAAATTTTTTCCATTTTTCTTTCAAATTTACTAATTTATAATAAATGTAGAGATTTTCATTTGTATAAAATCCTCTCAATGCGATAAGTCAGAGGATGACAGGACGGCTAAAAAATGTAGCAATTACCTACGCCATTACCTACGCTGACATGATAAAACCCCATCATAACCCATTGCATAAAGCACCAATCAACTTTTGCACCCAGAACCTAAAGAAAAACACCGTCTGTCAACTGTAGTCGTATGGAAGGAACAATTGAGATATTAGTGCAGTCGCTAAACAGTTTTATGAACTTTGTGGGTAATATGATGCAAGAAATGTTAAAGATGCAATCAATGATATTGTACAGGCAGTACTAAGCAAACCATGAACTGTTTATAAATATGTTTCTGGAACTCAAACGGCTTACGCCAACACAAAAATGTCCTGAAGAATTTCATCAAAGCTTAGTTATTTCTTCGATTTAGTCACCTCCTAGATTTCAAATATCGGAAAGTCAGTATAGCGATTTCTACAAATCACTAAGTCCCTGTTTCATACGACTATAAAGCTAAAAATACGTTTTGAGGATCACGCCTAATAACTCCAAAAGGTCGTGTTTTGTTTGACACAATTTTAAAAATACGTCTGAATGTGATATTGAGTGGACAACCCTCCTATTGGCCTACAGATCGTCAAAAAATACCTGATGTTATTGATTTTTGTGTGATTAAGAGAAACGATTAATGTTGAAGCGTCACTTGAATTATTCTCAGATCAGATTCACCCACTATCGTCTACATATATATGGAATAAACAAAATATTATATCAGTAACGACTAGCACAATCATTAATTGGTTGAAATATAGAAGTATCTCAGTACTCATTGTTCGGAAAACATCATTCTAAGAATACCTAAAGACGTAGAGCGGAGTCTTATTGATTTTGACCAAAACCTCAAATACGCTGCCCAACATGGAACAGTAACCCGACAACTAGCTATATATAATCAAATTTATTCTGTCGAAAGGTTCTTGGCTGAAAAAAGAAAAATTCGAAGAGAATGGCAATCACACAGATCTCCTCAACTTAATAGCAGACTTAAAGAATGCTCGAAACGACTAAGAGAGATGCTGGTATTGCAGCATCCCTAAGAACTATCTGGAAGACCTAGACCCAACTCCTTAGTCAGATTATTCAATACAGCGAGCGTGTAGAAACCTCAAAAGGGCAGTCATCCGTAAGCCATCCTTGCGAACTTTGTGTGGCGGCTGGGCAAGAAACGATACCGAAAAAAGCAATATATTCGAGAATAGTGAATTAAGTAATATTAAGAGGGCAATAACTGATTTAAACACCAAGATAGTCCCTGGCTTTTATAAAACCAGTAACAAGATGTTATTTGTGTAGAGCTCGCAAAATCATTCTATTTATTTTTAATGCCTTGAGTAATTTTCTTCAGATTGGAAGGTTTCCTCAATAACTATGATTTCTAAACCAGGAAAAGACCATATAAGCCTTTTATCTAATATATCAAAGCAGTTTGATATATACATTCCTTTTCTAAGCGAAAAGGAATGTATTCCAAACTATCAAATCAGCTTTAGAAAAAAACATAGTACGATCGAACAAACTCTCAGGTTAGTCATTGTTGTGAAGAAGACATTTGAAGAAGAACTGTGCTTTTTATCGACGTTTTTTAAGTATTCGATAAGGTATGGCGTGAAGGCCTGATATAAAAGCTATAACTGAATTTGCCCGAAAACCTATCGTGAAACATACATTACTCTTGTCTAGGTCTGGCTGGACTTAATAAGTATATTTATTTTTTATGTTAGACTTAAGATATAGTTCAATTATATTGAAGATAAAATAAATAAAATATGAAAAAAAAAAAGAAAACCTATATAAGCGCTAGGTAGTTATTTAACCGAACGAAAATTCATCCTGAAAGAAGGATTTTTTTGAGCTCACGTCAGCCAATTGAAGCCGGAGTACCCCAAGGTAGTATATGGAGACCCTTTTTATACTTATAGTATACTTCAGACATGCCAACTAGTAACCGAGTCAACACATCGACATTTGCTGACGACTCAGCTTTTTTTGGATTTGGATTTATATACCACGAAGCAACTGTAATCTTACCTAGAATCTTATTTTGGCGCCTTTGTATTTTTTCTACATTGCTAGCTGAGGCATTGCCCCACCTATATACATATATATTAATTTTTGCGTTGTATGTATTTTTGGCCAAGTTGAATTTTATTATGTGGATATTATCTTTACGCTAATAAGGCCTAACTCTTTTTTGTTAATAAAAATGCAGAATTTTTATTACATTTTTTCCCGACGTTTCGTGAATTGTATGTTCACTTTATCAAGGGATTCGTCTATTTACATAAAATATAAAAACATCATTATAGTTACAAATAAACAACAGAATTATTTAGCAGTAATTACTTACAGTAATACAATATTTTGCTTAAAACATTTATAATTTTTAAATTAAATAAACATAACTACACATATACATATATAACCACAAACATAAAGAAACACAAATTTTATTTTAAATGGCTATTTTCTATTACAACCCTGTAACTGGCGCTTAAATTGTCAACGTCTTCTTTTTTGTTTATTGTTTTGTTTATAATTATTTTATAACTCAGGTAACTCAGGTAATTTTGTTTATAATTACCAGGTATATAATTACCTGGTCTCACTGATACAAAAAACGTAAGAACAACAATAAACAAAAATGACATAATATTTGCATACAAACCAAACAAAACATTAAGTGGAATATTCACAAGCACAATAACACCAATACCTAAATTACAACAAAACAACGTTGTTTATGAAATTGCATGCAAAGGTAATGAAGACAACAACTGCAACTTAATTTATATTGGTACGACTAAAAGAAAGTTGGAAACAAGAATGAGCGAACACAAGACTAATATCAACAAAAGTAAAGAGAGTACTGCATTGTCACAACACGTAATAGAAACAAATCACAAACCTGACTTTGACAACATAAAATTACTAGATAAAGTAAACAATGAGAGAAAGCGGTTCATAACAGAAAGCTTAAGAATTCAACAAAAAATACACAAAACAATAAACAAAAAAGACGTTGACAATTTAAATTATAAATGTTTTAAGCAAAATATTGTATTACTGTAAGTAATTACTGCTAAATAATTCTGTTGTTTATTTGTAACTATAATGATGTTTTTATGTTTTATGTAAATAGACGAATCACTTGATAAAGTAAACATACAATTCACGAAACGTCGGGCAAAAATGTAATAAAAATTCTGCATTTTTATTAACAAAAAAAAGTAAGGTAATAATCCACATATTAATTTTTGTTTTTACTGCTGTTAGCTCATTATTTTGAAGATATAATAAATAAAATGATGAAAGATATTAAATTATTAAAATTAAATGTTCACCTTTCGTGGTTTTTTATACATCATCAACATTTCTGTGTCATAAGCACGATACCGATAACTGTCGGTACTCCTGTCATTCTACGCGTAGGTAAAGCTAAAAGGCTGAACAATTCTACGTGCAAAATTATGGGCTTAGCGGGATCCACCAACACTTTGTGGCTTTTGATACACCACCGGAAGCAATGGTTACTGTCAGTAACTTACTGGTTATTGCAAGTTTAACAAACGTGCCAGTAACTTAAGATTGTCTGCAAACTGCTATTACAAATATGTGTCTGTTCTCCCTTGAAGCATCTGTGCGAACCTAGTCATGTCACTTCATTTAATGCCTTTAGAATGACGACGACAGAATAGCAATATTTAAACCTAGAATCTTTTTATAATTTGTGTTTTCCTTAAGACCCTTCATTTATTTTATACAGCTTAAGGGTTCCATCTTATGATTACGCGTTGAAAATAACTTCCAAAATGTTTGAGAGACTATCCAAATAACAACAAGGCAGAGGGTGCTGCAGCTCCAAAGGTTAGCACTTTGACCTTTAAAGAATAGTAACGAGTTCAATACTCAGCCGTGACAACATCGATTTTTCTAATATGTATTAAATTTCTTTATAATAATGCATATCACAGCGCCCTTCTTCGCCGGTATTACCATATACCACTAAATCGCCAGCGAAGTAAAATAATTATAAATTGGCTATGCGAACAACTTCAAACTAATACGTCTAAATAACACCAAAGGCGCTGCAACACTGTTCTCAAAAAAAATCAGTCAAGTGCGAGTTAGTCTCACACACGTAGGGTTATGTACTATGTCTAGTACGCCTTTAAAAACTCAAGTTATTAAAAACTAATACGTCTAAATAACACCAAAGGCGCTGCAACACTGTTCTCAAAAAAAATCAGTCAAGTGCGAGTTAGTCTCACACACGTAGGGTTATGTACTATGTCTAGTACGCCTTTAAAAACTCAAGTTATTAATTTCTTCATGTCTTATGGGGCACCCTTTTCTTTTTAAAATCAAAGTCATATTCGCGAAAATTGTATCGCTATTGGAACACCCTTTAAATTTTAGGAATTGTTGTTATAACGGACATGGTAATACACTTTCTATAAAAATATCAGGCCTACCTATTGCGGTTCAAAAAATAAGGTAATATACGTCAAAAACATGGCACTGATGAGTCACCCTTTAATTTTTATTATTTGTTATAGTTTCCATAGTAATAAACCTCTTGTAAGAACTTCAAGACTCTACTTATTATTGTTCAAAACTTAGGCCATATACACGCAAAGCACGTCACTCTAGGAACACCCTTTAATTTTAAGGTTTAATTTAATAGAAAACGAACATAGAGTTAATTACTGTCTGCAAATTTTAAGTGGTTGCCTCCTATAGCTCAAGAAATAAGGACATAACGGCAAATAACACCTCACTTTCGGAACACCCGATAAGTTTTAGTATTTATCGCTATAGTGGCCACAGTTATACACCTTCTGTGAAAATTTCAAGCGTCTACCTATTATGGTTCACAATTTAGGCCTTATACATGCAAATCACACCACTATCGGAACACCCTTTAATTTTTAGGCTTATTTTTTATACTTGTTTATACAGCGAACTAAGTTTTAATTACTGATTTTAAATCTTGAGTCCATGCCTCCTACAGCTCAAGAAATAAACACATATTCGTGAATAACACCTCTCTATCGGAACACCCTTTAAGTTTTAGTATTTCCCACCAAACCAAATGTTCCGATTTCGTAAAGAATTCGTAACGACTGTTCGAAAAAATCTTTCGATTTCGGAACCGAAATATTACCGAAATCGTAACGATTTTTATATGAAGAGGTTGACACGACTTCGCAACGATATGTAGTAACGAAATCGTTACGATATATAGTTACGAAATCGTAACGAAATGTAGGTACGAAATCGCAACGACATGTAGGTACAAAATCGCAACGACATGTTTTCTGTCAGTACCTCAGTATAAGCTAGAACTTCATTCTCTGAAAGTTAAGTGAATATTACGATTAGTTAATGATTTGGTATTGAAGGCAATACTTTACCGTAATCAATTAAATTTCAATTGTCCATCTTCGTTATATTTATAAAATTTGTTCGCATTTACTATTATTCTTTTTCTTTAATACAAATTCGATTTTTATTTTCTTACATATAAATCAAAGTATTATATACCGAAAAAGAACTTTTTTATTGTTAAAAATAGTTCTTTAGGGCTTTAGTAGCAACTTTTGTTCTTTGACTTTTTCTTAATTCCGTTATTTACAAAATTACCGTTATTTTTAGATTATTGAAGAATATCAAAATTTTGACCTTTAAATTTCCAGAATTCGACCAAATAATATTTGCCAAATTTGTACAAAATCCTTTGGCGAGTATTTTTGTTGAATATATGAACTCATAGTGTTTGCAAATACCGGGTGTTTTGATACATTTTTCAATAAAAATGAGTTTTGCGGCATCTAGCGGTAATAATTTGTTCTACTATATTCAACAATTTGAAAGGTAATTTCAATATATTTTCATTAAAACGATTTTTTGAAAATTGGTTGAAAAATAACCGAATGAGAAAGAGAAGAGCTATTACATATTTAATAGTTTCAAACTTCTTATTAAAATATGTATGTAAATTAGTCAATAAAATTTTGTACGTAACTACATTTTTAATTTGCCGAATAAAATTTCAGTTATTATAATAGAAATTTATTTCACGGAATCTTTATTATTTATGCTTTTAAAAACATCAAGTTATTTTAATAATAATAATTAAAATTTTATTATTTAAATTTTCAGAGGTCTACATAAGAGTGTAATTTCTTTAGTTTTTCTTTGAGTTGAGGAGACTCTAAATCCAAATTTTCACCGTGATATTTATAATTTAAACCTCTCAAAATGTTTTTTTGCTTTTTAAGAATTTTTATCCGATTATTCTGTACATCGACATAAGGCAGTTCATGTAATAAATTAAATAATTCCATAGACTCATCCATATGAATCAAATTTAGAAATAGGACTTTAAATTCCTTTTTCGTTCCTCAGCATTCAATTTTTTATTTTCCTGAAAAATCTTTTGCATTATTTTTACACCATTTTCCATATCTTACTTTGTTGGATGGAACTGCAGAACGTCGAAAAGGAAGTGAAAGCATTTGTTTTGCCGGGCCTTTACTTGCTGACATCTGGTGTATATTTCTTTATGAGGTGCCATATCCTCGTTCCTCTCCGCCTTCGCAAACACTCTCTCCACGTTGACATTACTGTGGAATGAGTATACATCTACAGGTCTATCGATATATCTTTTTAACATTGAATCTTTCGCAGCCGCTAAAACTGTTTGGAAAATATCGACATATTTTTTCAAATTTGCAGTAAGCAAATTAAGCTTGTCTGTGTTAAAAGCAAATTGAAATTTGTGGGAAACTAAATTCAAGAACCATGTTTTTTATATCTTTAAACTCTAAATATTCGAATATTTGATACAGCACATCCTTGAATGTAAGATGATCTGACTTTTTACGTACTTTTTTATACAAAAGTTTTTTTATGAGAGTAATTTTTTCAATATACTAAACTTGGGGGATATCAATTACATTTTATAATTAATTACACATGCAATTACTAATTACATGTAATTGCAACTGGAAATTTTCAATTACAATTACATTCAAATTTTGTAATTGTAATTACAATTGCTTGTAATTAGTAATTTTCAATTACACATTACTTGTAATTGTAATTTAAATGTAATGAATTCCCCCATGTCTGCAATTTACTCAGCTACCAAACTTTACGGGAATAGTACACAAACGGACATATTATTGATAGCACTTAGAGAGATGCTTCTATCAACTATTCGTATATATTAAGAGATTAAGTAACAGTAAATCAGTAAAAAGTGTTCTAAACAGAAACATTGATACAAAGAAAAACAATAAAAAACAATAACATTATAAATGTAAAAACTTAAACTCTGAATGAATGAATAAATTTTGCCGAATAGGCTTTAATGTTTTTTGTACGGCACAAATTGGGCTGAAAACTATGCCTTGATATTCAACATAGTTGTTGACAACTATAATATCTAAAATTCTGCGGTGATGCTTGAAGATGACATTCCTACTTCAAAAGTTATATGTGATTGAAGGTGAAAAAAAAACGAATTTTTTTAAATTTTTTCGCTTTTTTTAACATTTTTAAGTATTTTCTTGCTTCCAAGTTATGTTGTTGCCATTTTTTTCAGTGTATTTATGCAACAATAATAATAGTAGTAGATGGAAGATAACTACCCAAACTAACTGTGCAAAAAATAAAAACATTTTGTAGCTGTTAACATAAATATTGCGTTAAATTCATAAAAAGTTAAAAAATCCAAGTTTTAATGGACACCCTAAATTTCCGTTTTAGGACAAGTAAGGGACACTTTAATTACTAATTAAGGTAGCTGACTCTACCCCCGAAGCAATAAAAATCATTCGGATTTCATAGTCTGATAATTAAAAAGTAAATTTTTTTGGCATATTGCTATTTATAAGTTCAAAACGATGTGTTCTTAAATATAAGTGTTTCAATATTTATATCACTTTTATAAATTTATGTTACGGAAGATACAAAACTGTACGCGCGTGTAAAAATTCTAAAAAAACAATTTATGTACCTGAAAAAAGGGTTCAAATTGTAAGAGTTAAAATGGTATAAAAGAAGCTGTTCGTTTCAGAAAGACCTGTGGCTTATTATATCTCTAAACTTCTTTAATTTTCCCCTAGTTGCTTTGGTTATTTTAACATTTACGTTTCAAAATTTTTGATGACCTGTACAAGTATATAAATATCCATATAAATCCATTAGATATCATAAGTAAAAAAAAACATCATACCCATCACATTGGAATTTGAGATATTGTGTTCTTTTTTGTGAACTGATACTACAAAGGGACCTGTTAGAATTAAGGCCATGGAGAAATTTATTAAGGATACATACAACTCCAAAGTTGATGTAATTTTGCAGGTGGATCGCCCTGCAAATCTTATGAAGATTTATGTTCGAAGTCCAAAAAAAGGTTGGGCGAAAAGCTGTCTACAGTTTCAAAAGATGAAATTTGCAATACTTTTAAAAAATTGCTAAAAAAGAAAATCGGTATACCGAGGCAGTACACATCGCCAATATTATTCCTAGCTCATCTCTAAAACGGTTAAAACAAATTGTTAACAGAATACCTACTCTGAAATCTGAGTCAAATTTTATGGAGGAAGAAGCTATTGATCTGATGTTGGAAACGAGAATGAGCCGAAATAAGTACCAAATTTTGAGAAAGGCTTTACTTGAGAAAGGATATGCAATATTACCATCATATTTATATTTTGGACATGCATCATGATATGACAGATTATTTTATAGAAAATAAATAACACTTTGAAGAAAACAAAAAATACTTTTAAGGAATTTTTATAAATAAAAAATAACCGAAAAAGCCAATTTTTATCAGATGTTTTTAATGACGTTTACTAATTTAGAACTGTCTCCAGTGTGCCCTTTTCCAGGTATAATTTTTTTTTTTTGTGGTATCTTCCGTACCATAAATTTATAAAAGTGAGATAAATATTGCAACACTTATATTTAAGAACACATAGTTTTGAACGTATAAATGATATTGAGTTAAAGCTTTTTTGTTTGATAGGAAATTGCATCTTTTATATTTACATACATATATATATAAAAAACTTAAATATTACAACAAAATTTTAAAAGTTTTTGCTGATAGCTGAAAATTTCGAAAAATAAAAACGTGCAAATTTTAGGGAAGAAAAAATTTTAAATATACAATACAAATTTTATAAACTAAGCAAATCAAATCAAATTTTCTGTGCATGTATTGCTGATCAAGTAAAATGAAATGGCAAAATATCTGCAATATTAAGAAAACGGAAATTCCACAATTCCCAAAATAAGGACCAGAAATCCCAAATTGAGATTTTTAATCTTTCGCCCATAAAGTCTATATTTTGCGCATATATAGCTTTATTACAGCAGTCCTCTTTTTTCGATCCCAGCTTTAACATTATTGAATATATAGGCTAATGTCAAAATTTCGATGTAAAATAGGTCATATTGTGGGACCTCCGTCTTCTACAAGGATGATCAATTTTATACGAAATATTTAGAATTTGGCTAGTTGACTCCGATAAAAAATTTTAAAAAAATTTAAAATTGATAAATTGTACTTAATATTTAAAAAAAAACTGGACCAGGGTAGCGAAAAATCTAAAATTATATTTCTTAAAATGCTTATAACTCAATCATTTTAAATTATTAATTGCAAATTTAGATACCATTTTGTAGGTATTGACAAGACTTTTAAGACCATGTATAATTTTAATCAGAATAAAACTGAAGAAATGGCAAGCTGTAAAAGAATTTTCAGGTGCGAGGTTCCCAACTTTGAGACCACATAGCGCCACCCCAAAAGGGGTATGATACCCACCTTTAAAACTTAAGTTAATATACTCCTCTGTTATGTCCATGTCATCGGCTTAGCCTTTTATAAATGACTAGGTTATTTTCAAAATATTTCGATTCTGCCCTACTGTGCAGTGGAAGGAAAGTTTAGACAATCTTTTTGATATTGCTCGTTTTGATGCACGTTTTGATGAACTGGACGTGAAGGTTGTATGTTAGGCGTAGATGTTATTTCAATAAAAAAAGAAAATAGTAAAATGAAACGCAGAAAACAAGAAGACTTTCGAAAAAGATCAAGTAAGGAGCTACCAACAATTTCATTTAAAAATTCAAATAAACGAAGTATTTTTAAATTTTTGTTAGAATAACTGAAAAGTGACGTTATTAATTTTAACATGTGGTATGATTGAGTTTTCTGAATCTGAAAGATCTGCTACATCAGAAAAGAATATTCTATATGTTCTCCAAAAGCAAATTCTATTAGTAGAACTGTACTGTTGATTCCATGGGTCTTAATCCAACTAGTTATATTTTAAAATGATCGTCTTAAGTCAGCAAAGACCAGAGTTAAGCAAAATAGTGAGGAAAAAAATTATGGAAAAGTTCAGCGCAAATGGTCAACCTTTAGAGTGGTTTAAATTGCTTCGGCTCCGGGCTTACAACAAATTATAGATAAGCCTAACATTTCTAGTGCGACTGAAATTTAAATTTATTCTGCAGTTTTCGATGAGTTGGAAAGTAAAAATCTTTTGGATAAAAATAAAGCGTTTGTTTTTGATACGACAGCATTAAACACTGGTGGATTTAAAAGTGCATTAGTTAAATTTACATCCCTAAAAGAAGTTAATATGACTAATTTGGCCGTTGATTTGACAAATTTTCGTTTATATTGCTAAGTTTTTTTAATTTTATTTTTGAAGAAAATTGAATATATGAGCCGTCTTCTTTGGAAGTGGTGTAAGTCTATATTAAAAAAATTAGTTAATGATAAAAGTGAATACAATTTACTATGAACTTTTTATTTATATACTTTTTTCAAAAAAATCTGTTTAAATTTTTCTTTTTTTTATCATTATAAAATTTCGTAGTTAATGCAGCTACAAATATAATTACTTTGAAAATGGTGTAAGTCCACTATATTCAAAGACATACTACTATTTAGTTCAAAATTGTACTAAATAATTTCTTTAGTGCTTTTTTAAATGTGTGGCAACATTGTAAATGACATAAACATTTTTATAGTTTTCCGGAATTTCGACTTTTCCCCGTTTATTATACAATATAATAAATACAAAACCATTCTAAAAGAGAAAAAAATATCAATGGTGAAGAAATAAATTGGTTGAAGATATGTTGGATAAGGGTTATGAAAAGCAAACCATATACAATGTTCTATAAAACTTCATTTAGTGAGAATGAGCATTTTAAATACCTAAATTTATAGCCCTCACGGGGAAAACCACACAACTTTAGAAAAATAGTAAAAACACGTTTATATCATCATTCCAGGCTCATCAGATTGGAAAAATTGACAGATATAATTGATTTATTACCATATATCCCTCCAGTACATCATGACTATTATCATGACTTGATCATAATGAAAAAAGTTAAAATATATCAATAATACTAGCATAAATAATATTGAAATATCCCAATATTAAATAAAATATTTATGTTTTTTTTTTATTTTAAATATTTCATATCAAATGCTCGCAACATAAACTAAAAGCTTTATTCGTTTATTCTTCTTAAAAAGAGGAAAAAAGCGAAAAAGCATTAATGATATGCAGTTTTGTTTTCATGTTATCATTAGATAATAATATGCTATTATGGTGAAAAAAAGATATTATAAAGAATAAAATTTTATAAAAAATTAACTAAAAATTGCATTTAATTTAACTTATTTTTTTAATCATATTTACACCCTGTTAAATAACAAAAAGAAAGAGTCATATTGAAGACATTTCTTCAATATAATGAATTTAAAAAAATATTTTTTAAGCAAATAATATGTAGATTTGACTAAAAAGTTTGTTAGCTGTATAACAACCTACTTTTCTTCAATTCTACACCCCATTTTACAGTATTTAGTTAAATTTTTGGTTCAGTGTATATTAAAGATTAAAAAAACTCTTAATTTCTACTAAATAATGAAGAAAAGGAAGATGAGAGAATTTTGCAATAATATAGTTTGACACTCAAAACTATATTATTGCAAAATTCTATCATCTCTCTCTCTCTCTCTCTCTCTCTCTCTCTCTCATTGGACCCAAATGACTTACCAGGGTCAATTTCCAATTAATCCATTTTATTGTCCTTGTTAAAATAAATAAATCTCCATATTGTGTTAAAATAATATACGCTGATCCAAAAATTTACATAAATACTGTACAATGGGGTGTAGAAAAGTAGGTTATTATATAACTAACAAAATTTTTAGTCATATCTACAGTCGAAAAAAAAAAATAATTTTGTTAAATTCGTTCTATTAAAGAAATTTTTTCAACATGACTATATTTTTGGTTATTTTATAGGGTGTAGGGTTAAATTAACTAAAATTATTAGTTAATTTTTTATTAAATTTTTATATTTAAAAAATGTGAAACATAATTTGAAAATAAAACTGCAAAACATTAATGCCTCATTACCTTTATTCTTGTTTTAAGAGGAATAAACGAATAAGGCTTTCAGTTCCTGTTGCAGGCATTTGATATTATTTTAATGTTTTTCTATTTTCTCCATGAAACTCTATCTCATCCAAATCGCTAATAGTGCAAAATCTGTTAGAAAAATTTATTCACTTAATTTTAATTTGCACAACACACCGAAATTGACCGCAAACATGATTTATTTATTGCCACAAATATTAAAAAAAAAAATATATGTATATGTATGTATGTATATGTAAAAGGAAAAAATTTTCTATTTTATGTCAACTCTAATAAATTTTTTGAAGTTAAATTTAATGAAATTTCTTCTTTTTTAAAGCTTTTTTTATTTTTATATATTGAATTTTCTTCAAAAATAAAATAAAAAACTTGGTAGAAAAAACAAAAAATTCGTCAAATCAACGGATAAATTAGTCACATTAACTTCTTTTAGGGACGTATATTTAACTGATTTTATGGGTTGTTTTTCTTAGAATGTTTTAATACTTTTTTGACAAAATTTTTGGTAATTGAACAGAGTTTTATTTAAATTTCTATAATTTTTTTTAAGTTTTATTGAAATATGTTTTTAACAAAAAAATTCTGTTGGTTTGAATAAAATTAGTTTATGAATAAATTGTGTATAGATTTGTACAAAAATTAAATTGTATTAAATATTTTTGTCGTTAAGGATTAACTAATTTTTTTCGTTAATATTACGTAAGAAATTTAGTTCAGTGTATATAATTAATTTCGAATTTATTTCATATAAACAGTGAAATTTGCTCATATCTAAGCTTTGACCTCGATGAGCGCCCAGAAAGCGTTGTTCGATTTGGTTCAAACTTTTAGAACTAACTTTTTCGACTTAGTGTCTCAATATTTTGGCTGGTACACTTTAAAATTAAGTTTAAAATAATTGGCTGTCAAAACTAAGAATGAGTTATTCTTTGTTAATTTAATAATCTATAAGTGAATTTAAACTAAAAAATTGTATTTAGTTTTGACTAGATTAAGGAAAGATTTTATGCATATAAAAAATTTAAAAAATTTAAAAAATTTCATACAAAAAAAATTTAAAAAAAATCCGTATTTGTTTAATTAGTACAACAATAGATAAAATTAACTAAATTTATCACAAAAGTTAGTTAGCAGAATGTACAATAACACAGGGCAACAGCAAAAATATGCTCGAGTAACTACTATATACATTTGATGTATCATGGCTACCTTAGTACAAAAATGGTAAAATTTTTAAATTCTATGGATAGATTTTTTTTAAAAAATTTTTTTTTTAAAATTGCAATTTTTTTGAGACGTTTCTTCAAATAATTAATGATAACTCAAAAACTACTAGTCCGATATTATTAAAATAAATTCAGAAAAATTAAGATTTGCATAGCCTTTAATTCGTCTATATATCGCATTTCAATCGGATCAATAGTATCGGAGTTATAATAAAAAACTTATAAAAATATATTTTTTACGTAAAAATGGCAAAAATTTTCGTTTTAAAAAAATCATAAAAAATCGAAAACGGCAAAAAACTTCCAGATTCATTTTTTTATCGCATAGCGACATATAATAGCAACAAAATGAGATATCGACCATAAAAATCGATTGATTTTTTTCGAATTTATTCACATTTTAGTGAATTCGCTCATTTTCACAAAATTTTAGTTTTTTGCTTGATATACGCATTATAGCGGGTTTTCAAATGTGTGAAAAACATAAATTTTCCAATTTCAAGGGGTGCATGTCGGATTAATGTTAGATTTGATGAGAAACTTCCACCCACAAAATTTTAGTCGAATTCGACAACGTTAACACGTAGCGCATAGGCCCCAAATCTGAAAAAAAGCGTTTAAATCGAAAATAATTGACAAATTTTCAGTTTTTGCAAAATTAACGCTATTTATTTCCCCTTTTGCAAAAAAGTGGATCCTGGTCCTTAGGGCAAACACAATGAGATTTACAATAAGCTACATATCTTTTAAATCGGTTAAACAGTTTTCAAGTTACTTGCCGAAGGCAATTGACAAAAAAATGTAACTAAGTCAAATCGATGGAATAGATCGAAAATGCATTTCATTGTTTTATTCATGTATTTTCTTTTATTTTATATTTTATTATTTAAATTTATTACAACATATAAAATAAGGAAATAAATAAATAAATATTATAAACTACAAACTTTGGAATTTTCTTTTATGACATTTTCTATTATTGAATAACGAAGTGTTGCTCTGAATACTCCAGCAAAAATCTGCCATCATGTGTGCATCCCAGCGATCCTGGTATCTTTCCTCCATTGTCCGAATATCTTGGTGAAATCGTTCGCCCTGTTCCTCACTTAAGTCTCCTAGATTTTCAGGAAAACGATCTAAGTGACTGTGAAGGTAATGTAACTTGATGCTCATGTTGCATCCAAGATTCTGGAAGTGAGTTAACATCTCTTCAACGTGCGCAACATAATCATCATCCTTGTTATTTCCTAAGAAATGTTGAATAACCCATACAAACGAATCCCATGCATTTTTCTCAATTTCTGACATTGAACTGAGAAAATCGGTATCTTTGACCAATTTGCGAATTTGTGGGCCGTCAAATATTCCTGCTCTCAGCTTTTCCATACTCAAACTTTTAAACTTCCTTGAAATATACTGGAAACATTCACCATCTTTGTTAAGTGCTTTAACAAATTGTTTCATCAGACCAAGTTTAATGTGAAGAGGGGGTAATATGATGCGATCTCGGGGCACCAGAGGTACATTTATAACATTCCTCATACCTGGGTCCAGTGTTTTCCTATAAGGCCATTGTTTTCTCTTCCATTGTTCTGACTTAGCTCTGCTGTCCCATAAACATAAAAAACAAGGGTATTTGGTATAGCCACTTTGTTGACCTAATAGGAAATTTACCATCTTAATATCAACACAAATTACCCAGTTATGTTCATTATACTTTATCTTCTTCATGACCAATGCAATTACAGAGTATTCTTCTTTTACCTTGGTTGAATGTGCGATTGGCAAGGAGTGAAATTTATTTCCATTGTGCAAAAGGACACACTTCAAGCTGCGTTTTGATGAGTCAATAAATAAACGCCATTCGCTTGAATCATATCTATGTAAGCCCATGGCAGTCATCAAACCAGGAATATCCGTGCAGCAGACAAAATCGTCCTCTTCTGCAAAATAGTGAAGTAAGCCTTTTTCTCGGGTACGGTAATACGAAACTTTAGTTTCCTCCGTTATGAGATTTGATTCCTTCATCCGGGATGCAAGTTATTCCGAAGATGCTTTTGACAATCCAAGTTCTCTTATTACATCATTTAGCTGGTCTTGATTCCATGGTCTCGGTGAGATATTTTTGTGTGGGATGAACTCGTCATTTTCAGATATAGGTAGTTCTGGATATTGTATAGTGGTTTCAAAAGCATCTAATTTTTTTATTTTGTTGCGTTGTGTAATAGGAAGATATCAGTCAATTTTAGCGAAATTTTATATTTTATTGTTAAAAAAGAAAAAAATAAAAAATTTTAAAAGTAAAATGTTTTTGTAAATTGTCTTCGGCAAGTTCTCAAGGACATATAATGGCCAGTGAAAATTGTAATAACTCGAAAACTTAAAGACATGTAGCTTATTGTAAATCTCATTGTGTTTGCCCTAAGGACCAGGATCCACTTTTTTGCAAAAGGGGAAATAAATAGCGTTAATTTTGCAAAAACTGAAAATTTGTCAATTATTTTCGATTTAAACGCTTTTTTTCAGATTTGGGGCCTATGCGCTACGTGTTAACGTTGTCGAATTCGACTAAAATTTTGTGGGTGGAAGTTTCTCATCAAATCTAACATTAATCCGACATGCACCCCTTGAAATTGGAAAATTTATGTTTTTCACACATTTGAAAACCCGCTATAATGCGTATATCAAGCAAAAAACTAAAATTTTGTGAAAATGAGCGAATTCACTAAAATGTGAATAAATTCGAAAAAAATCAATCGATTTTTATGGTCGATATCTCATTTTGTTGCTATTATATGTCGCTATGCGATAAAAAAATGAATCTGGAAGTTTTTTGCCGTTTTCGATTTTTTATGATTTTTTTTAAAACGAAAATTTTTGCCATTTTTACGTAAAAAATATATTTTTTTCTTAAGTTTTTTATTATAACTCCGATACTATTGATCCGATTGAAACGCGATATATAGACGAATTAAAGGCTATGCAAATCTTAATTTTTCTGAATTTATTTTAATAATATCGGACTAGTAGTTTTTGAGTTATCATTAATTATTTGAAGAAACGTCTCAAAAAAATTGCAATTTTAAAAAAAAAATTTTTAAAAAAAAATCTATCCATAGAATTTAAAAATTTTACCATTTTTGTACAAAGGTAGTCATGATACATCAAAATTATATAGTGGTTTTAAGAGCACATGAAATTTTTTTTATTTTGTTGTGCTGTGTAATTTAACATAGAAACGATAGAAACACTCTCACTATATACATTATATTGTGAAATTTTGTATTTTGTAGGATATTCTTTGTTTTTTGTAACATGTTTTTTGTAACAAATTTTGGACAACAGAGCTAGGAATTTTTGGCCATTCTTCCATAATTATAACTTTTAGTTTATTTCTTCCCTTTAGGGATATTTTACGACCTAGAAGAACACATAACAATGAAGGGTTCTAGAATGTTTTTGATTGACTTACATGCTGTTTGACAAAAGCTACTATTTTTTGCTGTTACACTGTGCTTATAAATGGGTTTTGTCTAATACTTCGACCATGGTACCCGAATTTGTGTATGTAACTCCAACTTCATTTTCAACTTCCGCCTATATTTTTAGAACACGTTTTTTATACTACTTTCGTAGTATGCTCCTTTCTTCTTGACTAGTAAACATTTGGACTAGTAAACATATTGGTTGCACTAATTTTGTTCACAATGCTAGCTTGTTTTGAAATGTGCTAAACGCGTACAGTAAAATTTTATATTTCAAAGGTCATAATTCACTATCATACTCAATCGTTCGATCTGTCAAAAATGGATTGTGTGCTCAAAAACTATGATGGTGACTTTTTGAAGGTAAAAGATTTGGTAATCTTTTGAAAAAATTCAAAAAATTTTTTTTCTTGCGATCATAATTTCAAAATCTCTTTTTAAATAGTGTGGCATCTACAACGCCATTTTGAAACGATTTTTCAGTGTGACAGCATTCTATCAGGTTTTATGTGATTGAATCGTACGATGGTGTAGATTAGTGAATCCTGGCCTTATTTTGTTCCAAATAATATAAAACAAATGCACTATATTCCTATTACTATTGTTTTTATTTAAATAAAAAGCTTATAATTTTAAACATTAAAACAAAGATTTGGCCCTCTCAAAGGTATTTTGGCCCATTTAGATATTTGGACCTAAATAAAAAACTCAAAATGCATCACTGCATTGCATACTAAAGCTGGATTTGCCCATTTTGTCCAGACAAAAATTTTTACTGAGAGTTTCCTGCCGCTCGAATCACTCATTTCGAAAAAATTTGTCTGGACAAACAAAGCTGACATATGAAATACATGTCATATTAATTTATAACATGGCAACAAAACAATAACTTATTATAAATAAATGTGTCAACATTATTCATTTTTAATCACGCATGATTCCTTTGCAAATTTATTAAATAAATATTTTATGAGTATAAAATATTTTTATGAGTATAAAATATTTATTTCCAAAAAATATAATAATCGAAATTGATTACTATGGGGAAAGCCTATCCAGATAGCTATTTCGCTAGTGCTCAACTAGCTCATCAGTGGATTTTTCCCAATTTTTTTGAATAAAAACACAGATTCTTATTCTTAAAACTTAATAGACTAAATGAGAAGGTCAATCAGTCTATAAAGAAAGCCAAATCTAAGTTTCTAAACAAAAAAAAAATTTCTAAATTTCAAAAAAAAAAATCTAAATTTCAAACAACTAGCTCATCAGCGGGAAAAATCCACTGATGAGCTAGTTGAGCACTAGCGAAATAGAATTTTATAAATATTTTATACTCATAAAATATTTATTTAATAAATTTGCAAAGGAATCATGCGTGATTAAAAATAAATAATGTATAGAACACGATTCCAAATATAATTTTTTGTATATAACAGCATGCGCACGCTGAGTAAATACGATTTTCGTATTTTTTAAATTGTATTTTTATTGTTTGTTTTTCAAAAGTCTTTTTGATACATTATGAATGGTATCCAATGGAAACCCTTAATGTTGAAAATTGAAAGAAGAATAAAATAAACTTTTTGAAATCGAAATGGTTACTATGTTTTTGTTTTGTTTAGAAATTTAGATTTGGCTTTCTTTATAGACTGATTGAACTTCTCATTTAGTCTATTAAGTTTTAAGCATAAGAATCTGAGTTTTTATTCAGAAAAATTGGGAAAAATCCACTGATAAGCTAGTTGAGCACTAGCGAAATAGCTATCTGGATAGCCTTTCCCCATAGTAATCAATTTCGATTATTATATTTTTTGGAAATAAATATTTTATACTCATAAAATATTTATTTAATAAATTTGCAAAGGAATCATGCGTGATTAAAAATAAATAATGTATATAACACGATTCCAAATATAATTTTTTGTATAAATGTGTCAACTCAATTCAGCTTTTTTTAAGAATTATATTTGGTGGTAACTCAGGTATATTTTGTCCGGACAAATGCTCAGGTGAAATGCCAAACTACCTATAAAAAAATTATGTCCGAAAAAAAATTTTGTCCGGACAGAATGGAATTGACGGTTTCTTTGAAAATTCTTAAAGAAATAACGCGAATATAACCAATAGTTACAAGTTAAATTATGTATACAAAAATGTAAAAAGGATGAAAGCAAAATTGGAAAAATCATTGATTTAATGAAAAGTATATGTATACCTTTTTAAGTGATACACTGTATATGTATCTCTCAATGGTTTCTCCTGCCTTTTTTCTTTTACTTAACTTCCCGAATCTGCATTCAAGATCTATTTTTCGACGAGTGCAATGCTAGTGTGGCCACCTGCAAACCTAATCCAAAATTAGGTATTAAAATAATAAAAGGGTAAAAATTCAGGTTTTTTAAGTTATAAAAATTACAACAGTTGGCATTTAAAACCATCTACAACAAAATTTTCTAAATTGTACGCAATAAGCCTTTATAATCGTTATGTTCCAATAGTACCAAGAAAAACAATACAATTTTACCAACTTTGCCATCCTTGGCATGTACATATGTATGTACGTGTGATTATATTCAAACTATTTTTTCACTCAATTATAAATACATTAATAACAAAAAAATAATATATCAAGTGTGTACATAATTGAAACTAAAATCATGTTTAAACCGATTATCACCTGAATACTAATGAAGAAATTCAATAATGTTAACGTTTGTCATGAGTACTACTATAATATTGTCGGCTAAATGACAATGACCATTAATTTCAAATGTGTTGGTGGTACGTTCACGTAAGTTTTTCAAAGTCAAGGTAACAGCTAACATTTGAACAAGGAAGTTATGCATTTGGTATCTTAAATACACGTGCTTTTTTATTGGTTCGATTTTTTAAAATTTGTTTCATTTAGTGCAGCCAACGCACTATATTGTTATGGAAAGCAAAAAATTTTAAAAAATTCCAAATTTATAATTTTATTCCAACAAAATATAAAGTTAAAATTAATCTTTCATAAAACACCTCACACACTTATTTATTTATATTTATAAATAAAAGTAATAATAATTTGTATTCTCTTGATTATGTCACAGAGCAATTGAATTTAAGTAAATGTGTAGTTTATAATTTTTTCATTTTCATCAGTTTAGTTTTCAGGGGTATGTTGATAATTATGAATTCAAATCACAAACTCACAACGGTAAGTACAGAATTTTAAATCTACTGACCTACAGAACATCGTTCTTTCAAACCCAATCATAATTTGCCAATTCTTTATTGAAAATATTTAATTATTAATCTAATGGAGAGTTCACGCTATCTTGATTCCGGACTTATTCTTAATTTTAAAGCGAAGTAACGTAATTTAAAAAATTAAAAAAATCGACTTAAGTTCGCTGATATATTGTTTTCACTACAACGCTTATTCATAATTCGCTTCCTTATTCGTTATTCCATCCCCAATCACAAACCGAATTACCGAATTTATCACACAATTCTTTATGAGCGAATTACTGTATTTGTATATAATTACGAACATAATAAACAAAATAAAATGAAATCTAACAAAAATTAATAGAAATAAATCATTCAAAAACGAGTCAAACTTACACACGTAGGGTTCGATACTGCCTTCAATTTACATCTTAAAATTTTTCACGTTTTCTGGGACACCCTTTAATATTTAATTATTTTTATATTAGAGAAAATACTAAATACCCCATGTAAATAAAAATTCTCTTCCTATAAGGAGAAGACAATATTCTTCAAATTTGTTACTTGTTGTTACAGTAGATATTGCGAATTATAATAAATTGTGTCAGCCTATTACTGTTCAAACATAAGGTCATGTATGTAAATCATGTCACTATCGGAACACCCTTTTATTATTTTTTATTTATTTATTTATATTACTGTGTCTAAATTTCAAGTGTCTGCCTCCTACGTTTCAAGAAATAAAGACATACGCGATTAACACGTAAATTTCGAAACACCCTATAAGTTTTAATAATTGTTTTTATAGCAGCCATAGTAATACAACCTGTGTTTTACGCTTTTAGTACGGAACCCGAAAAATCGATGAACACAAATACAATGCTTTTTAATTCCATTATAATTTAGAGTAGATAAGTTCTCGAAAATTAACAACAAACGTAATGAATGTCAATATTAAAAACTTGAATATTTTTATTCAATTTTATTCAATATTGCTAAATTTTTATTAATTTTTAATGGGAAATTCAGAGTTAAAATTTTTAAGCTTTGTATTACAGAAAAGATTTATTATACTAAAATGTTTTACATATTAAGAAATGAGTACCTTTAGGGCAAATTTTTGACTTTTCAATAAAAACAAAATCAGTTTACACCACACTTAAATAAAATGTAAATGACCAATCATGTACACATTAAGTCTATTCAAGTTTAGCACATATGATGAATGAATGAAAATGAATGTGAGGCTATGGACAGTATTTCTTATATTTTACATAAATTAATTAAAATATGTATATTGATTCTTTTATATAAAAATATAAAAGAGAGCCGGACGTGTCGTAAAATAAAAAAAATAAAATAAATATCTTAGAAAATAAATTAATATTTATTCTGGCATAAGTTCATTATCTCTTTATAATAAAGAACTTAAGCCAGAATAAATATTAAAATACAATCACATTGCATTTTAGTTGATTAAATCGCCATTAAATAATGTAGGTTTTTTTGATTGTTTGACTAACGATCTTCACAGGATGTTTTCGTATTTTCAACACATCTCATACATCGCTTTTAGAGCAGAACAAGAAAGCGAAGAAAATTACTATGAGGTTGAAAAAAAGTTTTCTTGGAAGTTGTTAATTTTTGCTCTGGGAGTCAACACCCCAGGGAAGCATGGAAAGAGCATTTTATGCTCTTAAATTGGTATCGAGCGGCCTCCATTCAAATTTGTCCACAAAAAATTATGTAAATAAACAAAATGAGTTTTATTATCTGACGGAAAAAATAAAACTCCTCAAAACAACAAATACAAGGTGGTAAATATTAAAAGTAAAAATTTTCAACAAGAGGGAAGCTTAAGGTAGTGGTAGACTTCGTTCTCACCAACTGACGATTAATAACTGAATACGAGTTTTCACGTATTCCTTTATCTGGGTTTGGTTGGTTAAATAGATGATAGGTTAAGCAGGCAGCTCCAATACAGCTCACTTGGGTCCAAGTATTGGTCCCTTTGTGTAAGGTTAGGTTAGGTTAAGCTACAACCAGCCTTTATACTAGACTAGTGATTTCAGAGTGTCGACTGGGAATTATCGGCAGTCTTTCTCATCACGGTGTTTTTAGTGATTGCTAGCATTTGTCTAAGGTTTAGTTCCCCCATGGCATCCAGATTTAACAAGCTTTTGCCCGTGGTCCTAAGTCTTACGCTAGCCAGTGCTGGACATTCACACAATGTGCGATACCGTCTCAGCGTCTTCCAGGCATAGTCTTCGGTTTTCATCTTGGCTAGATGATACTTGAAGTTTCCATGGCCTGTCATTAACGCAGTTATCCAGCTTAAGGTACTTCTATTGTATCTAAGAACCTTGCTGGCTCTCCTGCCAAGGGGCTCTTTGAGCACCATTCGAGCCTGTCTTCATGTAGTAGCCTCCCTCCATTGTAGGACTTTTGCTCGTATTAGGCCATTTCCCAGTGATACTCTAGGTTCTGGTGCACAGAAATTCTCAGCAGATAGTTGATCTGCTGCTTCATTCCCAGCAGTGCCAATGTGTCCTTTAACCCACATCAATGTTACCTCGTTAACCGAGGAACATCTGTTAAACTTTAAAACACATTACAGCACTAGTTTGGAGTACACTTTCACCTGCTTCATGCGTTATATAACCGATTGGTTGTCAAGTGCAATGAGAACCTTTCTTCCCTGCACTCGACATTCCAGCAGGTGATCCAACGCATGTAGCAGCCCAAGCAACTCTGCCTGGTAAACGGAGATGTACTCCTCCAAACGGAGACTACAGGACAAGTTTAGCTCAACTGAGTGTACACCAGCTCCTGCTCTACCGTTCATAAGAGAAGCATCAGTGAAAATACTGATGTCATTCTCCATACACTCATTGTGTATAACGCCGTCCGCAATTAGTGTCCGATGCAGTCTTTCTACTACCTTTCTTCTACTGATGCGTTCCATAGGCATTTGGGCTTCCCTAACCTCCTTACTAATAAGGTCCAGGATTCTATAATGACCGATGTTCGGCCCAAAGCGATGCCAAATGTCTTCACTCTTCATACGCAAAACAGACATCGCAGCCGTTGATCTAATAAATAAGTCCAGCGGCAGCAATCCCAGCAATCCAGTATGCAGCCTTTGGCGAGACTCCCCTTTTGCGACCACACACTCGTTTACACTGATGCATGATCCTTTTTGCCTTCCGTGTCTTCATCTCAATATGTTCGTTCCAGCTAAGTTTCTTATCCAGAAGAACGCCTACATAATTCACCTTCCTTGAAAAACTGATTTCCGACCCGAAAAGCATTAGGGACCCAACCTCTATGCCCTTCCTCTTGCGAGTGAAGAGCGTAGCATCTGATTTGCTGGCATTTATGGTTAGCCCTTGTTCTCTACTCCATGCCTCGGTTGTTATGAGAGCCTGTCTCATACATCCTTGGACGGTATCGATGAACTATCCACCAACCATAAGTGCCAGATCGTCGGCATACGCAACTGTATGGACGACCATTGAGTCCTGTTTCCAAAGAAGGCCATCAACAGTAATGTTCTACAAAAGAGGTGATAAAACTCCTCCCTATGGGTAACCCCTGACTACCCTCCCCCGGATTCTAGAACTCCCATTTTTGAGATTTACAGCTCTAGACCTTATCATAGCGTTGATCCAATTTACAATAATGGGCTCAACCCCACGCTCGTTAAGAGCACCTCTCAACTTAAAGAAAGAGATTTTATCAAAGGCACCCTCAATATCCATAAAAACGTACAAAGCAGCGTCGCCATTGAAAATTTCTCTTTCCGCCACTCTGACAAGTTCATGCAGAGCGGTGTCAGTAGACCTACCTGCCCTGTATGCAAGTTGGTATCTACTCAAGGGCCTATCCGTCAGCGTGTGGTTCTCCAGAAAGTCAGCCAACACCCTCTCAATTGTCTTTAGCAGAAAAGATGTAAGGCTTACTGGCCTGAAGGACTTAGCTTCCGTATAGTCCCTTTTACCCGGTTTGGGAAGAAAAACCACATTTGTTTCCCTCCAACCTACCGGGATATATCCCGTCGCTACACAGGCTATGAAAATTTCCTTAATCCACTCAAGCAGGGTGTTAACACCCCACTGTAATAGAGCAGGGAAAATTCCATCCTTTCCAGCCGCTTTAAATGGTGCAAACGATAGTATTGCACTTCTTACACCATTTAGAGTAATTATCCTTTCAGCTTCAGCCCTTTTTCTCTCACTTGCCCCCCTAATAACGGGAGTCCATGATTCATTAGACCTGAAGCTTCCAGGAGAATGAATCTCCATAAGCGACTGCAATGTCTCAACCACAGTCTCCGCCATCTGACCATCGCTTTTGCGAATAAGTCTAATTTTGGAGACAGGGTCATTAGATACTATCTTCTGTATTCGGTATACTTCAGATGTATCCCTTATATTAGAGCAGAATTCCCTCCACGTACTCCGTTTCCGGAGACGTATCGCTTTCTTCAGCTCTTTTTTCTTTTCCTTGTAATCGTCCCATGAGCTTGAGTCTCTCTCCCTCATGTATCGATTAAAGGCCTTTCTTGTATCCTTTTTCATGCATTCAAGTTCTCCATTCCACCAAGGTGTCGGATCCCTCTCATCCACTACTGTCAAGGGACAAGAATGTTCGAAAGCCAGCTTCACTGTGGAATTTAGAAGCTCCAAGTTCGATTTCGACAGTATTACGAGGTGCCCGGAAAGGAGCACTTCGCATATGTTCCGAAAGATACTTCTCATAACTGGTATGATCAGTATTCTTCGGTATTCTTATACGTCTGCGGGCTTTTTTCCGTACAGAATCTCGAACTGGATAGCTCTATGGTCAGACATGGTTAATCTGTCCGTGACCTTCCAGTTTTTAATCCTATCTAGCATATAAACGGAACACAGGGTGATATCGATCACCTCTGCCCTTCGTGAATCAACAAAAGTGGGTTCTACCCCCCTGTTCAGCACCAGCAAATCGCATATTTGTACAAATTCCAGTTGTTGTCCTCTGTTGTTGTCCTCTGTAGTTGTTATCTGTGCTTCCCCACACCGTATTGTGCGAGTTAGCATCACAGCCAATGACCAACGCCATGCCTCTCTTCCTGCAGAAACTAACCAAATTTTCCACCTCCTGTGAAGGATGGCGGTCTGTTGAGACAGGCCCCTGATCTTGTTGTGCACAATCCAGGGATCCTGTAACAACGCTATATCCAGCTTATCCTCAAGAAAGCACCACATCAACATTGTTGAAGCTGCCCTACTGTGATGAAGATTAAGTTGGTATATACTAAGTTTTTCCTGGTATGCTTGACTATAAATTTCATATGTATGTAATAAATAGTTCGACTAATAAAATTTAAATTTTCAAAATCCTCAAAAAAAGTTTTATTTTATGACGAAAAAATAAAACTCTATTTTTAATGACAGCATATGTCCTTTGACTCTAACATAAAGAGTTTTTCAGTTTGATTTTTTTTTTGATAACTGTTATTTACGGTCCCTGATGTGAAAATAAGGTATATTTTTATACGTTTAATTTAAGAAATAATCCAAATCATGATCATAAAAATTTGTTAAATACCAACACACAATAATCACAAAATAGGTTTTCGATTTAAGGTGAGCTAAATATGTATTTTTTTTATATTAGTTTTTGTATCTTCAAAAAATATGAACTCACAATAAGTGCTCAAATCTTAGGAGTAAAAATTAAACTAAAAAAATATATGTACATACTTAAGTCCAGCCAGTGCTAGACAAAAACTGTATGATGTCACGGTTGTTGTTATCATTTATTGGTCACCTCTCTGATGTTTGGCCAAGAGAAGCAATATTCCTCCTTCTTAGTCGAACGTAACAACTATAATTCAGGATTCTGCGGGGCAGCGGATTTTGGATGCGTTTTAAGCTTCTTTAGATACGTTGTAGCATGTTTCGTTTATACTGCCTTAACTAGAAGCTTGCAATCTAAGCTTACGGTTGAGTTTCTGCCAATCAGCCAATTTATTTGCAATGCTTTAACTTCATTTGGGTTAGTTTTACTTTAATGTGACTTGTCCAGGTTAAGCGTCTATCGCGATGTATGCCGAGGTATTTGACCTCTGAGTGTTGAGGTATATTTTAGTTATTTATTCGAATAGGAGGGCATGAGTCTCTACGTAGAGTGAAGGTTACGTGACTACATTTTTGTTCGTTGATTTTTATACTCCATTTTTTTAACGACAATTCTAAATAAAATGTATGATCTTGCAAATATTGAGATGCTACTTGAAGGATTTCATGAATGCTTAGAAAAGCAGTGTTGCCAGCAAATGTTGATGTCTGAACTCGATTGCTAGTTGGCATATCGGATGTAAACAGAAAATATAAAATGGGTCCCAATATACTACCTTGGGAAACTCCAGCTTTAATTGGTTGAGGTGAGTTTAAAAAATCTCTTTCTTTAAGTATAAATTTACGAACAGTTAAGTAACTTTTTAACAGCTTATAAAAATTAGTGGGCAGGTTTAGCTTTAACTTGTAAACTAGGCATTCATGCCATACTTTATCGAATGCTTGAGAAACGTCTATGAAAAGCGCAGAACAATATTTTCTTTCAACTGTTTTATTATGAGATATTCGTTATTTCTTTGGGCTGTTGGTCAGTTATTTTTACCCAAATGTGAATAAAAAATCAAGTATTTTTTCATTTTCACCCAACGTTTCGTTTGTTTTTACAAACTTCTCCAGGGGAGTTTTTTTATTTGAAATCTATCAATAAATAAATAATTACATGTTTTATAATTACTTACGATTATTATGTCAACAATGCAAGAACCCTTATCTAATTTACTTATTATTTAAAAAAAATGGACATTCACGACACCGAATTAAGTAATAAATAAATAAATAAATTAATTAAAAATCTTGTACAACACAAACACAGAATCACAATTCAATCTTAAAGCTAATATCACAGAACTTCAACTAATTATAATAGCTACATTAGAGCGCACCGTGGGGCAGAATCAAAACATTTTGGAAATAACCTAGTCATATATAAACCTCCGGGCTTATTAATCCAAAATTTGACATGAGCACAACTGAAGTTTTAAATATGGCTACCATACAACCTTCAGGGGTGGCGCTGTTATCTCAAAATTGGGAACCTCGCACCCGAAAATTCTTTAAAAGCTTGCCATTTCTTCAGTTTTATTCTGATTTTAAAATTTTACATGGTCTTAAAGATCTTGTCAGTACCTACAAAATGGTATCTAAATTTGCAAACAACAATTTAAAATGAACGAGTTATAAGCATTTTAAGAAATAAAATTTTTATTTTTCGCTACCCTGGTCCAGTTTTTTCAAAATATTGGGTACAATTTTTAATAAATTTTTTTAAATCTTTTATCGAAGTTAGCGAAATTCTATATATTTTTGATGAATTTGAAGATTGTATCTTTACTGAGTAAAAAACTAGACGATTTTCAATTTAAAAAATTCAAAATTACGGCATTTTTGTGTACTTTAGCCCAAAACAGGCCATTAACGTTTTTTTAAAAACGTTTTTTTAAAAAAATTTTTCTTATGGAACATCTAAAAATTTTATATTTTTATATAAGCTAACTATATGTGTGTACCTCTAAAAAAAATTCGGGTAAAATTGATCATCATTTTAGAATATGATCATCCACAATATGACCTTTTTCATCGAAATTTTGACTTTAGCCTATATATTCTAAAATGCCAAAACTGGGATCGAAAAAATAAGACTGCTGTAATAAAGCTATATATTCTCCAAATTGTTTCTGAAAGTAATTTATGAGCCCTTGTCCGTATATAGACTTTATGGGCAAAAGAGTAAAAAAGTCCAATTTTGGGATTTTTGGTCCTTATTTTGGGAATTTTGGAATTTTATTTTTCTTAATATTGCAGATTTTTTGCCATTGCGTTTTACTTGATCAACAACGTATACACAGAAAATTTTATTTGATTTGCTTAATTTATAAAAATTTTATTGCATATTTAAAATTTTCCTTCCCTCAAATTTGCCCGTTTTTACCATAATTTTTCGAAATTTTCAGATATCAGCAAAAAATTAAAAAAAAATTTTGTAATATTTAATATTTTTCTATATATGAATATAAATAATGCAATTTCCTACCAAAAAAAAAAAGATTCACCTCAATATCACGATAAAAGGCTTAAAAAAATTTGGTAAAAATTGTACCCAATATTTTGAAAAAACTGTATCAGAATAAAACTGAGGAAATGGCAAGCAGTAAATGAATTTTCGGGTGCGTGGTTCCCAACTTCGAGACCACATAGCGCCTCCCCTGAAGGCTGTATGGTAGTAATCTTTAAAACTTAAGTTCAGGTACTCCTCTGTTATGCTCATGTTAAATTTTGGATCAATAGCCCTATCAATTGGCCCAGCCGTTTATAAATGACTAGGTTATTTCCAAAATATTTTGATTCTGCCCCACTGTGGAGCGGTGGCATATTGTAATTTTATTTTATCTTTGTCCACTTTTGTGTTCATGGTGGTGTTTATTTTTTGTTGAATTCTCAAACTTTTGAGAGTGTATCTTTTGTTCTCTTTTGGCTCTCTGTCTAATATCTTAATGTTGTCAAAGTTCACTATATGATTGTGTTTTTTGCATGTTGTGATAATGCTATTGACTCTTTTCTTTTTTGATGTCCATCTTATGCTCTTTTAAGCGTGTTTCCAACATTCTCTTTGTTGTCCCAATATAAACTAAATTGCACCTTTCCCTCTCATTTCCATCGCATTTAATTTCGTAAACAACGTTGTCAGTTTTTAGTATGTCGTGTTTTGTTTTGTTGTTTGTAAAGTCTCAGTGTTTTGTTTGATTTGTATGCTGTCGTTGTTGTTTTTCTTTTGATTGTTTTGGCTCCAGTTAGTTTTGGTATGAATCAGGGTTGGGATTTGTGGTACAATTGTACCAAATTTGGTACAATCGAGACATCAGTGGTACTCTGGTACACTTCATGCTTTTTTGTTATAATTTCATATAAAATCAATCAATTTTTTCATTTAATCAAAACAATGTGCTTTTTTTTTAATTTCTAACTTTCTAGTTCTCCAACCCTGTCTAGAACTGACTAAAATGCAACATTCTTAATTTATGTTCAGGATTTTTATTATTAAACTCTGCTAACCGGCAGTATTCGGCTAATATATTTTCCCATTCTTTCTTGTGAGAAATCGTAAGGTCTTTTTGGTAATTAGATGATTTTTTAATAAGTGCAATTTTTTGGTGAAGTTTCAAGAGCTTGATGGCAATTATAGTGTGGCCAGCTCCAAACATTGCACAGTGTATAGGGCCATCTGTAAAGGTTCCAAAATGTATCCAAAATTTGACAAGGACATAGCAGAGGAGTGTCTGGGCTTAAGTTTCGAAGCTGGGCATCATTCACTTACCAGGCGCTACGTGGCCTCAAATTTGAGAACCTCACACCTTAAATTTTTTAGGGCTTGGCATTTCTTCAATTTTTGTTCGATTTTTCAAAATTTTATGTCGTCTTAAATATCTATTTAGTATTAGTACATTTTTATAAGTTTTTTTTCGTAGATAGCGAGCAAAATTTAAGATGTTGTGGAAAAATTTTAAAATATGAAATCTTTTCTGAATTAACAACTAGCTGATTTTCAATTTTAAAACTTTGGGTATTTTAAAACTACACAAAAAAGCAAAATACTATTTTAGCCTTAAAAAAGGGTCATAATTTTTTTTAATAAAATAAATTCTTAAAGAATATATAAAAATTTTGTATTAATAAAAATTTTATATTTAAACCAAAATTTACGTAAAAGTGCTGATCATTTGAAAATATGGAGGTCCTTCAATTTGATTTATTTTACTTCGAAATTATCACATCAGCCTGTTCTAAAATAGCAAAGTGATCGAAAAATGAAGACTGCTGTAAAATAGCTATATATATTCCCAATTATTGCTGAAAGTATTTCATGAACCCTAGTCCATATGTGGACTTTATGGGCAAAATCCGTTTTGAATATCGTTGACTATTATTCACAGAAAAGAAATTCAACGAATCAAGGTCAAGTATCGTCACTTTAAAATACCCTAGTATTTAAGATTTGATTAGCATCCTTAAATGTCGAGCTACGGTATGGAATGTAATGTTGGTACAATTGATGCTGATTTGGTACAATTTCATCACTGGGACGGGACAATTTAAGAATTGTCAGATCCCAACACTGGTATGACTAGATACACTGTAGAAAGTTCTCGTGTATTCTGATGGTTCTTTATTGTAGATTCTGTCTCTTTAGGATTTGTTTATCAGTTGTCAGTTTTTAGTATGTCGTGTTTTGTTTTGTTGTTTGTAAAGAAATGTCTCAGTGTTTTGTTTGATTTGTATGCTGTCATTGTTGTTTTTCTTTTGATTGTTTTGGCTCCAGTTAGTTTTGGTATGAATATATACACTGCAGAAAGTTCTCGTGTTTTCTAATGGTTCTTTATTGTAGATTTTGTCTCTTTAGGATTTTTTTATCAGATTGTTTATTATGTATGTTGGATAGTTGTTCATTATGAGTATTCTTCTTATTTTTTCAAGGTTCTTTTTCTCGTATATTCTCTCACTTATTAGTAAAACCTTTTTGACTAGATTTTTCGCAGTATTGAGCTTTATATTCGTTGGTTGTGTAGAATTGAAATTTATCATCCTGCCGGAAGACGTTGGTTTTGTGTACCAATTTGTTTTTATTTTTCCTTTGTCACTAATTATGACTATATCTAAATATGGTATTTCATTGTTTTTCTCACACTCAATAGTAAATTGCATTTTATTGTGGTATGCATTGAGTGTTTCTAATATTATTTTCTCGTTGGATTTTTGTATTATTGCAAATAAGTCGTCTACATATTTCGTCATAAATTTTATTTTAATATTTTTTGCTTTTAATTATTCAATTACATAGTCTAATAGTGTATCCAATATAACATCTGCAATTATTGGTGATAGGGGGTTCCCCATGGGCACACCATGTAATTGATTGTAAATTTTATTATAATAGGTAAAATAATTGTTGTCTCGTAGACAGAATTGAAGAATCTTCAAAAACTTTGGTTTAGATATTGTTGTATGAGTTTTTAGTACTTTCCATTTTTCCATTATATATTTGATAGCTAGGTAAATTGGTATATTAGTAAATATTGATACCACGTCGAACAAACCCATAATATCATCTTTTCTACGTTTCATGTCCAAAAAATTGTGTAAGTTATAAGTTGTTGGTATTATGTTTTTTTAAATATTTCCAATATATTTTAATAGTTGATAGCAAGGTACTATTACTAATGGAAGATATTGGTCTGAGCGGTATAATAATTTTGTGAATTTTTGGAAGGTCATATAATTCAGAGGCTGGAATCAATTTAAATTTTTCAAATTTTGATATATATCCTTCTTTGTACAATTCCTTCACTAATGCGTCATTTTTCTTTTGAAGATTTAGAGTTGGATTTTCTCTTATCTACCTGTATGTATTTTTGTCATCCAATATTTTTTGCATTTTACTTTTATATACGTATACGCTTTTGTACGCTTTTTGTCTTGTTGCCTTTATCCGCTAAATTTTTGGAAAAATAAATAAACTTTCCTCGAAAGACTTTTTTAATACATTTACTAATCTTTTCATGGCTTAGTAATAAGAGAAACATTCCAGCCTGAAGGAAAATAGAAGAAGAATAGAATTATTCTAACTGCTATCTGGGGAAGTTCCATTATCACCTTGTTAGTTGTTTTGTCGAAACCTTCTTGGGTTTTAAACTAGCAATTGTCTTTTTTACATCTTGTAAGTTAAATCTAATGGGAATTGCTGCTTCAACATCTACAGGTGGTAACTCAGCTAAATTAGAACATATATTCAACACAAATACGGTTTTTAAATGTTTAATAAATAAGTTGCCTTTTCGATATCACTCCATGCCCAATCTCCGCATGAAATACGTAAGGGAAGCTTACGTATGACAGGTCTTTTAACGTTTCTTGTTATACGCCATAATAATAGTCCGATTGTGAGCTAGCGTTAAGCCCTTCCAAGTATTTTTGTAGAGATGCAATTCTTCGGGATTCTAGTAGATCTCTTAGCTGTTTCGCGATTTCTATTAATTTGATTTTGAGTTGCGGAGACCTGTGCGATCGTCAGTCTCTTCGAATTCTTCTTTTTTCTGTAAAGAGTAGTTTGACGTCTGCTGAACAAATATGATCATATCTTGTTTGTTTTGGTTTTCTTAACGGTATGTATTCCGAGCAATGAGTACTGAGATATTTTAGAAATATTTAGTCTTGACCCCCAAAAAGTATGTTTTTCGTGGTAATCACCAGGTGCTATAAAGCAGGGTCCTAGTAATTTGAAGAAGTCTTGGTACTGACTTACCGATATCGAAATCTAGAAGGGGCATAAATTGAAGAAATAACAATGTCTCGATCTAAGTCTTCAAGGCAGATGTTTGTTGCCTGCATATAGCCTGCATAGAAATCGGACAGTAGATAGTGCTTTAGATGAGCCTTTATTAGTATTGCCGAAACTCCGCATGCTCCACCACTTTCTTATTTTTATAATTAAGAAGTAATAATAATAACGCAAAATTTGCACACCTGTGTGTAAACAAAGAACTATAAATTTTAGCAATTATATTATGAGGGGGTGCATTAACACAAACGGCAATAAGGCAAAATTTGCTTGATTTCACTTTTAAATGAGAAATAAGGCAAAAAACGATTTTGCTTTATTTCCAAGAAGGTTTGGTAATAAAGCAAAATTTCTTTTATTTCCCATTCATAATTTTTAATATTGTTTGCCGGTTGTCATTTTTGAAGCATAATTAATTTTTATATTTTTGGGCGATTTTTCATAATGAAAAATTAACGAAAAATAATGAAAAATGTTTTAATGAAAAATAATAAAAGTGAAAAAAAACAATGGTTTGTCTTAAAAGCGATATAATTTTAATAAAAAATAATCACTAATAATAAGTAGTTATAAAGTTTACCTTAAACTACAGAAGTGTTAACATTAAAAATTTATTGGGATTGAAACTGGAAAAATAAGCAACTTAGTTTCTGTCTCTGCTTTTCCAAAAAACTGATTAATTTACAGAAAATGTATTGACATCACATTTAAGGTTGTACCAATGGCAGTTTTCAAAAAGCTTCTGATTATTTAAGTAAATTGTTCTGCCGAAAAAGTACAAGCTGCTACTAATATGAGTTGATATACATATATAATTATTGTTATTAATGTGTTTATTGTTAAACTTTAAATCGCGCGATTTTTCATATTTTGTAAAAATTTTTTGCCTTCGGCGCCTAATTCTAAAGTTTAACAATAATTAATTTATTAATTAAAATAATTAATTTCAACTCATGTTAGCAAACTATTTATACCTTTATTATTTTTTTTTTATTCACATATATTTCCTTCCATATTTATTTTAATGAACGCATACAATATTTATTTGCGTACATTGGCAACAGTGGCCCATAATCATCAATAGTCATCAATAAAGTACAATTTAAGAAATAAAAAGTTTACTTTTGTTAAAACTAACAATTTTGTTAACTATAGACAAGTAAAAGTAGCAAAGTTTGGTATATGTTGGTTTTCTATGCAGTATTTTTTATTGTTTTCCTTTTTTAATGTCTGTCTATTCTCACGCCTGAAGTTCTCTTCGCAGTACCAATATAAACTTTCCCACGCTGCTCGTTCGGTTTGCCATCACATCTAATTTGGTAGACAACGTCACTTTGTTCTCTGCTTTCTATCTTTGTTTTTATTTGTGTAAATAAATTGTTTACTGTCCTGTTTGACCTACATATGTATATAACTTTATAACTTTTTTTGTCAATTTCTATTTTTCTGTTTTCAGTAAGTCTTGGGATAAATAGTAAGTAAGTTTTGGGATAAACGGCAGTAACAAAATGTTTTCTTAACTTCTTTCTTCTTCATGTGGATCGTAGGCAAAAAATTCTTTCATGTTCATTTATGAGAAATTTTATAAATGTAATCTTCATATATGTATATTACAAAGAACAAACAGGTACATGTATCCATGTAAGAACATAGACGAAAAAAATTTTTATTGTTCGTTTAAGAGTGTGAAAAATAAATCTAAAATTTTAGATTTCTCATTTATAACAAATATCATGAATGTTGATTTTTGACTGTTCTTAAATCAAAAATACTGATCCCTGATAAAAACATACATATAAAATACGTAGCAAAGTATGTATATGACATTTTAGCTGTAATCCACATTGACGACAAATATGAAATTCTGAGGACTTTAAACGGATACCACCCAAAACTCAAAATTCACAGTGAAAGTTGAAGAAAAAAGAGAAATAGCATACATGGACACCAAATTGTACAGAGGTGATAACAAAATAACATTTGACTGGTAAGCTAAGACCACATCGTCTGGTAGAATAATTAATTTCAACTAGTGCTGGCAATTTCTACTACTTTCAATTACTCCTACAACTCAATACTTTTCATTTGGGTATTCAATAGTACTCAATACTTCCGTTTACATACTAGCAGAGGAAATTTATCGTAGTTCTCAAATATTTTTATAAATTTATTTCTAAAAATACTACCGTAAAATTATCGATTAACCACTTTTGTGTATTGAGTACCCAAAATGATCGAATATCGAGTACTCGGTACCCACTACTCAATACTTTGCCAGCACTATACTCAACCAAAGAGCCAAATAATAAACACAGCAACAAATTTCATCAAGAGGGTACTGGACATCAGCGACAAACAATTTCACAAACAAAACATTAAAAAAATCACTAAAATATTAACATCTAACAACTTACCCCAGAATTTAATAAAATCTTTAATAACATCTTACGATACGACGAGCAATACTAACAATGGCAACACAGGTAACAACACAAAACATAAGATCAGCAATAAACAAAAGTGACATTATTTTTTGATTATAAACCAAACAAAACATTAAGTACAATATTCGAGAATCCAAATACCTAAATTACAACAAAACAACGTTGTTTATGAGATTCCTTGTAGCGGTAACAATGACAACAATTGCAGATTAGTTTATATCAGAACAAAACAGGAAGCTTGGAAACTAGAATGAGTGAACACAAAGGTGATATTAACAAAAATAAACAGAGTATGTACTACATTCTCACAACATATAACATACAAACAACCCAGCGGTAAAAGGTAATCTATAAAAAATTAATAGGTAATATAACGAATGTATTTACAATATTCTGCTTCCAGTACCCGTTGCTCTTAGCACGGAGCATGTCCTAGGATGCATTATTTGAATATATCCCTCGAACGGATTTTAGAATTCATTATTTCTAAAGCATAAAATAATGTGTACATCTATATTTATATACATATTTTTATTTATTTTATTTATTTGAATTAATTAATTATTTAGCTTAAGTTCTTTGTTATAAAGGGATAAAGAAAAATTAGACACCAGCAGAATGTAAAGCATTTTTTTAATCCCTATATCCGTCGTCAGCATTCTTTATATCTATCTACAAGGTAGTTTCAATTAATTTTTCTATTTAAACAAACTTATCAAAAAAATAGGATATAAAAATTTTAAATTTTTCATTATATTTCATAGATGATAGAGTTTTTTGAAATTGTTTTACACTCTTAAACACTATCGGCCTTATGCATAAAAACTTAAAGCAGCTTTTTGTCTCGTTGTTAAGCTAAGTTTCTTAAAGTTGTATTCAAAAAAGGTTTTACCTTAACATCCCTTTATTCAACCTACATTAACTTTAAGTATTTTAAAGTAGGAAAGAACCTGCTTTAAATCTAATATAAAGTGAAATTTGTATTTTTTTATTTTACAAAATTTTGATTAAAAACAAATTGTGTTGATACTGACGAATGGATACCTTAAATTTCATCAGTAGGATTGGTAAGCAATTTTGTTTGCAAAAAAAAAATTAAATGTATATAGTACTATAAAAATTACAAGCTACCATCGGCCAAGAATTTACAGAAAAAAGAATTGATGGCTTCTCCATTCCGGATGACTAATTTAAAAAAAAATATTGGTTTAAAAAAGAAACCGTAACCGGAGAATTATTAACCTTATAAAAGAAGACATTGTAGTGGACAAAAGAGGTTGTGGGACATCACCTGAAACGCAGGTTTTAGTAGCTTTACGTGGTTGGGACGGCGAGAAGTATATAAGTTAAATATTTTTTAATGGTAAAATTAACATTTTTTTTTATATTTCAAACTATGCTGGTCACCTTCATGGGTTGGCACAAACTACGGTTAGTCGGATTTGCTCAAAAGATGCTTGAGCTTTGGCTAAACATGCTAAATATAAAATTAAAATGCCAACATCTCTTGAAGCTAAGGTGAAATTGGCGAAATAATTTAAAGCGATACGAAAGTTTCCTGGTGTAATTGGTGCTATTGATGGAACACACATAAAGATAATATACAAAATACTTTGTAAATTTTTCGTAAATCTTGCAATTTTACTTTTTTGTGTTTTTTTTTTATTAAATAGATTATTAAAATAAAACATGCAAATTTTACTGAAAAAAATAAAAACTGTTTTGGCACATTTAAGTACCCGGATAAAATAATATTCAAAAAGTGACAACTGAAAATAATGGCCTTGCCAGAATCAAACTACAAAATTTGTTAAAGTATTTATTATTTTTAAAGTATTTATTGGTTAAAGTACTGTTACATAAATGCATACATTTTTTTAAAAAAAGGTCTGTTAGGCTTAAAGTGTTTATTAACTAATGTGAACTTTAAAGTAAGACTTTTTTGCATACGGCCGTATTTCTTTATATTATACTACCAAGCAAACACAATCCTTCTTTATTTTATTCTCTTTATATATTTTCTTTACTTGAAAATAGTTATATCTGTCTTGCTGTTAGCCAGCCTTTCGTTAGAAATTAACAACAATTAGACAATTTTGAAATTGTACATTATTAACCGACTTCATTTGATTACTAACACAATTATGTCGAAGTTAACAATGTCAAAGCCGTACCCGCTTTGCGAAATTATATGAATTTTAATTTTTTTATTTAAAAAATAGTTCAAAAGAAAATTAAAATTCATATATTTTATTTATTATTAATATATATAAAATAGCAAAAACATTTTAAATTATGAAAAACCTAAGAAATTTCAATAATAAAATTATGACCAAATATTTCTTTTCCAAATAACTTAGAAAAAACTATATTTATATAATTTTACTTGCTGCATTTTTGATCTTTATTAGTACGCGTTCAAACATGATCTGGGTTTTAAATAAAACTGTACAAATAAAAAGGCCACATGAAAACGATGTGAAACAACGAATCTTTTTTAACAGAATATAGGAAAAATACACGAACAATTGCCACACGAAGAAACATTCCTTCTACTGAAAATTTAGGAATATCCGTGGTAATCAATATGTTCTTTTTGTGTCGCACAGAGGAGTATTTGGCCTGAAAAGCTGGCCAAAATTATTGAACGTGTTTTTTGAATTAAAAGTTTTAGTTTTTTGATAGTTTTAGATGTAGTATGATATAAAAAGTCTAGTGGCAGATTTTCAAAAAATTACACTGCGCATCAAAAGTACACTGCGCAACAAAAAAATTTTTCTCTACCCTAGAAATAAAAGTATGTGGACTATATGGATTTTGATGCCCTAAATTCAAATCTGTTTTCCGTTTTTCTCTAGTACGTAATGGTTCTCTTTTAAAGGCGTGGCATACGTCACCTCCTTAATCATTGGGTTGCCTTATATATTTTGCCATAAGTTGAAAATGTGTTCTCCGATTTTAAAAGCAGGAGGATCAGAAGATGCACCAGAAAATTCTGCTTAAACTAACCATACACATTTATTTTATATCTATTACTATTTTGAAGTTATTAATGGCAAAAAAATTTTACATGCAAAATGCGTCAAATTTTTTGTTTTCAAAATGCAATAAAAAAATTTAAGAACCAAGAAGTAAAAATTTTAAAGTTTTTTCTAAAAGCCCAATTCCTGTGGAATAAAAGAGGGTATAAATCGCAAAACTCAATTAGCAAATGTTGATTTTAAAGGTTTAAACTCATTCTTGACATACTGTATGTACATACATACATATGATTTACAGTTTATTTAAAAAAATTGAAAATTGTAAGGCTCTTATAAAACATGCATTTAGCGTTTGTGCTTAAAAAGCGGTCGTCTTTTCGCTGTGCCGAAAGCCAATATCTTTTGAAACAATTTTTGAAATTTTTCAAACACTGCTTCAGTGCTAATATGTCCCCATCCCCTTGACATTTTGAAATTTCGATCAATTTTCTGACCAAAAAATCCAATTTCTTGTCAATGGTTCCAGCATTAGATTTTTCCACTATTTGGAATAGCTGTAATCTTGTGTAATCTTGTTCCATGTTGACTCTCGAAGTTACAAAACGGTTTTGATAAAAATGGTGTGCAATAACCCTTTAAAAGTATTTTTAAGCGCATGCTTTTATGCCTTAATTGGATGGTAGCCTGATACCTGTGCGCCCATGTATTTTTTATGTACCTGTATTTATTTTTTCTAAACTTATTTTTGTCATTAATTTTTTTAATAATTATTCTATTAGGTACATACATATATTTATATTTTTAACAAATAATGTTTTGTAGAGCAGGTATATAAAAATATCTTTTGTGGGGATGTGTGTGACATTCACTTAAAACTATTATGGATAATTAAGAATTTTTGCAATTTATAATTACATATAGGCAGGTATTAATATTGTGAGGTGTTAAAAGTGATGTGAATAAGAGTTGAAATCAATAAATCAAAATACATAAAAGTTTATGACGATATAAATGTATAAGAAAAAGTGCCCGATGAGAAAAAATAGAAGAAATGTATTAATTTAAAAAATCGTTAAAAATAATGTTTTTTTTTAGCTTTTGAACGAATTGTTTCAACATGAATATTCAACATATTTTAATTTTCTTTTTTCTTTTTTAAATAACTTTTGATCAAACCTTTCTGCGAAAAAAATAATCTTTGTTAAGCCTTTATTCGTTTAGCCGCAAAAATATCATATAAACATCCAGAAACCGAAAAAAACATTTAAATCTCATATAATTTTCTTCACTTTCCTGACTTTAGCAGGGTCTCAGAGCTACAAATCGCAACTAAAAGTCTTCAAAATTTACAATATAATGTAAAATATTGTTGTCTGTCGAGCTGCGTACTTAGTTCTTTAGATTTCTTAAAATTCAGATTTGCCTTTTTAGCCAGCTTTTTGGTTGACATACTCCTCTGTGTGTCGGTTGAAATTACCTTCTCGATTCCTGAGTAATATATTTCTAAAGTATTATATTACATACATCTTTAATTATTTATGTAATAAATGAAATTCTTCCCGCTGGGAAATCTCGAACCTGACTGAGATAATAAACATTTTTTACAAAGTAAGCATTGAGAGAACGAGTTTTACAACAGAAAGCTTAAAGGCCGGGGCACATAGAATCCGGCATACGTTATACTTTAACGTACTCAACTGAAATCAAAGTAACAACGGAAGAGATTGAAGGCCGGGGCACATAGAATCCGTCATACGTTATACTTTAAAGCTCTCAGTTGAAATCAAAGTAACAAAGTTGACACAATGAGTGCTTTGTTGACGGACATTTAATCAGAAAAGAAAACGCGAGAAAAGCTTTTTTCTCCATTTTACTCTATTAAATTAAATTATTTTGTTGTATTTTGTGTTATTTTTGCTTACACTCTACACAAAAATTTAACTTTGAGAGAGAGTTTTGTTTCTCTCTATTTATAGCTTTCAACGTACTTCAAAAGTTAAAAGTTGCCCAACTTTCGTACTTTGCGTTGAAGGAGACGTACTGATTGTGACAACACTCATTAGAAAAGCTGTATTTCAACTTTCTTGTACGTTGAAAAATACGACGTATAGCGTATGACAGATTCTATGTGCCCCGGCCTTTAAGAATTCAGCAAAAAATAAACAAAACAATGAACAAAAATAAATCAGCCAAGTGCGAGTTAGACTCACACATCGTGTAGGGTTCCGTATTATGTTTAGTACTACTTTAAAAATTCAAGTTGTTAATTTTTTCAAGTCTTATGAGGCAACCTTTAATTTTAAAATTAAAATCATATTTACGAAAATTGCATCACTATTGGAACAACACCTTTTAAATTTTAGTATTTGTTGGAATAGCGGCCATGGTAATACACTTTCTATAAAAATATCAGGCGCTGATGGACCACCCTTTAGTCATTAGTAAATGGTGTAGCGGCCGAAGAATAACATCTACTGTAAACATTTCAAGTCATCTCTCTGTCGGAACACCCTTTAATTTTGTTATTTTTTATAGCGGCCATATCATTTCTCTTTCTATGAATATATCAAGAGTCTATCTTTTACGATTAAAAAAATAAGTCACTATACGTGAAAAACATGCCACTGTTGGAACACCCTTTAATTTTTAGTAATCGTCATAGCGGCCGTGGCAACACATCGAATCTTCTGTGCAAATTATAAGAGTCTACCTATTACGGTTCAAAAAGTAAGGCGTTGTACATGAAAATCACGTCACTGTCGGAAAACCCTTAAACTTTTACTGTTTTTATAGAGGCCATAGTAATTACAATTTGTGAAAATTTCAAGAGTCTATCTATTATGGTTAAAAAATAGGCCTTATACATGCAAATCACACCACTATCGGAACACCCTTTAATTTTTAGGTTAATTTTTTTAGACTTGTTTATAAAGCCAACTAAGTTTTAATTACTGTTTGTAAATTTTGAGTCTATGCCTCCTACAGTTCAATAAATAAGCACATATTCGTGAATAACACCTCTCTATCGAAACACCCTATAAGTTTTAGTATATGCTACTATAGCGGCAACCGGTATACATTAACTGTGAAAATTTCAAGAGTCTACCTATTACGGTTTCAGAGATAAAAGGCGCTGACAGACGGGCAGACATTGTAGCGAAAACAATAGGGTTTCGTTTTTACCCTTCGGGTACGGAACCCTAAAAAAGGACATTGACAATATTAGCGCCAGTTATTATAGGGTTGTAATAGAAAATAGTTTTTTCAAATAAATTTGTCTTTTATGTTTGTGTTTATAACGAGTGATTTTTTAAGAGCTTGAGAACTTTTTTTTTTTAAAAAACGCATAAAATTTGCAAAATCTCATCGGTTTTTTATTTGAAACGTTAGATTGGTCCATGACATTTACTTTTTGAAGATAATTTCATTTAAATGTTGACCGCGGCTGCGTCTTAGGTGGTCCATTCGGAAAGTCCAATTTTGGGCAACTTTTTCGAGCATTTCGGCCGGAATAGCCCGAATTTCTTCGGAAATGTTGTCTTCCAAAGCTGGAATAGTTGCTGGCTTATTTCTGTAGACTTTAGACTTGACGTAGCCCCACAAAAAATAGTCTAAAGGCGTCAAATCGCATGATCTTGGTGGCCAACTTACCGGTCCATTTCTTGAGATGAATTGTTCTCCGAAGTTTTCCCTCAAAATGGCCATAGAATCGCGAGCTGTGTGGCATGTAGCGCCATCTTGTTGAAACCACATGTCAACCAAGTTCAGTTGTTCCATTTTTGGCAACAAAAAGTTTGTTAGCATCGAACGATAGCGATCGCCATTCACCGTAACGTTGCGTCCAACAGCATCTTTGAAAAAATACGGTCCAATGATTCCACCAGCGTACAAACCACACCAAACAGTGCATTTTTCGGGATGCATGGGCAGTTCTTGAACGGCATCTGGTTGCTCTTCACTCCAAATGCGGCAATTTTGCTTATTTACGTAGCCATTGAACCAGAAATGAGCCTCATCGCTGAACAAAATTTGTCGATAAAACACATTTCGAACCGAACACTGATTTTGGTAATAAAATTCAATGATTTGCAAGCGTTGCTCGTTAGTAAGTCTATTCATGATGAAATGTCAAAGCATACTGAGCATCTTTCTCTTTGGCACCATGTCTGAAATCTCACGTGATCTGTCAAATACTAATGCATGAAAATCCTAACCTCAAAAAAATCACCCATTACATGTGTGTAATCATGCTTAACTAATTTTAAAATTATAAATGTGAAAACCAAAATATTGTTTTAACTGTAAGTCACTATTGATAAATATTTCTGTTGGTAATTTGTAACTTATAATGATGTTTTTTATATTTTATGTAAATAAACAAATCCCTTGATAAAGTGAGCATGAACATACTATTCACGAAACGTCGGCAAAATATGTAATAAATAGTCTGCATTTTTATTAACATAAAACAAGTTAGGCCTTGAAAGCTTAAAACTAAAATAAATAACAAATAAAAAACAAGTAAAAGTGCTATATTCGGCCGTGCCGAATCTTCTATACCCTTCACCACGGTGATTTTATTTATACAGACATGTACAGCATTATCCATATTGTAAAGAAATAGAAGACAAATGAAAACAAATTCCGTTTGCTACAATTGTCGCCGTGTTGTCAGCTACTTAATTATATTGAAGCCGACAGCTACATCGTAAGCTCTGACATTGTTGTAAAAATACTTATTTTGCTTTTAAAAAATTAAAAAACTTTTTCAAAAACTTTTAAATATTTCCTCCAATACTTTTTGTTTGTATATGAATTTGTAATTTACAATTTTGTGACATTTTCTTTTGTTGAATAAAATACAAATTAGCCTAAGTTGACGACAGCCACAACGGTGGTCGTGTAGCCATGTAGCTTTGCTGGCTTCAAAAGAATCGTTTACCTATAAACGTGTGTATTTTATTTTTGACAGTTTGTAGTCGGTATCCTGATGATGTCTATGTGTTTAATGCACCTAGGCTTTAAAACAGAGATATCATCTATTTAAAAATCAAACACATTTAAAATAAAACTCAAACGCATTTAAAAAAATATGTTACTCTATATACACACATACATACATATGTATAATCTTAATATTAATTATATGTTATGTTACAGTCATGATTTTCATTTTCAAAGAAATATTGAAATTTTTGTTTTAATATTTCTAAAAATGTGTGTAAAAATTTTTTGTAAAAATAATTTTTTAAAAATTTTTTGTAAAATTTTGTTCGAAAATTTTTGGAAAATTTTAAAAAAAAAAATTTTTTTAAATATTTTTCTGTAAAATATATTTTTGAAAATGTTTTGTAATTTTTTTTGTAAAAATTTTTTTTTTGGAAATTTTTAAAATTTTTTTTTTTTTAATTTTTAAAAAATTTTTTTTTTGTTAAATTTAGGACCTTTCTGCAGTCTATATTGAGTTAGAATGGTCAGACTAAAGCAAAAAAAAAATCCTTACAAAAAAAAAAATTTCCTCATATTGACACATGGGGGGTCCTTTTAACTGCTCCTATTTATCAGTGGGTACCCTGTGGGTCCATTGGCTACCTCTATGTGTATTGCTTTCTATTAAGGTCACTAATACAAATCAAAGCAGAAAAACCCTACCAATCTAAAAACAAACAAAAATCGCCCCTCGCAGGGGGTTATTGATCCCCCGAGATCTGTATGCACTCTTTGCGATCTACCTGTCGCAGTCTAATATTTATTTGAGAAAAAAAGGCAAAACAGAATCATTAAAGCTGAAAAAAATTTAAAAAAAACCTGAAAAAACGTGAAAAAAATATAGGTTGTCGTGGTTTTTGGCCCGTAGCCTCCAAAGGAATGATCCGATGTTGCTGAATTGCAATACCAAAATTTTCGAAACTATGCCTGACAGATTGGTGTGCTTAAATTTTTTGTATCTCTTCTGGTGCCTTGGCAAATGACATTACCACACTAACACGGACAGACGGATAGACGGACAGACGGACATCGCTTAATCAACTTCTTTATATATAAGGATCCAGAATATATATACTTTATGGGGTCGGAAATGAATATTGTAGAAATTACACACGGAATGACAAACTTATATATACCCTTTCCACCTGTGGTGAAGGGTATAAAAATATGTTACTCTATATACACACATACATACATATGTATAATCTTAATATTAATTATATGTTATGTTACAGTCATGATTTTCATTTTCAAAGAAATATTGAAATTTTTGTTTTAATATTTCGAAAATTGTGTGTAAAAATTTTTTGTAAAAATATTTTTTTAAAAATTTTTTGTAAAATTTTATTCGAAAAATTTTTGGAAAATTTTTTAAAAAAATTTTTTTTTGAATATTTTTCTGTAAAATATCTTTTTGAATATGCTTTGTAAATTTTTTTGTAAATATTTTTAAAAAAAATTTTAAAATTTTTTAAAAAAAATTTTTTTTTAAAAATTTGATTGAAATTTTTTGTTAAATTTTGGACCTTTCTCCAATCTATATTGAGTTAGAATGGTCAGACTAAAGCAAAAAAAAAAATCCTTACAAATAAAAAATTTCCTCATATTGACACATGGGGGTTCCTTTTAATTGCTCCTATTTATCAGTGGGTACCCTGTGGGTCCATTTGCTACCTCTATGTGTATTGCTTTCTATTAAGGTCACTAACACAAATCAAAGCAGAAAAACCCTACCAATCTAAAAACAAACAAAAATCGCCCCTCGCAGGGGGTTATTGATCCCCCGAGATCTGTATGCACTCCTTGCGATCTACCTGTCGCAGTCTAATATTTATTTGAGAAAAAAAGGCAAAACATTATCACTAAAGCTGAAAAAATTAAAAAAAAACCTGAAAACGCGTGAAAAAAATATAGGTGGGCGTGGTTTTTGGCCCGCAGCCTCCAAAGGAATGATCCGATGTTGCTGAATTGCAATACCAAAATTTTCGAAACTATGCTTGACAGATTGGTGTGCTTAAATTTTTTGTATCTCTTCTGGTGCCTTGGCAAATGACATTACCACACTAACACGGACAGACGGACAGACGGATAGACGGACATCGCTTAATCAACTTCTTTATATATAAGGATCCAGAATATATATACTTTATGGGGTCGGAAATGAATATTGTAGAAATTACACACGGAATGACAAACTTATATATATCCTTTCCACCTGTGGTGAAGGGTATAAAAATATGTTACTCTATATACACACATACATACATATGTATAATCTTAATATTAATTATATGTTATGTTACAGTCATGATTTTCATTTTCAAAGAAATATTGAAATTTTTGTTTTAATATTTCGAAAATTGTGTGTAAAAATTTTTTGTAAAAATATTTTTTTAAAAATTTTTTGTAAAATTTTATTCGAAAAATTTTTGGAAAATTTTTTAAAAAATTTTTTTTTCGAATATTTTTCTGTAAAATATCTTTTTGAATATGCTTTGTAAATTTTTTTGTAAATATTTTTAAAAAAAATTTTAAAATTTTTTAAAAAAAATTTTTTTTTAAAAATTTGATTGAAATTTTTTGTTAAATTTTGGACCTTTCTCCAATCTATATTGAGTTAGAATGGTCAGACTAAAGCAAAAAAAAAATCCTTACAAATAAAAAATTTCCTCATATTGACACATGGGGGTTCCTTTTAATTGCTCCTATTTATCAGTGGGTACCCTGTGGGTCCATTTGCTACCTCTATGTGTATTGCTTTCTATTAAGGTCACTAACACAAATCAAAGCAGAAAAACCCTACCAATATAAAAACAAACAAAAATCGCCCCTCGCAGGGGGTTATTGATCCCCCGAGATCTGTATGCACTCCTTGCGATCTACCTGTCGCAGTCTAATATTTATTTGAGAAAAAAAGGCAAAACATTATCACTAAAGCTGAAAAAAATAAAAAAAAACCTGAAAACGCGTGAAAAAAATATAGGTGGGCGTGGTTTTTGGCCCGCAGCCTCCAAAGGAATGATCCGATGTTGCTGAATTGCAATACCAAAATTTTCGAAACTATGCTTGACAGATTGGTGTGCTTAAATTTTTTGTATCTCTTCTGGTGCCTTGGCAAATGACATTACCACACTAACACGGACAGACGGACAGACGGATAGACGGACAGACGGACATCGCTTAATCAACTTCTCTATGTATAAGGATCCAGAATATATATACTTTATGGGGTCGGAAATGAATATTGTAGAAATTACACACGGAATGACAAACTTATATATACCCTTTCCACCTGTGGTGAAGGGTATAAAAATATGTTACTCTATATACACACATACATACATATGTATAATCTTAATATTAATTATATGTTATGTTACAGTCATGATTTTCATTTTCAAAGAAATATTGAAATTTTTTTTTAATATTTCTAAAATTGTGTGTAAAAATTTTTTTTTTTAGTCACATATCTACGATTTTCAAGAAACGTGTGATGAAATTCAACTTTACTAAGCATCAATTATATGAATAAAACCAAAAAGAGGCAAAAAAATCTCAGCATTGTAATATGACCACCGTCGATTTCATACCCACACGAAAGATATTCATATTATAATTTAAAAGACAAAAGGTTTAGTAACTAACGAAATTACAAAAACCGCTTATACCGAAGACTCGAGTTAATCGCTATTTTTTACAAATTTTTTAATTTAGCAATAGTAGTTTTTATTTTTGGATACTTTTGCTTGTATCGTTTGTAACAAATAAAGGTTTTGGTTATTATTTTCTGTATTGAGACTACGTACTACATATTATAGAAAAATATGCTTAATTATTCCGTTTTGTAATTGTAAATTATATACTATAGGTCATATTCATAAAAAAGTTTATTAAATAAATATTTAAAGAAAATATGTTAATAAAGCCTTTATTAATTAAAAATATTTTTTTAATTATTTAAAAATATTTTTTACGTATTTGTATTTGCTGACAGTTTCAATTTAACTTGGGACCAACAAAATTAAAATAGGAAAAATTTTCTAATAGATAAATACATATATTAAATAGTTGTAAAAGTTATACCAAGTTTGCGAGCGTTTTTTCCTTTTATATTTTTCCATATGTACGTTACTATATTATTTAAGGAACTTGTATTATAATTAAAAAATTGTTATGAGACAATTTAATAAAAAATAAATTCGCGTTCTTTTGATAGAAACGAATTTATTCTTTTAAATATTACTGCAGTCTCAGCAAATATACGTGTTTATTACGTCAATGTATTTTCCTTGCTGTAAGGGAAATAATAATAGTTTTCTACCACTCAACACTTTTGGAAGGGTTCTTGCAACTTGCTAAAGTTTTCCTTATTGTACCCTACAATAATGCATTAGGGCATAAATAAGATGAGAGTATACATATATAAATATATAGATATGTGTGTGATAATTTTTTACAATGTTTATAAATATGGACTTGAAAAATTATAAATAAATATTAATTTAAAAGTATTTTTCAATTGTAGCGTCGTCCTGAACTAACTATAATTTTGTTTACTTCTTGAGTTTTTTTGCTGAATGAATACGATATTTGTTCTGATTCTTGCTTTTTGCTGCTTATTTTACCTTAGAGACTTTTTAATTCTTTTTTCATTGGTTTTAATGAGCTCCTGCCTCATGAATAATTAAGTTTCGTTTGAATTTAGATGAATAATTTTTCTTGGTTTTGGCATATTACTTTGTTTTTACCTCAAATGTCCATCCCTTTTTTAAGTATTTGTGGAAAATTTATATTTATATAGAACAAAGAGAAATATTTAAAAAAATAGAAAACTGGATTTATTGCAGTAAAACAATTATGTTTCTTATTAAAGCAAGTAAAAAAACCGAAAATATAGTTCAAGTTTAACAAAGAGGATGCAATGAAAAGAAATATTTTTTAATTATTTAGTAACCAACTTTTCTTATTAAATAAATAATATTTTAATTAGTATTTTATTACGACTTATTGTGGAATCTAAGGCTTTTTTTTTGTAAAATAATTCAGATTTTTTTTCTATATTTATTTAATAATTATTAAAATTATATTAGAAATTAAAAATAAATTTTAAAATATCAAGTTGATCGCATCTAATATTGTAAAACTTAAACTCCATTTTGTACTTAAAATTATTATTACCTTTTACCTTTTTTTTGCTTTAGTCTGACCATTCTAACTCAATATAGATTGGAGAAAGGTCCAAAATTTAACAAAAAATTTCAATCAAATTTTTAAAAAAAAATTTTTTTTAAAAAATTTTAAAATTTTTTTTTCGAATATTTTTCTGTAAAATATCTTTTTGAATATGCTTTGTAAATTTTTTTGTAAATATTTTTAAAAAAAATTTTAAAATTTTTTAAAAAAAATTTTTTTTTAAAAATTTGATTGAAATTTTTTGTTAAATTTTGGACCTTTCTCCAATCTATATTGAGTTAGAATGGTCAGACTAAAGCAAAAAAAAAATCCTTACAAATAAAAAATTTCCTCATATTGACACATGGGGGTTCCTTTTAATTGCTCCTATTTATCAGTGGGTACCCTGTGGGTCCATTTGCTACCTCTATGTGTATTGCTTTCTATTAAGGTCACTAACACAAATCAAAGCAGAAAAACCCTACCAATATAAAAACAAACAAAAATCGCCCCTCGCAGGGGGTTATTGATCCCCCGAGATCTGTATGCACTCCTTGCGATCTACCTGTCGCAGTCTAATATTTATTTGAGAAAAAAAGGCAAAACATTATCACTAAAGCTGAAAAAATTAAAAAAAAACCTGAAAACGCGTGAAAAAAATATAGGTGGGCGTGGTTTTTGGCCCGCAGCCTCCAAAGGAATGATCCGATGTTGCTGAATTGCAATACCAAAATTTTCGAAACTATGCTTGACAGATTGGTGTGCTTAAATTTTTTGTATCTCTTCTGGTGCCTTGGCAAATGACATTACCACACTAACACGGACAGACGGACAGACGGATAGACGGACAGACGGACAGACGGACAGACGGACATCGCTTAATCAACTTCTCTATGTATAGGGATCCAGAATATATATACTTTATGGGGTCGGAAATGAATATTGTAGAAATTACACACGGAATGACAAACTTATATATACCCTTTCCACCTGTGGTGAAGGGTATAAAAATATGTTACTCTATATACACACATACATACATATGTATAATCTTAATATTAATTATATGTTATGTTACAGTCATGATTTTCATTTTCAAAGAAATATTGAAATTTTTTTTTAATATTTCTAAAATTGTGTGTAAAAATTTTTTGTAAAAATAATTTTTTAAAAATTTTTTGTAAAATTTTGTTTGAAAATTTTTTGGAAAATTTAAAAAAAAAAAATTTTTTAATATTTTTCTGTAAAATATATTTTTGAAAATGTTTTGTAAATTTTTTTGTAAAAATTTTTTTTTGGAAATTTTTAAAAAAATTATTTTTTTAAAACTTTTAAAAAAAATTTTTTTGTTAAATTTAGGACCTTTCTGCAGTCTATATTGAGTTAGAATGGTCAGACTAAAGCAAAAAAAAAATCATTACAAAAAAAAAATTTCCTCATATTGACACATGGGGGGTCCTTTTAACTGCTCCTATTTATCAGTGGGTACCCTGTGGGTCCATTGGCTACCTCTATGTGTATTGCTTTCTATTAAGGTCACTAATACAAATCAAAGCAGAAAAACCCTACCAATCTAAAAACAAACAAAAATCGCTGAATTGCAATACCAAAATTTTCGAAACTATGCTTGACAGATTGGTGTGCTTAAATTTTTTGTATCTCTTCTGGTGCCTTGGCAAATGACATTACCACACTAACACGGACAGACGGACAGACGGATAGACGGACAGACGGACAGACGGACATCGCTTAATCAACTTCTCTATGTATAAGGATCCAGAATATATATACTTTATGGGGTCGGAAATGAATATTGTAGAAATTACACACGGAATGACAAACTTATATATACCCTTTCCACCTGTGGTGAAGGGTATAAAAATATGTTACTCTATATACACACATACATACATATGTATAATCTTAATATTAATTATATGTTATGTTACAGTCATGATTTTCATTTTCAAAGAAATATTGAAATTTTTGTTTTAATATTTCTAAAATTGTGTGTAAAAATTTTTTGTAAAAATAATTTTTTAAAAATTTTTTGTCAAATTTTGTTCGAAAATTTTTTGGAAAATTTTTAAAAAAAAATTTTTTTTAATATTTTTCTGTAAAATATATTTTTGAAAATGTTTTGTAAATTTTTTTGTAAAAATTTTTTTTTGGAAATTTTTAAAAAAAAATTTTTTTTACATTTTTAAAAAAATTTTTTTTGTTAAATTTAGGACCTTTCTGCAGTCTATATTGAGTTAGAATGGTCAGACTAAAGCAAAAAAAAAATCCTTACAAAAAAAAAATTTCCTCATATTGACACATGGGGGTCCTTTTAACTGCTCCTATTTATCATATATTTTAAACATATTTTTAAACAGTTCATGGTTTGTTAAGTAACGCCTGCAACATAGTAGATTGCATGCGTACCATTTCTTGCATCATGCTGCTCATAGAGCTCATAAAACTGTTTAACGAATGCACTAATGTATCGATGCTTGCTTCAAGACGATTAAAATTACCAGATGGTGTTTGTTCTTTAGGATGCGATTGCAAATTAGGAGTAGAATTAGTTGTCGGTGTCGCTTTATGTACTGCTGTATGATTGGTTTTTACCATATCAGCGTATGAAACATGTTGTGTTGTTGGTTGGGCAAACTGAGGATAATGAGCATTTGCTCGATATTGTTGGTGCTTAGCAGGAGTATTTAGTTTTTGAGTGGTTTTCCTTACCATGGAACAAACTGGACAGCCTCTGTAGTTAGCAGTGTGGTTTCCACCGCAATTGCTACATTTTTTTACTTTAGAATCATCCCTTGCTTTGTCGCATTGGGCGGAACAATATAGCTCGCCACATACAACGCAAACCGGAGGCAACTTACAGTAAGCCCTAGTATGACCATATTCTTGACAATTTAGACACTGGACAGGTCCTGGACGCTTATGCGGCTCCTCTACAGTTATTTTACGGTGTAACAGGTATTTCAGATTGTAAATGGGGTGCATTTCGTTCTTCTTCAATCTGATATCTCCAGGTTCCAGTTCAACGCGAAATAGTGGTTAGGGGACACGTTCCCGATTACGGAGATTATCTACACTTTTTATTTTAAAACCCGCTTTTTGGAGTCCGGCTCTTATTTCAGCTGGATCAACGTATGAATCTACACCTATAATGACTACCTGTAGACCTTTGCTACTCTTCAGCTGGTATAAAAGTTCTTTTTGCAGTTTTCAAACTCGCTTACTGCTTTACGATAACTACTTTCATCAATAAATTGTATTTTTGTCTCATCAATGTTACCGCGCTTAATGGGAATTACATAGAATGAGTTCTCGCCAATAATTAAATTTTTTATTAAATCGTTCGAATTTTTCTCCCTTAAATAAACTGGAGGTGGTTTGAACGACTTAATTGCCGTTTTATGTACACTCGTTTCACTATCTAAGATAGCAAAACGATTATGGGAATTTATTCCGTTAGAGCCCTTGTCTTTTTGTACTTTAGCCATTAGTGCAATCTGCGAAGATTTAGGGCTTCGACCTCTTTTCAATACAGTTATGTATCTGTCCATTCCCACTTGGGTCTTGAGTTTTTCTACACTATCCATATTATCTTTGGCAACACTGTGTTCAGAAGGCGATTTGTTTGTATTTATTTTATTGTCATCGCTTAGTAAAAGTGAAGAATAAGATTGGGCACGAATAACTCGCGTAGCATTAATACACAAATTATTTTCAGTTTTTTTGTTTTTATTTAATCCAGCATTGTCAACATTTTTGTTGCTTAAATTAAACAGGCTCATTAGCCCTTATTGTTTTTATTTTATTTTAAAAGTAGCAATTCAATATACCGTTGTACAAAATAAAGAAAAGGGGAAAAAAAGAAGAAAAAAATATTTTACAAACAACTTTGTTGTTGTATTAAAACAGGTTTGTTTTTTGTTTTTGTTTTAAATTGTTCACACAATGTATGTTTTGTTTTTTGTTAATGCGAGCTTAAAAAAAAATCGCGTCCGCACTTATCAACGCCAATAACAGAACTGTTTTTTTTGTTAAATTTAGGACCTCTCTGCAGTCTATATTGAGTTAGAATGGTCAGACTAAAGCAAAAAAAAAATCCTTACAAAAAAAAAATTTCCTCATATTGACACATGGGGGGTCCTTTTAACTGCTCCTATTTATCAGTGGGTACCCTGTGGGTCCATTGGCTACCTCTATGTGTATTGCTTTCTATTAAGGTCACTAATACAAATCAAAGCAGAAAAAGCCTACCAATCTAAAAACAAACAAAAATCGCCCCTCGCAGGGGGTTATTGATCCCCCGAGATCTGTATGCACTTTTTGCGATCTACCTGTCGCAGTCTAATATTTATTTGAGAAAAAAAGGCAAAACAGAATCATTAAAGCTGAAAAATTAAAAAAAAAAACTGAAAAAACGTGAAAAAAAATATAGGTGGGCGTGGTTTTTGGCCCGTAGCCTCCAAAGGAATGATCCGATGTTGCTGAATTGCAATACCAAAATTTTCGAAACTATGCCTGACAGATTGGTGTGCTTAAATTTTTTGTATCTCTTCTGGTGCCTTGGCAAATGACATTACCACACTAACACGGACAGACGGACAGACGGACATCGCTTAATCAACTTCTCTATGTATAAGGATCCAGAATATATATACTTTATGGGGTCGGAAATGAATATTGTAGAAATTACACACAGAATGACAAACTTATATATACCCTTTCCACCTGTGGTGAAGGGTATAATAAACTGGGCCAAAAATTAAAAACTACACAACTAAGTTTTCTTTTGTATGCTTTATTCTTTCTGTATTCTTTAAAATCTGGCAATTTAATAAAATTTCCCTTAATAATAAATAAAATAAATAAAAATGTGAATATAAATAATATAAATGTATAATTTATTATTTTATGCTTTAGCAATAATAAATGCAATGGATATTGGAAGCAGAATATAATACATTCTTTGTAGTACATATTCATTTCTAATTGATTACCTTTTCCCGCTAGAGTCATCTTTTTAATTTCAGTTATTTTAGACCATTTTAAAGATAAAGCTTGGTGCTGATAAAAATTATTAATAATTAAGATAATACATTTTAGTCTTAAATAGTACTTTTGTTTAATTTGTTTCTATTTCCCTTACTGTCAAAAAAAGGCTCAATCAAAATTAAAAAATATACATATATATTCTTATTTTTTAGTACATTTTAATAATTTTTTATGATGTTTTTATTTTCCATCTGATAAAACAATGTACATAATTTGTTAAACGGCTGTTTTCTGCAAAATGGTCTCAATTGTTTTGAGATTTTGTGGTACTATCATATTTTTATTACAATTTTATCTTATGCCCCTATTACGGTTTACAACTCAACTCAGTTGAGTTGTCTAAAAGACAACTGCTACTGATGAGTTGTAATTTTTTTAAACTCTTGTTAACCGAACTAACACAGGGTTGTAAACGGTGAAACTACAACAGAGCTTAAATTCAATTTAAATTCAACTTAAAAATTTTTGAAAAGTTGAGTTGTAATTGATAATACCAAATTATAAAATTTCAACTAAGGAAGAGTTGACTTGTAAACGTAATAGGGGCCTTAATTGAGCAATTTAATTTAGAGTTCAAAGCAGTGTTGGGATCTGGCAAAGTTTAAATTGTATCGCCCCAAATATAAGATTTTACCAAATCAGCAACAATTGTACCAAAATTTAGCATTAAGTAAAAAAAAATAAGACATACATATATATATAGCTCGACATTCAAATAGAACAAATCAAAAGTTTTGGCCTTTATTTCTGTTTTCGTGTTGCTAGTTTGCTAAAAATACTTACCTATTTCATAGGCAAAAGGATTCTAATATTAGGATCTACTCTACAATTTCCAACAAGTGTTTGAAACTCCACCAAAGCCACCGGGTTTTGATTCGATAGAGTATGCCTGGAGGTATTTGGAAGAATAATTAAAGAATAATCTAATTACTAAAGAGAACTTGCGATTTCTCACTAGAAAGAATAGAAAAATAAATAAGCTGTCGTAAACTGATTGAGGCGATGTTGGCATTTAAATTTTGTAGTTCAAAAAAGGCCTTGTAACTTTAACTTGAATTAAAAAATCTTAAACATAAATCAATAATGTTGCAATTTATTTAGCTCAAGACAGGGTTAGTGAACTTTTAAATTTCAAAAGTCTATTATTGTAAGAAAAAGTAAAAAATATTGAATTAATAAAAAATATTTTTTGAATAAATTTTATATGAAATTGTACCACTGATGTCTCGATTGTATCAAATTTGGTACAACTGTACCACAAATCCCAACACTGGTTCACACATGCTCAATTAAGCTTACTCAATTAGTATTTGATAGCTGAACAACATTGAGTTCATTATTTCTAAAGCATAAAATATTGTATACATTTACATATATTATTTATGCACATATATACACGTTTTTATTTATTATTAAAACTAATAGAAAAAAGGTTTTAAATTTTTAAGTGCTAATCAATATGTCTTCTTGCGTCGATTGAAATTACCATCTCGATTCCAAGGGTAATATTTATAGCCCAATTTAGAAAGATATTACTATGGGATCGAGATTACCACGTATATTCCTAAATTTTCAGAAGAAGGAATGTACTGTGACCAGTGATACCGTTGTGCGACTAAAGTCGAAATTTGCAACCCTTTTGGTGGACTGCGACTTAATGTGCGACTTTTTCGCACTCATATAATTATGCCACTTTTCCTACCATTGCGCGACTTTTTCTCCCTTTAAAAAAAAAACGACAGACAACTCTTCCACTATGGTTGGAAGAAATGTTGGAGTGTTCAATTTAAAAAAGAAAGTCCCCCACTTGTTTCATCTTGGTTGTGTTTGCCACTCTGTGAATCTTATATACATTTCGGCGTTAAAATGCATACCGGAAGACGTAGAGAAGTTATCCAAGAACACTTTTTTAACTTTTTTCGCAGTTCAAACAGGCAAGTAGATTTTAAAGACTTGCAGAGCATTTTTGACGTTCCAAGCTTTTAAGCTTGTTAAAGCTTAAAAGATGTTATAAATATTTATATAGGCCATGAAGCTGAAACTGCAATACATGCTGAAAATATGCTTAATGCATTGCGATTAAACAAAATTTTTAAAGTTATACCAAAAACTTTGTGACGAAATATTGTTGAGGATAAACATTAATGATAAGAAACTGAGTATTTTAATATTTTTACAACCGACATTTTTTACCTCTAACAAAGATATTAACTATATTAATATAAACTTGTTAGTCTGTGGCAATAAGGAAAAAGTGCTTAAGTCTGATTTTTAAGTTCCTTTTTAAATTCCTTTTTTAAATCTTAAAACTTTACATAAGAGAGTCAAACGATGTTTTGGAAAAAAATCGTATATCTACCAAAAGTACGCAGGCGTTGCAATAAATAAGTTGTGAAAGAAGTTCTTATGCTTTAAAAATAACTTAGTAGTTTCTTAAGCTTTTTTCCAAATGCGATTAGACATTGAAAAAAGATAAGCAGAAAGTAATTTCGCTATAACTTCCTGGAAAATGGTACAAAATAATTGACTACAGAAATGAAGTTTCAAAAAATAATATGTTAAGTTGATACATACTTATATAAATGTGTATGTATATAAACACATTTTTTAAAAATAAAATGTCAATTTATATAAACTGCGTAAACTGACGTTCGTCTTTATAAAAAATAAATAAATACCAATATCATTGTATAAACTAGTCTCTAGTGAATTAAAAATAAATAGTTAAGAAAAATTCAAATACTGATTTATTAGATAAATATTAAGTTTAATTGAATTTATCTCTAAATTATAAAAATGGAGTTGGTCTGTTAATATATACACTTTTATGTACCAACGACATAAAAGTGTATATTTTTACACACAATATTATATAAAAAGCTGATTTAATCAACCTTTTTCAATGAATTGATGTTTAGTTTTTTGTTGTGTTTGAACTGTTAATTACTTTTTGTTTCGTTATTTTTGTTTTGTTTAAATAAAAAAAACGTTAAAAAAGTGTGAGTCTGTTTTTGGAAAACCGACTTTTTGTGCGACTTTATTTTGATAAAATGACTTTTTGTGCTACTTTTTCAAATTTCTCGGCGGTAACACTGACTATGACAATTGTTCATGTTTTTTTTTTCCTATATTCTGTTAAAAAAGATTCGTTGATTCACATCGTTTTTATGTGGACTTGATACATCCTATACAAAGTGAAACATTATCGTTTACATTGAGTACTATAAAAGATATGGTCTTGAAAGTGGGTAAAAGTAACCCTCATACCCATGCGAATACTCTAGAAAAACATAGCTGGGACAGTGCTCGTGGTACCCCCATGCAAAGTAAAAAATTATGATCGTGTATCTAGAGAACTGAATAAGGTAGAATTTCGCACCGTAACCCCCAAGTTAAATACAGGCTGAATTGGAATAGTGGATTTGGTACCCCCATAAAAAGTGAAAAATTATTACCGAGTTACTGGCGAACTACAATAGATAGTGTTGAACTTTGCACAAGTAACTTGAAGTAATTTTTATAAAAAAATTCACATAAAGTAAACTTAATTTTTTATGAATATGGGCAAAATACTGTACTCGGAGATGAGTACAAGTGAGTGTCTGTGCTAGAAGCAAATCACAAAAATATGAGAAAAGTTCGGGCTGCTCGTGATCGTATGTGAGTAAAAAAAAAGTCATGTGAACTTCTGTACTGCTTCATGAACTTCGCATAATTTTTGTAAGATTTATTGCATTTTTTCTATAAAGGACATTTAACAGAATCAAGAGTCCTTTTTTCAAGAGCAATTATGACGAGTTTAACAAGCCTATGATTTCACATTTTATTTATTTTTGTTTTTGTTGAATAACATATCAAATATAAGAACATATGCTTGTTGGAACATGGGCGGTGGGCGTGTCCTTGTTCCGAATTTTTCTTAATTAGGCTAAATATAACTGTCCTGCAAAGATTTAAGAATTTGTGTCAACTCCTATTTTTGTCCCATCGTTATATGGGAACAAAGCACTGTACGTCGTTTGGCCATAGTTTTCTTCGAAGTGTTTATTGTATTTTTTGTGGATGGGTGTAGCGAAGTGCAGCAGGGATAGCTAGTAAATAATATAAATGTACATATACATTATTTTCTGTTTTAGAAATAATGAATTTTAAAATTCGTTCGCAGGATACATTGAAATAATGCATTATTTTCCTAGCACATGATCCGTGTTAAGAGTTATGGATACTGGAAGCAGAATATTATACATTCTTTGTATTACCTATCCATTTCTTATTGATTACCTTTTCCCGCTGGGTGAGTTCTCGTATGGTAAATTGAGCTCAATTAAACTCTTAATTGCGAAAATTCTCTAATTACTGAATTCGAATTTAAATGCGAAATGTCAAAAAACCTAAGTCTAAGAATGTATTGGATAAGATAAGATTGTATACGTATTGGTTTTTTAGAATATTTCCCCACAAGACTACACATATTTTTTACTATCAATTTTAAATGTTAAAATTAAATATTTCTTTTGTTCTTAAGTAAGAATTTTGTATTTTTACTGATATATGCGCGAAAACCGTTCGATTGAATACTAACTTTAATTTTTTTTTTATTCTGTATTGAAAATATTCATCTCCTAAAGACACAAAAAAATACAATACTGTGAAGAAATAAATTACATATTTATTTATTTTAGTGTTAAAAATTTAAAACACATTAAATTGTAAATAAATTGTTAGTGCAAAAATTCAAAATTATTTATATCCTTAGAAAGTGCAATATATCGCTTTAAACTGTCTTAATGTAATCAAAAAATTTCATCCTCTATGTGTGTTGAATTCACGTAAATGTGAAGACATTTATAACCACTTTTTAACATTGGGAGAGTTGGCTATCTACATATGTAAGTATGTAATCTATGTACTGAACAATTTTAAGTTTTCCAGTACAAAACAAATAAATATTACTTAAATTTTTACCCACCTCATATTTATAAACTATAAAACTTATTTCAAATATATTTTAGAGCAATTGTTTTAATTTGTTTTAAAATCGATTTTAAATATACATACTTATTTTACTTTTTATAAAAATTTTTGTTTTGCTACTATTATTTGTTTTGCTACATTCTAGTTATCTAACCATAATAACAGTGTTTTTTTTCGGTTTAATCGAACCCGTGGAATCTATAGAAGCGAAAAATTTGTTTAAAATCAAGTTTATTTTATAGAACTTAAATTTATATTTTTTCAGTGCAATTAAAAGCACTAAAAGAAAACACACAATTTGCTTTGTAATTTCTTATTTCAATCGGCTGTTTTTGACATCTACAAGTTAAAAATCTACGAACAAAATACATGCGATTTTTGTTTTTGTAAAACCAACTCTACCTTGTTTATTATGCCATGGCTGTATCTATGCTTATTGAAAGGGGTTTTTGTTATGTATTTATTTTTCGCTTATTCATGTTCATGGATTTGGTTAGCTTTGATTTATTAACTCGATACACACAACGTAATATAAACTAAGACACAGATTTAATAAATACAATTGCTTAACTAAAAACAAAATGTTCAATTTTCTGTTAAAAACCAGATTTAAATGTTAGAAATAATTGCCGAAAAATATTTTGTAACACTTACAGTAAATCTCGTTTAGCTGTTGCACCGGCTACATAAAACCAACGCCAACCAGGTGTTGTTAACAAGATCACCAACAGCGCGATGAAGAGTACAGGTAAACCGAACGTCCAACCCATGTAGTACCAAAAAAGAGTCACAACCGCGGCTAGAATACCAATACCAACTGTCGCCAACACGATTCGACAATGAACTGAAGAGCACTGTGTTTGAAATTGCGATGACTGGTCGGAAAGATTTAGTTTCGTATCTATTATGATTCTGGTATTTGCACGATCGTTACTGCATTGGTATTGGTAATGATGGTGTTGTTGTTGGTTATCGCTTTGTTGTTTTGTGGCAATTTTTGTCGGGGTATTAATTGATATCTCATTTTGATTGGCAATACCGTTCTCTCTCACATCGATGTCGATAAAGATGTGTGAAGAACGGCGCTGGTCGAAACTACTGCCATCTATTTTTTGTTGGTGCTGTGGTAAAAAAAAATTTATATTGATTATTTTGTGTCAACTATTCATACTCTTTAACATTTGACAATACATTGCAACTGTTGTTAAACTTATTATTATTATTTTTGTTATTGTGACTGTGAAACTTGCGATGACGTCGTACGGCTAAATGCTGTCACAAAATGAAATGCGGTGAACGTCGCATTTGCAAATAGTAGTTAATACTCGAGCGAAAAAGAAAATTTCTTATTAGCATACTTTACGGATGCTTAAATTGTATGTCTCAATTTAAGGTTTCTAATGTATTAAGATTTAATTGCTAAAGTTTAATATGGTAACACTTTTACGTTAGTTTTTTTCATTTGGTTCTTTTGGTGTTAAAAATCAATATCAAAATATATGCCTGTAGTTATGTATATGTATGTACATAAGTAGATATGAAAGAAATGTTTAAAATCACTTTCTTTTTGTCGTAAATTTTTTATTTCGAGATTTCTGTATGTAGAAGACAGAAACAATCTTTTGCCTTTTTTTGTAACAGTTATCAAATATTTAGTTAAAATATTTTTTCTTTATATTTTATTTTCTAAAGCAGACAGTGTTGACAAATCGGCGACTATCCTGAAAGAATATAGTCATTTGCTTTTGAAGTGTGTTTTATGACAAATTTTGTATGATAATATTGTCCTTACACTTTAATTAACTATATTTATTATGCATACGGTCATAAACTTTTATATTTTTGTATTTTATCATATTATACTATATATTTGTATTTCGTGGAACTTTCGCCAAAAAAAACCGATTCATTTTTTATTTTGGCCGTAGTTTTTTCATTTAAATACTTAAGCCCCTTTCACATTATAACACTGAGTATTAAGATTTGTCAAAAACTTAATTATTATGAGAAAGTTTGATAGTGTGAAAGCAATATGTTATGAAAATGTAAAATAATACGGAAAGAAATTTGACATCCCATAATACAAAACCATTTTTTTAATTTGTCTGTTAAAATTTAGTTTATTCAAATTTGTTCAATATGTCACACATTTATTCTTAAATATAAAATAAGAAATTTGAACATATGTATACCATGCATAGATTTTTTTGCAGTGCAATAGCAACAATACATACTAATTTTAAAAAATTCTCTGATTGGGTGTCATTTAGTGTTGCTAGGGCCAGACTAAAAAAGTTACGCTTTTCTTTCCGAAAAGTTAAATTTTTTCATAAAAAGTTAAATTTTAAAATTTTGAAATTGTAGGTCGTCTTTTGTACCAAAAGTAACGAAATGTTGCCTTCAAAAGTTATGAGCATAGAGACCCACGCAAACCCTTCAGAGTATAGCTGCCAGATTTATCGTCATTTTGACGATTTTGGGTCCTAAAAATTTTGACGATTTTAAACAAACATAATTTGCAAAATTTATACTGTTAAAGCAGCCTTGAACTCATCACAGCTCTTGAAAAATTACAACAATAACTTGTTAATAATAAAATGTTACTGTCATTCTTTGGCGTTTTGCTGTTCTTACGCTTGTCTGAAACAACCATCATCGGTAGAAACTTTGAAGAGGAGGTGCAACCAATTTGATAATATTTTAGGCCTATTAAAAATAATAGCAAAAAATGTCAGACGCGTTGGTAATTCCTAGAAGCTGTTGTTGTCAGGATCTCAGAGATGTACGAACCATTAAAGAGAGTAAATATTTTTTTTTTTTTTTTGCATCAAATATTAATAATATTGACACCTTCGTTTTCAAATATATTTTATGAATTATTAACAACAGAGTACAAGAGAGTTAAAAAATTCTAAATTTGTATAATGAAATGCAAAAATTGTTGAAAATTGTAATGAGCAACTTTTTAAAAGCTAATTTGCCTAAAACTGAAAACTATTATATAATTGATTATAAAAACAAAAATTATTTTTCAGATATTGAAGACATTTATTTGGCATACTTATATTTATGACAGAGACGTATTGCCAGAAGCACAAATACGAAGAAGAAAAAGTAATATCCCCAGTAAAAAATATATGGATTAATCCATAATCGAGCAATAAAGGAGTAATGACTTGTTCATCCATTTGGAGTAGTTTATGCCTCGCTTAATACTCCAAATTGATCAATGAGGGATGTATCAGTTCGTTTTTGTTTTTTTTTTTTTCTTTGACATAACTGTCAAATGTTGATGTTTTCGTTTTATTTTTCTATTTAGTCAGTTTTGTTTTAAAGTAAAAAAGACATGTTATTAAAAAAAGCGAAAAAGTACGGGTACAGTAACAAATTGTTAAAAATATGTCAAAATTTAGTTTATAAATTTGTATTATATATGAAATTTTATGCTCTTTTAGGAGACAAAAACGTTACTCCCTTTGTGCTATTTTAGGAGACCAAAACGATTACTCTCTCTGTCGTCATTTTCAAAATCAAAGGGAGTACTCCATAAGGAGCTTAAAAGGAGTACTCGTGTCTGCGGACATGCTGTGTTAAAAATCCAATGATGTCCGGAGTTTTATGGAGTAATCCATTACTCGCAAAGGAGCGCTCCAAGATTACTCTTTGGATGATCCTATTTTTTACTGGGTCTATACATATAATAAAACTGTAATAGGTTAACTTCTGTACATGAAATATTTTTTGAATATTTTGTTGCTGGTGCGGATAGTAATCGAAATGGAATAAAAACAGCAATTTTTGGAATTTTTGTCTGTCCCATTTATAGGTACTGTAAAAAATAGAATTGTATATAAAGCCTTTGTTCCTGAGTACCTCACAGCTAGTTAGTTATAATTGATTTAATTTTTATATAGAGCTATGTGATCAGATATTATCAAGACTTGATTTTAAAAATAAAATCGAAGTTCTTGACCAAATTAATCTATTTAATATTATTAATAAAGAAAAAAGTTAGTTTTCTGAAATTATAAGAAATTTTTCCTATTTTGTTGAATCCAGGCAAAATGTATCCTAATAAAACCACAAACTTATTGGAAAAAAGTAAAAGTGTTTCTTTTCTTTTGTTTCCCGTTTTGACTTAATTTATTACAAAGGTTTTTGTCCTTCAGCAAATGTGGAAAGAGTATTTAGGTAAATATAAATAAAAAATATTAAGAAAGATCTGTATTAATAAGAATTCTGTTTTATTACTTATATTTGTTGATTTAAGAGTTTTTTGATATGTTTTGCATTTAATAAAATATGTTTTATTGGTAAAAAGTGTTTGACGTTTTTATGGCGATTTCAATAAGCTAAATTGAAGATAATGAAGATTTTTTCCCAAACAGAACTCTGAAGCTATGCAACAGTGATATCATAGCTTCAGAGTGCACACACACAATCACTGTTGCCAATTTGGAGATTTTGCAGCTAAATCTAGCGTTTTTGCAATGCCATTCATGGGGAAAATGGTATCTAAGCGGTTAGCTTAAATTGATTTTAAGAGATACAATTTTTGTCAAATATCCAATGCATTTGAACAAAGTAAACTTGCTGGGGGGAGCAAAATCATTTTATTTTGTACATAGTGACTTTGTGGTTCTTACTTCTTTCATGCGAGAACCACGACTTCTCAGCAATAGCACGTTTAGTGATGTTTTTAAAGTTAAAATAAGATATAAGTGCTAAATAACTAGCTCTGCGTTAAAATTTTATTCACAATAAGTCGATTGCTACTGTGACTATGTGGTAGGTGACATGGTATTTTTTAAAACATTTTCAAATTTTTTAGAATACCGTAAGTAACAGCATAAAAATAATCTTATTTCTTCAAAAAATATATGGGACGAATTACTCCACCATGATGAGATGTAAACAACAACTTTATATGGATGTGCTCTTGTAGGCAAGTAAGTTTTCTTGTCTTTTAGTTTGCGGGTTGCATTTGTGTCACTTCAGCAAAAGGAATTAGTTACTCGTGAACAATTAAGTTATACTTTTGAATATAATTGCAACTGTATTGCAACAGAAAAGCCTGAGGGCAATAAGTTCTTAAAAACTATGTCAGGATTTTCGACATTTCAAGTTCTGTTTCCTTACATAACCATTTAGAAGGGGTTTTATTAATAAACGTTGAAAATAGAACTATATTAAAAATAAACTAAATTTTCTTAAAATTGTACAAGTTGTTGTTTGGGAAAGGATACGAATAAATCGTATCTGATAAAAATTACTTTCAAGTTTGCCTAGAATGCGACAAACTGTCGATTACCTGAATAATTTACTTTAAATTTCATTAAATATCCCTTAGTCATTATACAATCGAACAATATCCATAATTAAAAAACTGAAAAGAAATCGCTTCAAAATTTAAATAAATTTAAATATACTGGAATTTAAATGTACTTTTTATATTTTTAGCTATTTTTCACTTCAATTACCGCTAATCAAAAATTTTGGGGTTTCTAGCGCTTTTCACTACAAACTTGGAGGAAAATAGTAAGAAAAAGTTGACAACAGTGCACACAATCTCAACGAAACTCTCACAAAGAGAACAATACATGCACAATTTTTAATCAGTAGCAGGGTTTACAGATTTTTTCACCTATTTCGCCAAAATCGAAGTGAAAAATCACCAAAACAGTTTTTTGATAAAAATTGCCTCTAATATATACAATATTTTTTATTTTTAAAATTATTTTTAACAAATCACAAAAATAAATTTAACCAAAATAGCTAAAATTATACATATATATATATATATATATATATATATATATATATATATATATATATATATATATATATATATATATATATATATATATATATAAATATTATATATATATATATATTATTATTATATATATATATATATATATATATATATATATAAATATAAATATATATATATATATAAAATATATATATATATATAAATATTTTGTTTTTATTTAAAATCATTATTGAGCACGAGAAAGGTAAAGTATTTACTTAAAACAATGAAAAATTGTGCATATTATAATAAATGGAGAACTGAACATACCCATCCTTATGGTATTTTTCACAGCGTTCTTTTTTAGAATATGTTTTATAGGAATTAAATTTATTCAACATTACTAAAGCTTAATAGTGTGTGCCACTAACCCTTTTTTAGTTCATAAAATTTATAGCATGTGTTTCGCAGTCGAATTGTAGTGTAATTCATTATTGAAATCGGTCTTTCTCTCCAGAAATTACCAGCAAATAAATTTAAAAAAAATCAAATTTTACTTTAAAATTAATCACTTAATTTGTAAAAAATATTCTTTCAACTTAGAATAAAACGAGTTTAATCCTTACTTCAAAACTTCCTTTGTATGTAAAAAATAAGTATAAAAAATTCATTGGAATTACCAGCACATCAAGTACAAAACTAATGTAGCTGTACATAATTAGATAGAATATCACATTTTTTAAAACAAAAGTGAATATTTTCTATTATGGTTCATAAGTATCCAAAAGTATGTTAGGATTTAAATAAAAAATTTAAAACAATAAATTTTGTTTGTGATAAGGAATTGCAACATTTTAAAATTTAAAGATTTTTGTAAACATACATATGAAAGTTGTAGTCAAGCTAAAGTTCGTTTTATTCTCTCTAAGAAACAATAATTTAAATTACAAATTAGGTGATAATATTAATGAAAAATTGGGAAAATTTAAATTTTTAGACCCAGCAGAGCGAAATAGTTACCTCTGTCATCAGCACTCTTCGTATCTATCAACTTTGGGTAGTGTTAAATTGTAAACTTTAAATAAAGTTTACAGAATAAAATCATATTTATCTAGATATGAAAAACATTTTTAAATATGAAAATGGAAAGACATTCGTGAACTTTAAATAAATTTATATGTTTCGAAAGTTTCCGGTTTCCAGAAGTAAAATAATATTTAAATATGAAAAACAATTTACTTTTGAAACTTACATTTTTTGTTTTCCATTTTGATATTTCTTAATTCAGTTCCACATGTTGACCAAAAGTCAACAATGAAAAATCGCCAACAATATCGCCAACTATTTTAAAAATCGCCATGTCGCCAAATCCAAAATTTTATCGCCAAATCTTTTGGCGAGAAATCGAGATATCTGACAACCCTGTTCAGTAGCACGCCAACTTTCAACAAAGTTTGAAATAATATTTATTATTTAAATATAAAAAATATTTTTTTTAGTTTTCGTATTAGATTAATATAAATCAGGCTTTCATTTAATAATTTTAAAGCAATAAACGTTACATTTATTTGTTTTATTTAAAAAAAAAAAATATATATACGGGTACACATGCATGAATTGTTTATTTTCATATTATTAATTTGGAAAATACGAAATTAGTTTTAATAGTTCGAAATGAAAAATAAATTAACGTAAATTTGTTTTATGGTTGAAAAAAGCTTTACACAAGGCTCTTTGACAGTAATGGGCATTTCTAAACAAGCGCTATTGTATTATTTGATTTCTCTACCTGTTAACCTTGCAGTTAAAATTTAATGTTAAGTATTATTTGCGGACGATGTCAATTGTAGCATATTAAACGGCATCTTACTTTGAGAATGTTGGGATACGTTTTTTCTGCAAAAATATATTATTTCCAAGAGAAAGTGGAGAAAAAGCAGTGAAAGTACGTAGTTATTTTAGTAAATACATAAACCATAACTGAAGCACTTATTTTAGTAAGGACAATAACCTTTATATAAAGTAAAGGTAAGGGTCTTCGGTGTGGGTTGTTTTTAAAGCAAAATCGAACAAAATATTGCAAGGACGCTGACGAAGTGGCGGGCACAGCTAGTTATACATAAACTTAATATTTTACAAAAACCTTTTGTGTGGAATTTTCACAACCATAAAATATTCATATGCTACCATTGTTGCTACTTTTTAACTCTATCTTAAGCCTGGTACTCTGTTCAGTTTTTCATGCGGAATGCTGTCAAATTACATACATAAAAAATTTGTATGAAAAAATGTTGCAGAAGTAGTACTCTGATGTGGAAAAACGTTGAAATGTTTCTGGCAACATTTTATCAAAGCTGTGAAATAAAGCAAAGGGGCATTATTTAATGTGGAATTTTTCAAGCAACAGCTGATCGCTTGGCTTTTGTTAACATTTCTAAGACAATGTGGTGTACTTAAAAACAAGAAAATCGAAAAATTCTTTCAAATCGCGAGATAAACCCCACATTTTAAATGTCAAATTTTCCTTGTGAAATAATAAATGTTGCTCAACATTTTTCACAAATTCTAACAGTGTACTAGGCTTTAACAAAAAACTTAAATTAAAATTTAAATTTAATTCAAAATTAAACGCTTTTGTATTTACTAATGTTAAACAATGTGATTTTTTTAGTGCAAAACACAAATAAATTCTCATTTTAACCAGTTTTAACAACTTTCTCTGCTTGGGTATGTTTGGTTATGAATAATGTAAAAAATGTAACCATACCACATGTGAGCAATAGGGCAATACAACAATACAACAAAGTTGACATTCGACCAGCATATTTAAAACAATGTATTTTTGACAAGACATTAGCAAAAATACGAGAGAAAAAATAATTAGCTAGGCTATCGCTTACACCTGGTATGAATTCGCCTTGGTTAGTAGCAAGGCGAATTAATAACAGGTAAACTCGAGAGCTCAGCTGACTATTTTTTGTCTCCATCTTCCAGTGTCAAAATGTACTAACATTTTTTTACAGTCGATAATGATTTATACAAAAACAAAACGTACGTATATTTATTACAGAGTTGTACTTTTTTTCGCCGCGAGTCTACCTTGTTTATTGTGTCATGGTTAGTCGAAGTTTATAATTTTGCACACATATGTAATAGAGTTAAATCGAACCAGTTCATACATTTAGTTCAATAGCTCACTTAGGGCCAGTTCTTGACTTTATATTTAAATGCGACTTTAGTTAACTTTAATTTGTGTTTAAATACAGTTTCAGTTTTTCAATATTATTTAAGTGTTCTTACTTTATTGTGGTAAAAATATGGTAGCACCACAAAATATCAAAACAATTGGAGATAGTTTTACAGCAAACAGCCGTTTAACAAAAAAGTTCATTGTTTTTGCAGACAAAAATACAAATAACATAAAAAATACTTAAAATGTACTTAAAAACAGCAAACTTGTTAAAATATACATATGTAATATTAGTATTTTAATTAAAAGGAATCAATATATTTTAATTAATTTATGTAAAATAATAAAAATACTGTCAATGGCCACACATTTTTTTATTCATGGACAAAATCAAGCTGATAAAAACATATGGTTATGTGTAAAACTTAAATAGACTTTACATGCACAAGAGTGATCGTTTAAGTTTCATTTAAGTGCGTGGTGAAAAACTAATTTTAATATTTAAATACAACTTAAAGATAAATACGAAGTCAAAAAATGGCCCTTGGTGTGCTAAAAACAATTGAGAGTAAAAATCATGAGGTTTTTAGTGTTCTGTTTTTAATATAAATGAATAATTAAAGTTAAGTTCTTACAGAGAAACCTAGTAGATTTAAACTGAAATCTTATTCAAAATCTACATCCTTTACACTGTATTTTTTGACACAAGTAAGATTTTGATATCAAGATTCATTGATTTACCTTTTGTTTTAGTTAGTACTTCATTTAATTTTTATTAGTAATTGCCAATTTTCTTATTATTCTATCACAATTTTGTAGCTTTTTATAAATTTTAATTTTTATTTTTGAAATAAAATGTCATTTTTTCTTGTACAGCGTAGTATTTTTTTAGTACAATTTGGGCAAAACCACAGTTGCATCTCGTCAAAATCTAGTGACGAAGTAGAAATCTAGTAAAAACTATTATAGCCCATTCAGGCTGCCACGAAATTAAGTAATTTCGAGCTGAAATTACGAACGAAATCTAAAGTGTTCATACTGGGCTTTTTGACATTTGAGTTAATTTCGGAAACAGCTGATCACGTTTAGTTACATTTGTATAATTAAATTATTTTGCAAAAAGCTTTCGCACAACACTTTCGTATTGATTTAAAATATACATGAATATTAAAAACAACACTACAACAAAATTAATGTAGAATTATGTATATATTTCCATTATTTCATTTGGCTTTTAAATTTTTTTTAAACAAAACGGACTTTCAAGGTTGTAAGTCTGGTCATGGTTGCAAAAAAAGTAGCTATTTCTACAAAACCAGCGTTGTCTATCGTAATTTCAAGTTAATTTCGACGAAATTAAGAAGAATGAGTTAATTTGGGCAATGGTAAAATGTATGCGAAATTACGTAATTTTTTTTTTTTTTTTTAAAGAGAAGTACCACTCAGGCAGTTAATGCCTACATAAACTGTGGTACTTCCTTTGGAAAGGGATAGTAGTAGATAAGACAGATGGTTAGTGATAGTGAAGCTTCGATTCTGGCAACACTGTAATTGCACGTTATGATTATTTTTAGAACAGTATTGCTGCGCCTCTGGTGTTATTTAGGCGAATTAGTTTGAAGCTAGCATAGCCAATTTATAATTATTTTACTTCGCCGGCGATTAAGTGCTATGTGGTAATACCGGCGAAGGAGGGCGCTGTGATATGCATTATTATAAAGAAAAATTAATACATATCAGAAAAATTGATGTTGCCACGGCTGAGATTTGAACTCGTGACCATTGCTTAGTAGTCAACGTGCTAACCACTTAAGCTACAGCACCCTCAAGTTGATTTCAAGTTGATTTCGGCCGAAATCACGAAATGACTTAATTTCGTGGCAGCCTGAACGGGCTATTAGATTTCGATTTAAATCTCATAAGTACTAGATTTCGTTCATGTGTAAATGCACTATAAGTTATTTATTCTTTCTGACTACGAATAGCAATTGAAGAATATTTTTTATACAAACTAGGAAAAATTGGAAAAACTTAAGTAGACACTAGCAGAATGGAATGCATTTTCTGGGCAGCTACGTGCGGCATCAGCATTCTTCTATTCTGTTTTTAATTTCTAGAAAATTAGCTCTTTTGTTTTGCTTCTGTAATAACTTTATCAGAAATTGAAAACATATACATTTATATTCACGTAAAATTGTGCAATTGAAAAACAATTTAAAGATTAATTATACGTAAGTGTGCACTTTTAGCTGATGTTATTTATGTTAACCGTTGAAATTAAAAAAAGAGAATATACATACATATGTCAAGATAATATTTTCTGTTAAAAAGGGACGTATATGATTAATTTATACCAAATAGATTCTAAGATTTTACTCATGTTTTAATTTACATATATAATTGTATACTTTATGGATCATCTGCTTCGCTAAATTTGTAAGAAAACTATAGCTTAGTTTAATAAGAATTGAATAATATACATATGTATGTACATATTTAGAACAAAACCAAGTTTTAATTTTTAATATAAATATAATTTGTGCAAAATATAAAATCCCGCTTATTTTCGTATTCATTACTATTATTTTAATAATTTTTATATAATACATACATACATAGGTATATTTTATTTTTACAAGTTTTACCTATCCAGTCGTCGTTTTAAAAACAGTAATATTCGGTTTGTACTCAAATAATCTTTATTTAAAAAATAATAATTTTATTAACAAAATTTAGTTTGTAATTTTCAAAGATACATAAGTAAAAAAGGAATAAATTAAAAATATATTTGGGTGAAAAAGATTATTTAAAAAAATTTAAAAAGTTTATATATGTATGTACATACGTACATATTTACATGTTATTATGCAAAAACACAACATTAGAAACGCCAGCATTAAGTGAGTATCCAAAAAAATTATTTCTCCAAGGTGGCGGAATTGCACAGTTATCTTTTTTCATGTACCGAATAGAGGGTAGATGCAAATGTCAAACTCTATATAAAACATTGTTATTCAAAATGTCATCATATCACCTTAAGTAAATTTGTTTTGGTCAGTATGATAGACATAAGCAAAAGCTGAATGACATGAAACAAAAATTTGAACGATGAAACAGTGTTGGAATTTGTGGTACAATTGTACCAAATTTCGTAAAATCTGCACATGAGTGGTACACTTCTTGCTTATTTGGTACAATTTCATATAAAGTTTATTAAAAAATGTGTTTATTCAATATTTTTTGTACTTTTTCTTACAATAACATACATTTCTAGTACCGTAGATTCCAATCCTGCCTAGAACTAACTTGCAACACTCTTGATTTATGTTGAGGATTTTTATTATCAACTTTGATAACGCTTTTATGTATATACATAAGTAATAGGTAATTAAGTTTGCAAGGCCTTTTTGTTGAACTACAGCATTTGAGCGTTTTTGTATAGACTCTGATATATTTTTCCATTTTATCTAGTGAATTCGTAAGGTCTTTTGTGGTAATTAGACGACAAGCAAGAAGCAAGTTCATAAGTAAGCCTTTTGCTTGTGAAATAGTTAAGCATTTTGGCAAAATAATTGTTAGTAAGAATTAAATATAATTTTGCCCACACATTGTTAATGTCGCAGCTTAATTACTGTAAGGAAGTTAACCCTGGTGCTATGGTTTGTAACGTTAGAAAACTTGGTCTTAGTATTAAAAGAATTGTTCGTGTCTAAAGGTCGGGGCACATAGAATCCGTCATACGTTATACGTCGACTTTTTCAACGTACAAGAAAATTGGAACACAGCTTTTCTAATGAGTGTTGTCACAATCAGCACGTCTCCGTCAACGCAAAGTACGAAGGTTGGGCAACTTTTAACGTACGTTGAAAGCTATAAAGAGACAGCTCTCTCTCTCAAAATTACATTTTTGTTTTGAGTAGAAGCAAAAATAAAACAAAATAATTTAATTTAATAGAGTAAAAGGGAGAAAAAAAACTTTTCTCGTGTTTTCTTTTCTGATTAAATATCCGTCAACAAAGTACTCATTGTGTCAACCTCTTCTGTTGTTACTTTGATTTCAATTGAGAGCTTTAAGGCCGGGGCACATAGAATCCATCATACGTTATTATTTAAAGAAGAATGAGGTAAAACAAGGATTTTTATAATAAATTAAGCCAAAATGGGAAACTAAAGACAAGAAACCCTCGTTTATGTTTTTATTAGGATACATTTTTTTTGGTCGTATAATTTTAATAGCCTGGATTCAGTTTCTAGCTCTTGACTTTCACTGTCTTCAACAAAATAGGAAATTTTTTTATAATTTTAGAAAACCAACTTTTTTCTTCATTAATAATATTAAATAGATTAATTTGGACCTGAACTTTGAGTTTTTTTTCAAAATCAAGTCTTGATAATATCTGATAACATAGCCCTATATTATAATTAACACAATTATATATATCTAGCTGTGAGGTACTCAGGAACAAAGGTGTTATGTAAAATTCAAAAATTTTTTTTTTATTTACTATCATATATTGAAGAGTTTGTTCTTTTGTCTACATCCTCAGAAAAACTTGGTCTATTTTTTGGGCTATATGCTGACGTGAACCTAATAGGCCGGCCGTTTATTTCTAAAATAATAGAAAGGTTTTCTATTTTCGTGGTGTTAAAATTGGATATAAGTTTATGAGGAATTCCTTATTGCAATAAGGACTCCTCCGCCATGCATTCGTCTATCTTGCCTATAAATTTTATAGTTTGAAATTTTAATATAATATTGCCGAATACTCTCATTTTATCATATTTTGTTTTACATTTCTCCAAAGCGTTCAGAGCTTCAAAGTAAATCTCTAATATTTTTTCATTAGATAAATCATCGTCTTTGTTATGACCAGATTCAGTTGCACTCTGTCGAGGTTCTCTTACTTGGTTTGTTTCATTTGACCAAGCGTTACTTGGTCTTGCTACGTTGTTGCCAATAGGATGAAAATCTTCTGTTGAGAAATTAAACTGAGGGTTGTTTTTGGTAAAACTTACTTTTCTTTGGTTTCTTTAGGCTCTTTGGCGGATTTCAAGATATTCGGAGTAATCATGCTGGCTACCACAACCGATGCAGTTATTGCTTCTGTGACAATTTGAGTAACCATGGCCGAACATGGCGCATTTTGAACATTGAGTTGGACCTCTAGATTTTCTAATAAACCGCTATGTTGTGAAAATACTTTATTCTAAAAATTTCTTTCTTTGAAATTTGTTTTTTGTCGAACTCGATCATGTAAATTTCGTTATCTTCGGAAGTTCTTTTGGTAATAATTTCTTTTATGTTGATTGGAGTAATATTGAAAAATTGCTTAAATTCTTCAAAAATATCTTTAGTCTCTACCTGTTGTAATCCAAATAGGATTAGCTTGAATTTCTTTTGATCCTTTATTGGGTGTGTGTAAAACTTTATCTTTCTTTCCTTTAAGGCCTTTGTTGTTTCCTCATACTGAGTTAACGTGATAGGTAAAATTTTGGTGCCAACGGACATCCTTTTATATTTGCAGGTTTCCCCGAATAACCCTATTACATTGGAAAAACTATAATCCAAGTCCACCACAATTGGCGGAATTTTTATTGAAGTCTCTTTATACTCTCCATCTTCTCAGTCAGTTTCATCCATATCGGATAATGCTTCAAATCTATTTGTATACTTCTCATCTACTTTTTGATATTTATATCTTGGATTATTTTCCCAAAATTTATTACGTTTTGTTGAAATAGCCATAAATTAGAAATTAAATTTTAAAAGCTTTTATTTTTCACGTGGAAAACAGCTGTGCGCGTCTGAATGATGTGAGTATCAATCATCAACTGAATTCTAAAATTTCAAATATAAAAGGTGCTGTCAAGTTTGAAGTACCTTTAAATCGGTAAGTTTGCGTACTTCCACTACTTTTGCTATATATTTGAACCGAGATATTAAGATACCTCTTCAAAAATTTTATTAAAATTCATCCAGTAGACATACGGACAGACAAAAATTCTAAAATTTGCTGTTTTGTATTCCATTTCGATTACTACGAGTAACTGCACCAAAATTTTCAATAAATATTTCATGTACAGAAATGCACATGTTACATATTTATAATGTTAGATATATTTTTCTTTTTATCTATTTGTGCTTCTGTCAATACGTCTCTGGCATATAAGTATTCCTAAATAAATGTCTTCAAAATCTAAAAAATTACGTTTGTTTTTATAATAAATTAAATAAAAGTTTTCAGTTTTAAGCAAACTAGTTTTTAAAGTTGCTCATTACAATTTTCAATAATTCTTGGATTTAATCATTACATAAATTTTGAATTTCTGCACTCTCGCTTGGAAACATTTTATTTATGTTGTTAATAATTCCTGAAATATGCATATTTTTGAAAACTTAGGTAAATTTTATTTATGGAATTTATATATGTAACTCAAAATCAACGTAGCAGCGTTAATATTATCAAGATTTGAAGCAAATGAAAAAAAAATCTTTACGGTCTTTAACAGCTTCTAGGAATTACCAATGCTGACATTTTTTTGAAGACAAGCTTAAGAAGATCACAACGCCAAAGAATGACAGACACCTTTTATTATTAACAAGTTATTGTTGTCATTTTTCAAGAGCGGTGCTGAGTACAAGGTGGCTTTTACATTATAAATTTTTCAAAATTTTAAATTATTTAAAATCGTCCAAATTGGGGTATAAATCGTCCAATCGTCACCATTAATTTTTAGAACATAAAATCGTCAAACTGACGATAAATCGTCAAATCTGGCAGCATCAACTTGATGCTACAGGCATAGCAGCAAAAAAATGTTGATATACAAAAGTTGTTAATTTCTCCTTTTGTAAATAAAAAAAAGGTTGTTGGTTTAGTAATTTTTTTCGTACAGTCTTTTCAGAAAAACCCGATACCACGATTGATTCGTATTTTTATCCTCTATTAAACGTATATAGTGGTTTATGTGCACGCGGGTTGGTTTTCGAGATATTACGGAAAAACTAAATTTAAAAGTAAAAAAAACACTGTAATATGTTTAATGTATAGCACCTTCATTTCTTAAATAAAAAAAATGACAACCGAAAAATCTGATTCTCCAGTCCACTGGCTTTGCATTCCATTTTTTGGAATTAAAATATAGCTAAAAATTACTGTTTCATCGAGTTCAAAATAGCTATATTTTTGTAACAGTTTGTTTACATTTTTTTCACTAGCAAAATGTTGAAATACAAAAGTTGATAAGTTCTCCTTTTGAAAATAATAAAAGGTTGACGGGCTAATAACTCTCTTTGTACAGTCTTTTCAGAAAAACACGATACCACGATTGATTCGTATTTTTATTCTCTATTAAACGTATATAGTGGTTTATGTGCACGCGGAATGGTTTTCGAGATATTAGTGAAAAACTTATAAAATTTCCCAAGTTTTGTAAATAATAAAAGGTTGCCGGGCTAATAACTTTTTTCGTACAGTCTTTTCAGAAAAACTCGATACCACGATTGATTCGTATTTTCATCCTCTATCAAACGTATATAGTGGTATATGTGCATGCGGATTGGTTTTCGAGATATTAGTGAAAAACTTATAAATTTTCCCAAGTTTTGTAAATAATAAAAGGTAGCGGGGCTAACAACTTGTTTCGTACAGTCTTTTCAGAAAAACCCGATACCACGATTGATTCGTATTTTTATCCTCTATCAAAGGTATATAGTGGTTTATGTGCACACAGAATGGTTTTCGAGATATAACGAAAAAACTAAATTTAAAAGTAAAAAAACAGAACACATTAATATGTTTAATGTACCTTCATTTTTTAAATAAAAAAAATAACAAGCGAAAAATCTGATTCTACAGTCCACTGGCTTTTCATTCCATTTTTTGGAATTAAAATATAGCTATAAATGTTTGTTTTTCATCGAGTTCAAAATAGCTATATTATTGTCAAAGTTTGTTTACATTTTTTTTACAAGCAAAAAAAATGTTGCAATACAAAAGTTGTTAAGTTCTCCTTTTGAAAATAATAAAAGGTTGCCGGGCTAATAACTCTTTTCGTACAGTCTTTTCAGAAAAATCCGATACGATTGATTCGTATTTTTATCCTCTATCAAACGTATATAGTGGTTTATGTGCACACGGAATGGTTTTCGAGATGTAACGGAAAAACTAAATTTAAAAGTAAAAAAAAACACTTTAATATGTTTAATGTACCTTCATTTTTTAAATAAAAAAAATAACAACCGAAAAATCTGATTGTACAGTCCACTGGCTTTGCATTCCATTTTTTGGAATTAAAATATAGCGAAAAATTAATGTTTTTCATCGAGTTCAAAATAGCTATATTATTGTCACAGTTTGTTTACATTTTTTTTTACAAGAAAAAAAAATTTGCAATACAAAATTCGTTAAGTTCTCCTTTTGAAAATAATAAAAGGTTGCCGTGTTAATAACTTTTTTCGTACAGTCTTTTCAGAAAAACCCGGTACCACGATTGATTCGTATTTTTATCCTCTATTAAACGTATATAGTGGTATATGTGCACGCGGAATGATTTTCGAGATATTAGTGAAAAACTTATAAATTTTCCCAAGTTTTGTAAATAATAAAAGGTAGCGGGGCTAACAACTTGTTTCGTACAGTCTTTTCAGAAAAACCCGATACCACGATTGATTCGTATTTTTATCCTCTATCAAAGGTATATAGTGGTTTATGTGCACACAGAATGGTTTTCGAGATATAACGAAAAAACTAAATTTAAAAGTAAAAAAACAGAACACATTAATATGTTTAATGTACCTTCATTTTTTAAATAAAAAAAATAACAAGCGAAAAATCTGATTCTACAGTCCACTGGCTTTTCATTCCATTTTTTGGAATTAAAATATAGCTATAAATGTTTGTTTTTCATCGAGTTCAAAATAGCTATATTATTGTCACAGTTTGTTTACATTTTTTTCACAAGCAAAGAAAATATGTTGCAATACAAAAGTTGTTATGTTCTCCTTTTGAAAATAATAAAAGGTTGCCGGGCTAATAACTCTTTTCGTACAGTCTTTTCAGAAAAACCCGATACCACGATTGATTCGTATTTTTATCCTCTATTAAACGTATATAGTGGTATATGTGCACACGGAATGATTTTCGAGATATTAGTGAAAAACTTATAAATTTTCCCAAGTTTTGTAAATAATAAAAGGTAGCGGGGCTAACAACTTGTTTCGTACAGTCTTTTCAGAAAAACCCGATACCACGATTGATTCGTATTTTTATCCTCTATCAAAGGTATATAGTGGTTTATGTGCACACAGAATGGTTTTCGAGATGTAACGGAAAAACTAAATTTAAAAGTAAAAAAAAACACTTTAATATGTTTAATGTACCTTCATTTTTTAAATAAAAAAAATAACAACCGAAAAATCTGATTGTACAGTCCACTGGCTTTGCATTCCATTTTTTGGAATTAAAATATAGCGAAAAATTAATGTTTTTCATCGAGTTCAAAATAGCTATATTATTGTCACAGTTTGTTTACATTTTTTTTTACAAGAAAAAAAAAAAAATTTGCAATACAAAATTCGTTAAGTTCTCCTTTTGAAAATAATAAAAGGTTGCCGTGTTAATAACTTTTTTCGTACAGTCTTTTCAGAAAAACCCGGTACCACGATTGATTCGTATTTTTATCCTCTATTAAACGTATATAGTGGTATATGTGCACGCGTAATGATTTTCGAGATATTAGTGAAAAACTTATAAATTTTCCCAAGTTTTGTAATTAATAAACGTTGCCGGGCTAATAACTTTTTTCGTACAGTCTTTTCAGAAAAACCCGATAGCACGATTGATTCGTATTTTTATCCTCTATCAAACGTATATAGTGGTATATGTGCACGCGGAATGGTTTTCGAGATATTAGTGAAAAACTTATGAATTTTCCCAAGTTTTGTAAATAATAAAAGGTTGCCGTGTTAATAAATTTTTTCGTACAGTCTTTTCAGAAAAACCCGCTACCACGATTGATTCGTATTTTTATCCTCTATCAAACGTATATAGTGGTATATGTGCACACGGAATGGTTTTCAAGATATTAGTGAAAAACTTATGAATTTTTACAATTTTTTTCTAATAAAAAAAGGCTGCCGGGCTAATAACTTTTTTCGTAGTCTTTTCAGAAAAACCCGATACCACGATTGATTCGTATTTTTATCCTCTATTAAACGTATATAGTGGTATATGTGCACGCGGAATGGATTTCGAGATATAACGGAAAAACTAAATTTAAAAGTAAAAAAAAAAAACACTTTAATATGTTTAATGTATAGCACCTTCATTTCTTAAATAAAAAAAATAACAACCGAAAAATCTGATTCTACAGTCCACTGGCTTTTCATTCCATTTTTTGGAATTAAAATATAGCTATAAATGTTTGTTTTTCATCGAGTTCAAAATAGCTATATTATTGTCACAGTTTGTTTACATTTTTTTCACAAGCAAAGAAAATATGTTGCAATACAAAAGTTGTTATGTTCTCCTTTTGAAAATAATAAAAGGTTGCCGGGCTAATAACTCTTTTCGTACAGTCTTTTCAGAAAAACCCGATACCACGATTGATTCGTATTTTTATCCTCTATCAAATGTATATAGTGGTATATTTGCACACGGAATGGTTTTCGAGATATTAGTGAAAAACTTATGAATTTTTACAATTTTTACTAATAAAAAAGGCTGCCGGGCTAATAACTTTTTTCGTACAGTCTTTTCAGAAAAACCCGATACCACGATTGATTCATATTTTTATCCTCTATTAAACGTATATAGTGGTATATGTGCACGCGGAAAGAATTTCGAGATATAACGGAAAATTTAAAAGTTAAAAAAAAACACTGTAATATGTTTAATGTATAGCACCTTCATTTCTTAAATAAAAATAAATTAGTCAAGTGCGAGTTACACTCACACACGTAGGGTTCCGTACTATGTTTAGTATAATTTAAATATTCCAGTTGTTTATTTCTTTATGTCTTATGGGACACCCTTAAATTTTAAAATTAAAGTAATATTCGCGAAAATTGCATCATAATTAGAACACCCTTTAAATTTTTTATAGCGGCCTTTCACTTTCTATTAAAATATCAGGAGCCTACCTATTGCGGTTAAAAAAATAAGGTAATATTCGTGAAAAACACGTTACTAATGGTCACACTTCAATTTTAAGTATTTGTTATAGCGGCCGAAGTAACACATCTACTGTAAACATTTCAAGAGGGTATCTATTACGGTTTATAAAATCTTGTCACTGTCGGAACACCCTTTAATTTTATTATTCATTATAGTGGCCATGACAACTTCCTTTCTATAAATATATTAAGAGTCTACTTATTTCGATTAAAAAATAAGTCACTATAAGTGAAAAACATGACACTGTCGGAACACCCTTTAATTTTTAGTAATTGTCATATCGGCCGTGGCAACACATCTTCTGTACAAAATTTCAAGAGTCTACCTGTTACGGTTCAAGAAATAAGGCTTTATACATGCAAATCACGTCACTGGCGGAAAACCCTTTAATTTTTATTATTTGTTATAGTGGACATAGTTATACACCTCCTGTAAAAATTTCAAGATTCCACCTATTCATTCAAAACTTAGGATATATAAATGCAAATCACGTCACTATTGGAACACCCTTTAATATTTAAGTTCAATTTTGTATACTTGTTTATAAAACAAACATAGTTTTAATTACTTTCTGCAAATTTTAAGTGGTTTCCTCTTACAGCTCAAAAAAAAAAGACATAAACGTAAATAACACGTCACTTTTGGAACACCCTACGTTTTAGTACTTTTTGCTATTGTGGCCGCAGTAGTACACTTTTGGTAAAATTTTCAAGAGTCTACCTATTATGGTTCAAAACTTAGGCCTTACACATACAAAGCACACCACTATCGGAACACCCTTTAATTTTTAGGTTTATTTTTTAGACTTGTTTTTTAGACTTATAAAGCGAACTAAGTTTTAATTACTGCTTGTAAGAAATAAACACATATTCGTCAATAACACCTCTCTATAGAGCACCCTATAAGTTTTAATATTTTTTGCTATAGCGGCCATAGTTATACACCTTTGGTAAAATTTTCAAGAGTCTACCTATTAAGGTTCAAAACTTAGGCCTTATACATGCAAATCACTCCACTATCGGAACACCCTTTAATTTTTAGGTTTATTTTTTTTAGACTTGTTTATATAGCGCACTAATTTTAATTTAGTGCTTGCATATTTTTAGTGAATTCCTCCTACAGTTCAAGAAATAAGCACATATTCGTGAATAACACCTCTCTATCGGAACACCCTAAAAGTTTTAGTATTTGCTAGTATAGCGGTCACAGTTATATACTTTCTGTAAAACTTTCAAGCGCCTACCTATTACGGTTCAAAACTTAGGCCTTATACATGCAAATCACACTACTATCGGAACACCCTTTAATTTTTAGGTTTATTTTTTTATACTTGAACTAACTTTTAATTACTGCTTACATATTTTTAGTGTATGCCTCCTACAGCTCAAAAAATAAACACATATTTGTGAATAACACCTCTCTATCGGAACACCCTATAAATTTTATTATTTGTTTCTATAGCGGCCAAAATTATACACCTTCTGTAAAAATTTAAAGATTCTACCTATTATGATTCAAAACTTAGGCCTTATAAATCAAATTAACACCACTATCGGAACACCCTTTAATATTTAAGTTCAATTTTGTATACTTGTTTATAAAACAAACATAGTTTTAATTACTGTCTGCAAATTGTAAGTGGTTTCCTCTTACAGCTCAAAAAAAAAAGACATAAACGTAAATAACACGTCACTTTTGGAACACCCTACGTTTTAGTACTTTTTGCTATTGTGGCCGCAGTAGTACACTCTTGGTAAAATTTTCAAGAGTCTACCTATTATGGTTCAAAACTTAGGCCTTACACATACAAAGCACACCACTATCGGAACACCCTTTAATTTTTAGGTTTATTTTTTAGTCTTGTTTTTTAGACTTATAAAGCGAACTAAGTTTTAATTACTGCTTGTAAGAAATAAACACATATTCGTAAATAACACCTCTCTATAGAGCACCCTATAAGTTTTAATATTTTTTGCTATAGCGGCCATAGTTATACACCTTTGGTAAAATTTTCAAGAGTCTACCTATTAAGGTTCAAAACTTAGGCCTTATACATGCAAATCACTCCACTATCGGAACACCCTTTAATTTTTAGGTTTATTTTTTTTAGACTTGTTTATATAGCGCACTAAATTTAATTTAATCGGAACACCCTTTAATTTTTAGGTTTATTTTTTTATACTTGTTTATATAGCGAACTAACTTTTAATTACTGCTTACATATTTTTAGTGTATGCCTCCTACAGCTCAAAAAATAAACACATATTTGTGAATAACACCTCTCTATCGGAACACCCTGTAAATTTTATTATTTGTTGCTATAGCGGCCAAAACTATACACCTTCTGTAAAAATTTAAAGTTTCTACTTATTATGATTCAAAACTTAGGCCTTATAAATCAAATTAACACCACTATCGGAACACCTTTTAATTTTTAGGTTTATTTTTTAGACTTGTGTATAAGGCAAACTACGTTTTTATTACAGTTTGTAAATTTTTAGTGTATGCCTCCTACAGTTCAAGAAATAAACACATATTCGTGAATAACACCTCTCTATCGGAACACCCTATAAGTTTTAATTTTTGTTGTTATAGCGGCCATCGCTATACACCTTCTGTGAAAATTTCAAAAGTCTACCTATTATGGTTCAAAACTTATGCCTTATACATGCATTTCACACCACTATCGGAACACCCTTTAATTTTTAATTTTATTTTTTTATACTTTTTTATATAGTGAACTAAGTTTTAATAACTGTTTGTAAATTTCAAGTGTATCCCTCCTACAGTTCAAGAAATAAACACATTTTCGTAAATAACACCTCTCTATTGGAACACCCTATAAGTTTTAGTATTTGTTGCTATAGCGGCAACAACTATACATCATCTGTGAAAATTTCAAGAGTCTACCTATTACGATTCCAGAGATAAAAGGCGCTGACAGACGGACAGACATTTTAGCGAAAACAATAGGGTTTCGTTTTTACACTTTGTGTACGGAACCCTAAAAATTACAACCGACAAATCTGATTCTACAGTCCACTGGCTTTTTATTCCTTTTTTTGTAAATAAAATATAGCTAAAAATTACTGTTTTTCATCGAGTTCAAAATAGATTTATTTGTTTACATTTTGAAAAAAGGTTGCTAAAACAAAAAAAAAAAAAAAAGGTTGCTAAACAAAGGTTGTTATCTTCTCCTCGACCACTTTAATTATTTTTCATTAACTTTAATGGTTGTTAATAAATTGGATTAAAATAACGTGTACTAATTTGATCAAAACACAACAATCATTGTGATTGTAAAGATACTTAAAAACTAATCTTAAGAAACATTTTCATCACAATTGCTCACTTACGCTGCACAGTGGACCATTTGACGAGAATGCGGTCAAAAATCCATAACTCTTGATTTAATTGGAATTTTGACATGCGGTTCTTTTACTTAGTAGATTGGACTTTGGTGTTTAATTTAATTTTTACTATAAAACATAAAAATTGACTAATAAGAAAAAAAGTTATAGAGGATTTCAAAATACATTAGTTGAATTTTAGTATAAAAGTAGGGTTTAAACATGTAATTAATGGTTGTTTTATACATATGTATAATATATTAATTTTTAAGTTACTTTTGCAATTAATACTTATTTTTAACTTAAATCTTGTCAGAAAATGCCAAACTTTGGTCCTCGTGAACATTTTAACTCTAATATTCACAAGGGCCAAAGGTTAGCTGTTTTGAAACAGCCCGAGTTAAAGTAAGTATCGAATAAAACTGTTACCTGTAATTGGCTCAAAATTAGCTCAGATAGAGAAGTTATAATGTAAAAGTCGTATGTTTCTATTTCAAATTATTGTAAATTTATAAAATAAATATTGATCAAATAACATAAATTGTTAAATCAAGAACAAGCTTTTATCTATATAAAAACAAGTATAACTAAGTGAACTGCACACATTTTAAAATTTACATCGATGTCTCGGCCATCAAATTTAAATATAACTAGTTGAAGTTCTCTAATTTGATTTTTTTATTTTTTGAGCTTAATTTATGACATCATTTTTTCCTTCTTAAATGTTTTAAATCTTTTATTTTCCTAAATGTGTCTGCAATACTTTGTTGAAGAGGCCAAAGGTTAGCTGTTTTGAAACAGCCCGAGTTAAAGTAAGTATCGAATAAAACTGTTACCTGTAATTGGCTCAAAATTAGCTCAGATAGAGAAGTTATAATGTAAAAGTCGTATGTTTCTATTTCAAATTATTGTAAATTTATAAAATAAATATTGATCAAATAACATAAATTGTTAAATCAAGAACAAGCTTTTATCTATATAAAAACAAGTATAACTAAGTGAACTGCACACATTTTAAAATTTACATCGATGTCTCGGCCATCAAATTTAAATATAACTAGTTGAAGTTCTCTAATTTGATTTTTTTATTTTTTGAGCTTAATTTATGACATCATTTTTTCCTTCTTAAATGTTTTAAATCTTTTATTTTCCTAAATGTGTCTGCAATACTTTGTTGAAGAGGGAAGTTCAGTTATCCATACATTAATTTCTGTCGCATTTCTAGTTGATGGGTGTAATCCGGTATAACTTTTTGTCAAGCGCAATGGAACAAAAGATACTATAAATAAATTAGCATCTGTTGAATATTCGGTAGCATTGCTTGTACTGCTTCTGGCAAGAAGATCCAACACATCCCCATTTTGAAATTAAAGTAATACTACAATTTCCAAGTTTTTTAAATGATCTGCATCATTCGTATTCCATAAACGTTCAGCAGTATGTTAAAGAAGATCTTGCAATTTTATTACTGCTGAACTTGAAGTGACACTAATAGCAGTTTGTGAAGGTAAGCATCCTTTTTGACAGAAATCTGATCTCGATACTCTGGGAAAATTCCACAAACCTTTTAATTCGTTCGCTTACGCAATTCCTTATATTGATTTTCAGTAAATTTTAAATCCAAAAACAGCAAAAACGCTTCTTCTGTAGTAAATTTCTTATCTTGAATTGGTGTAGGAATTATTTTTAAAATCCTCCTTGTGCGTCTTGGGCTCGCTTTTACTATTTTCTGGATTATTTTAATTTTATTTTTCTTATTTTGAGAAATTTCTTCATTGATATGCTCGATCTTGCGTCTTCGAGATTTTTCACTACATTCGTCAATTTGTTTTGCTGGTCGACCCTTTTTTCCACTTTCTTTGGGGGCTGTAGATGAACTTTTAAAAATAAGTTCTTGTGACACCCATTCCTGGTGACGTTTGTACAACCTTTACTTGTTTCGACAGCATTCAACGTACCGTTTATTCAAACTCTTTGCAAAATTTATGATTTTTGCTTTATGTATGTCCATTTCTTGCATGTCTTAAAGAATTGATTGTTCTGTATGTGCAACATTATTGGCCTGGCCCACGATGTCGATTGATAACTAAAGCGAGCGACAAAAAGTCACTCGTTATCGTTCTCATACGGGCCCCACTAACTATAGACTTGTCGGTCGCCAGGATTTACGTTTTTAACGTAATTAATTTACTCATTGTCAGTTGATAATATTGCCACATCAACTATTTCACACGTTAAACGCGTGTTTGAAAATAAAAATCGGTAAAACAAGTAAATTTGGCAATAAAAATGCAGCTCTGTGCTAGTTGAACCTGCTACAAATGACAACAAAGAAGTAAAAACACAACATCTATTTTCAGCAATAATGTTTTTGTCCGTGGCGGTACATTTTTTGGAAGGGAATTTGGAGGAGGACCAGGTTTCTCGCAGATATTTGCGAGATCATTCTAATGTTCTGGATATGCCTTCACAGTTGTAAGTACTTATACAAATGTTAATATAATTGCATACTATGTTCAAATACTAAGGTACACAAATTTAGAATATTTACATATGACCTTACCTGTTTTTTAGATTTGTAGCAAATTTTCGCGGACATTTTTAACCTGCTTTTAGAAATGTTAAAGGAGAAATGGCCACCAGAATTTCGCAGCAGCCAAATTCGGCCGGATATTAAGATAGCGACTTTTTTGCGCTTCTTGGCCACCGGGAGCTACCAACGAACAATTGGAAACGAAAACATTTCCTCAACAGGTAAATCAACAGTGCACAGAATCATCAGAGAATGCTTACAGCTCTTCGAGGATTGGATTTGCCCGCAATGGATAAAAATGCCTCGGCCAGAAGAAGAATCAATAATAATTGAACAATTCTTTGACCGCACAGGATTTCCGGGCGTAATAGGATGTGTTGATGGGACGCATATACGTATAAAGTCTCCGGGTGACGAAGTTAAACGGTTATATTATAACAGAAAGGGGTACTGTAGTATAAATGCAATGATGGTAAGTATAATTATAGCACTGCTATTTTAAATATTTATGATGAATTTTATTTTAGATTTGTGACCACAAAATGATCATCATGTTTGTCGACGCATGGCATCCCGGCTCCAATCATGATGCGTTCATATGGGAACATAGTCTGGCCAACCAAAAGCTGCAAGAAAACCTTGAAGGTGGCAGACGTAATGCTTGGATACTAGGTAATGTGTATTGTTATATAAAGATAAAGGTATGCATTAAAAAAAACTAAAAAATTAATTTTCTTTATTAAAGGGGATGGTGGTTATAAGCTGAAACCTTATTTATTGACGGCGTTTAGGTGTCCAAAAGATATTTACGAAAGACGTTTTAACACAAAGCACATCAGTACACGCAATGTAGTTAAACGATGCTTCGGAGTGCTCAAAAATAGATTTCGCTGCATCCTCGGCTCAAGAGGGCTTCACTATTCCCCAGAGCAAAGTTCAAAAATAATAAATGCGTGTTGTGCAGTCCACAATATGTGCATAAAATACAGATGCGCACAAGAAACAGAAGATGAAGTGGAAGTAGGAGTCGAGAGTGTCGCAACTGATGATGAGGGCGAAGAAGAAGAGGCTACTGCGGCAGCAATTAGAAGAAACGTTGCGATAAATTTATAAATGGAATTTTTAAAAGTATCTAATCCTGTCAATATTTATTAAAATAAAAAAGCTGTTTTTCTTGTAACCAAACAAATAACAAATTCAATTTTATTTATTAGAAATTATTTTAAAAAAAGTAACAAAAAAATGCTTTTATTCTTTTGCATATTTATAAAAATAAGCTAGTGAAAAACAAAACTAATTCATTGCACAGTGGAATAGTGATAAACAGAAATTTGAGGATATAGGTTCGACTCTATTAAAAAAGTATAATAAAAATAAAGAAAATTTGTAAACAATGAATGAAATTAACAATTTAAATAGCATTTTGGGACAAATTAAGAAATATGCACAGACTTGACAGCATAGGTTAAATCCTTCAATCAAAGGTTAGTAAAACCTTATACTCGGTTTGACAAGCTTAGTGGCCATTTTTTTATAAATATATAAAGCCACTAAGCTTATCAAACCGAGTATAAGGTTCCATTATCCTTTGATTGAAGAATTTAACCTATTGTCAAGCCAGTGCATATTTCTTAATTTGTCCCATAATGCTATTTAAATTGATAATTTAATGCATTGTTTACAAATTTTCTTTATTTTTGTCCGCCAGCAAAATGGTGATTGTGTTCAGGGACGATAAAATTTTGGCTTGGATTTCGGCGTTTGTTTTAGCAGTTGCAGCTTGAATTTCTACAGCATCGGCTATTCTTTTGGCCGAATCCGCAAGAACTTTTGTGGCTTCAGCCAGCATAACTGCAGCATTTATTGTTGTTTTGCTACAGCAACTGACTGTTCTCCAACCCTTAATTGTCGGCGAATGAGGCCGATTTGCTCTTGAGCTACTATTTTTTTTTGCGGAGAAGCAGCTGGGCAATTCAGTTTCTTCACCTTCATGTTCTCGTTTTTGTTGTGGCTTATGCTTCAAAGGAGGGGAAAGGACAGCTGATTGATGAATAGGCTGCTGTTGACTAGAAGGTGAGATAACGGCTACTGATTTGCTACTCCTGGGTGGTGTGTCCACTAACAGTGTGAAGCAACTTTGGATGGAATCTGATTTTTTCGGACTTGTTATACCCAAACCAACAAAGTCCGATCCACAATTTGTTCCAATTCCGAAAGTGAGTTCATACGATAGGCACCACCACCAGTTTCATTCAAACTTTTCTTATTTTCCTCAATTTTTTTCTTCGTTCGCGATTTTAAATCAGTCCAAGTCTGAAATAACACAAATATTAATGGTGTTGTTCAAACAGATATAGTCCTACATTTCATATATAATACAAAATATAATATAATACAATATAATACAAAAGTTCTGTGAAACTGCACTCAACGAAGCACTAAGCTGCCAAAATTTCAGCACCAGCAAAATTTTATTTTATAAAAAATTAAAAAAATTATATATTTTTTTAAATATTGTTGTAGATATTTTTGGCTGTGTTCTACGAACAATTGGGCGCAGCAAATTTACACAGTTCCTCACCTTTTTCCACTCAACAACGCTACGCATTGGTGGGCCATGCGAATTCAGTTTCTTGGTGAGCTTTACCCACTGCTCTTCCATTGAGAGTTTGCTGCTTCCATACACAGCAGATCCTCTAGCGAATGCAGGAGTTGCCTCCATATATTCTACCAGAACCTGCAGCTGCTTCAAACTTGATTTCTTTATGCTAAACAAATAATTTTTGTTGGTTTAAATTGTATAATATTATTGCAAATTATATATTTACCATTTACTTTCCATTATAAAATTTTTTAAATTAACAATAAACTATGTAATTTGTTTTGTTAAATTTTTTTCTTTCTGTATCTGTCGACAACCACAACACAAGTGACTGATTTTGACATTTATGATCGCATGACATTTCATATTGCGGCGCAAAATTGTATGAAAATGATTACGTTTTTGTTCGCATGTATTGTCGATCGACTTGTCGTGTTGAAAACTTTAAGTGGGGCGCAAATCAGCTGTTTGTCGTTGAAAATCTATGCGAACGATAGCAGTCGACATCGTGGGCCAGGCAGTAAATCATCTACATCTTTTTGTTGAAAATATACTTATATCAGCGAGAATATTAGAACAGTACTTTGCCATTGTTCAAACAGTAATGATAAATAATTGTTACATTACCACTTTTCAAAACATAAAATACTCCTTGCCCTTTTAAAAGATAAAATATAACTGTTCAGTTCATTGGGTATGTTGCACTATTGTTTTTCCATTTACATTTTATTTACTCGTTTTTCCCATTTTAACTGGTACTTAAACTATGTTATTGATGTTACCACCAATTTTATTTGTAATCAAGCTAACATTCCTAAAAACTTACGGGTAGTATCTGTGAACAAATCAGGAAAGAATTGATGATTTTATTAAAAAACAAATATTGAGTTTATATTATTTCCTCTAACATATTGTTTTTATGTTCAGGGTCCGCCAAAAGTGTTAGGATCCAACATTCAAGAAGACGATTTGATTAAAAATATTATGTCTTCAGATTTATATTAAAAAGGCCAAAATACTTCAAAAAGCAATGTTGCAAAGCTGTTCAAAAAATAATTGGTTTTATAAAACTTGTGTATTCATTAATTTGTGCAGAAAATATCGGACCTTGGGTCAGAAAAATTGTTCTGGTCGCAACACGGCGCACGTATAAAAGGGTATAGGAGGGTTCGCACTACAAACTGGTGAAAGATCTTTTGACCTGGTTTGACCTCTAGAAGTTATGCTCTATTAATTAGAGATAAAAGTTATAGGGATTTAAAAATTAACATTTTCTAAAAAATTTTAATTTTAGCAAAATACATCCATTTTGGACCACCCTGTTTGCTGAGATAATGTTGAAATAGAGCAGTAATATTTTCGCTCCCAAAGAACTCTGGTATTTACTTTCAAATGAGTAACATAGCTTTGAAATCGGTAACCATTAAAAAATAGATTTTTGGCCGCCTTCTCAAAATATGTGCCACAGTGCGCTGTCCAACTAGCGTAAATTGATCCAAATTTTGCGTCATTGCAATTGCGGTTTCTGTCGAATCGTCTCGAGAGGTACACCGTACACCCTGCTTAGGACCCTGGTGAAGTGAACATATCTTCCATATAATGGAACAGTGGTGCTTCGTTCACACTAACAGATGTCTCTTGCTTTAGCAGTGTTTGTGAGGGATTTCAAATGCACAGAGCCAAAAATGCCTAATAGAATCAAAAAGATTTTCTCTATGAAATGTTTTTAGGCTAAGGGGTATGCCACCAGAAAGAAAAGAAGATATTTTCAAAGGGATTCCTTATTATTTTCATGTGGTAAATCTTTTTAATTTTATCAATAAGGAAATCCCATTAAATCAATAAGAAAACTTGTTATTCACAATTTTTTTACTCATTTTTGACACAAAAAAACAATCCATAGAGAAAAACTTTTTGATTCTATTAGGTTTTCTTATGATTTGTATAAAAAATGGATTTCTTATTGTTTTTATTAGCCTACCTAATTAATTTTTATAAAAAAAAAACGTTTTTCTGATTGATTTCATTAAGGTTCCTGTATGATCATGTGTAAATCAAGTTTTTAATTTTTTTATCTTCTTGATTATATTAGCTTTCTTGTTATTTCGTTTATATAAATCATATGTCTGTTAAAACATAAAATATACATTTGGTGTAGTGGTTACGTGCGTGCCTACAAAACAAAGCACACCAGGTTCGATCCCTGGCAGAGGACGAACAAATTTTCTTTCACATGGTGCATGGTTTTTCAGGTTTTAGAAACTAAGTGGCTGCAAGCCCCTCTAGACAATCCATCAGAAGAAACTCCCCTGACCTTTCCTAAGTTTTCTTCTGGATTTTTTCAAAATGGGTTTCCTTATTAAAATAATAAGACTTTCTTCTTGTTTGCTGAGATAATGTTGAAATAGAGCAGTAATATTTTCGCTCCCAAAGAACTCTGGTATTTACTTTCAAATGAGTAACATAGCTTTGAAATCGGTAACCATTAAAAAATAGATTTTTGGCCGCCTTCTCAAAATATGTGCCACAGTGCGCTGTCCAACTAGCGTAAATTGATCCAAATTTTGCGTCATTGCAATTGCGGTTTCTGTCGAATCGTCTCGAGAGGTACACCGTACACCCTGCTTAGGACCCTGGTGAAGTGAACATATCTTCCATATAATGGAACAGTGGTGCTTCGTTCACACTAACAGATGTCTCTTGCTTTAGCAGTGTTTGTGAGGGATTTCAAATGCACAGAGCCAAAAATGCCTAATAGAATCAAAAAGATTTTCTCTATGAAATGTTTTTAGGCTAAGGGGTATGCCACCAGAAAGAAAAGAAGATATTTTCAAAGGGATTCCTTATTATTTTCATGTGGTAAATCTTTTTAATTTTATCAATAAGGAAATCCCATTAAATCAATAAGAAAACTTGTTATTCACAATTTTTTTACTCATTTTTGACACAAAAAAACAATCCATAGAGAAAAACTTTTTGATTCTATTAGGTTTTCTTATGATTTGTATAAAAAATGGATTTCTTATTGTTTTTATTAGCCTACCTAATTAATTTTTATAAAAAAAAAACGTTTTTCTGATTGATTTCATTAAGGTTCCTGTATGATCATGTGTAAATCAAGTTTTTAATTTTTTTATCTTCTTGATTATATTAGCTTTCTTGTTATTTCGTTTATATAAATCATATGTCTGTTAAAACATAAAATATACATTTGGTGTAGTGGTTACGTGCGTGCCTACAAAACAAAGCACACCAGGTTCGATCCCTGGCAGAGGACGAACAAATTTTCTTTCACATGGTGCATGGTTTTTCAGGTTTTAGAAACTAAGTGGCTGCAAGCCCCTCTAGACAATCCATCAGAAGAAACTCCCCTGACCTTTCCTAAGTTTTCTTCTGGATTTTTTCAAAATGGGTTTCCTTATTAAAATAATAAGACTTTCTTCTTGAAAAAAAAAACGCTAGAGATATCTTAATTTGTTCTATTTTATTAGGTATTAAGGACACAGTTTTTTCTGTGTGTGGGATTCATAGTATATCACTTCTTTTACAGTAATGATACGGCAATGAGCCAGGGTCATTGGTCCCTTTTTCGGGACTATGGTTGAACCCTCGCTAAAAAAATATGTTTTAATATATAAGTAAGAGTATATAAGTAAGAAACTCAATTTTATAAATTTCATGTAAATAGCAAACAAAAATTAAAAAAGTTATTAAAGAAATAAAACCGAAAAAGTCAGCCGGGTTGGTATTGGTAAAGCGAAGGTTAAAGTACAAATATAACAATAGACTGAAAAAAGAAACAAAAATAATTTTTTTTTCAAATTAGCGCTTTTTAGCTCTATTTAACCGCTGGGTCGAAGATCATGCACACAGATGAGTGTTATTCTTGAATGCCTCGCCATCTGATTTATGGATCCTGGACTATATGGGTTATATAGAAATAACCACCAATTAACAATATTACATTTTAGTAGCTACACCTTTATAGTATTATTTCTGTTAAGCACAGAAAATTTTGAAAAATTTGTTTTTTTTGAAATATAAAAAGTTTTGGGGCTTACTTATGTATATTAAATTTAATTTATATCGCATCTGCTCAACAAAAGTTTATTAGCTCGATCTTTAAATTTTTAATTTTTTGTGAAAACATTTACACGCAGCTCATACTATTTATCACAAAATTTCCATTGTTTTTACTACTTCTGATTATTAAAAATATGCAGTTAATATAAAATTAATATTTAAAAAAATGTATAGATATTTTTATTAAATGATTTTTCTAACCCTATTCTTTACTAATGACTAAATTTTATTTAAATAAAAAACCAATTCTAAATTTAATAAATAAGATTGTTAGACTGCTTTTACAATAGACAGGGCAGACATTTTTTGAATTCTCTTTTGCTCTGTCTTAAGCCTTTCACATTTGGACATAAACAAGACAGACAGATTTTTGAACATTATTAACTTCACATGTGTGTGTATTTGAAAATCTGTGGTAATTGTACTTTGTTGACAAATTTAAAGCAAGTAGACGCCGACTTGAGAAATATAATATGAAGCAAAACAGAAAAAAGCGAAAAGCACAAAAGAGAAACGAAAAAATTTCCAGTACGATAGTCATGAAACACACACTCTACCTCTTCTCGTCTGTCTGCCCTGTTTCTGTCTATTGTGAAAGGGGAATTACAAAATTATGTTAATTTTACTATGATTAAAAAATAAAAATTCATAATGTATTTGTTACAATTTGAGTCCAAAAAGTACAAATTTAGAAGCTGGTAGTACAATTTTAAAGTTTCTTTTACCATCCCTGATACCCACTACTAACACTAAGGCGAATTCATACCAGGTGTGAGCAGAACGCCAACAACTACAACAATACAACAACTTTGACATTATGCTAGCAGATATAAAACAATAGCGCATATTCAAAAATCATTTCTAAGTAAGTGTTAACTTTTTTAAGTACCTGTTTAAGTTATTTACAGTTGGATTAACGGCAAAGATGTAACCAAATGCTAACTTGAATGTTTATAAATGTACCCACCTATATTACTTTGGTGAACATTTCGTCCCAAAAATCTCAAGATAAAAATCCTGCAGGTCATTGGAATTGCTTTACCTCTCTTAGTTTGAAATATTCAACTATAAAACACGCTATTCCTTTTTTAAACCGATATATTTCGTAGAAGTCTTCATCATCCATTTCAAATGGATTGCAACGTGCCTTATACGTCCTAACTTTTTTCACAATGGTTTCATCAGATATTATTTGAATAACTCTTATAATTCTTTCCATTTATTTGGATATACATATGAATGGTGTCCCTCGCATAGCCCAGCTGAATTTTGTTTGTTTACGTTTTTTGCCGTCTGATTCATTCAAAATTTGTTTATTTAGAAAGAAAAATTAAAACAAAACACTAAATTAAAATTTTCCAAAAAATAATTAGGTATAAAAACCAGATGTCACAAATATAAGAGTATATCTATATCAAAGTATATCTACAATTATACTTTAATCTATATCAAGTACATTCGTCAGCTCAGCTGATATTTTTCTTTTTGGTTTTACGTGTCAAAACTTACCATTGTATTATATTTTTTTTATTTTTATTTAGCAGATGTGATATTAAGTTTTTTTGTTGCAAAAAAGTACCATTACACCCACTTTGCCATCTCTGAGTAGCTTTTGACAACAAGCAATATTTTTACACAAACAAAATGCCTGTTGTTGTTCTAATGTTGTACTTGTTGTAGACTTGCATGTATTTGATCAAGGCGAATCTATTTATCAGGTGAAAGCGAGACGACAAAAAGTACAACATTAAAAAACAACATGTATTTTGTTTTTGTTTGGTCGGCTGCCTCTGTCAAAATAAATTACTTCGCCTTAATTAATATCAAAGCAAAATGTTAAAAAAGTAGTTGTGTTCGCTTACTTTCGAAGCAGAAACTTCCAACATTTATGAACAATATTGCATTGAATTATTTTTTTACACAATAATAATTTAAGAGCTTATTAATCTTATGTGTAAAGATACCTGAAAGATGTTAAAACAACCTACAATGTTTCTAGAGCTGCTAGCTGAATAACTAGCAAACAACAAAAAATAAATTTATTAACTACATATTTTTAATTAAAGAACAAACCTAATGTGATTTGTTTATTTTTATTAAAAGAAGAAGCAAAGATAAAAATAGAACTAAAAATATAAAAAGCAATTAAAATAAAAGCATAATAATTCTTGCAAAAAAAACCGACTTCAAAACAGACAAACTTAAAATCATGTTTCTTTAAGACGGTAACTATTGCGACACCCTGTAATTTCCTAATTCAAATTTTATACTAGTTATAGCGGTCGTAGCAATACAGGTTCATTGTAAATTTCAACCGTCTGTCTGTAACGGTTTAAAAGTTTGGTCATATACATCAAATTACATAAACTATTGCGACACCCTGTAATTTATAATTTTAAATATTTATACTTTTTATAACAGATATAGTAATGGACATTCTGTCTAATTGTTAAGTGTTTATCAATAACTGTTTAAAAGATATGGTCATATATATCAAATGACGTCACCTATTGGGACACCCTTTAAATTCAAATTTTAATATAAATACTTTTTAAGGAGGACTTTGTCATACAGATTCTTTTTAAATTTTAACTTTGTGTCCATATACATCAAATTACATCAACTATTGGGACACCCTTTAATTTCCAATTTTAAATATTTATACTTGTTGTTATACCAGACATAGTAGTGAACATTCTGTCTATTTTTCAAGTGTTTGTCTATAACGGTTCCAAAGATGAGGACATAATGGTCAAATTACATCAATAATGGGGACACCCGTTAATTTATAGATCCAAGTTTTATACTTGTTGTAATAGCTGACTAAGCAATATATGTTCTTTGTAAATTTCAACTGTCTATCTATAACAGTTGAAAAGTTTGGCCATATATATTACTTCTACATTAACTATTGGGACACCCTTTAATTTCCAAATTCATATTTTACACTTGTTATTTTAGCGGACTTAGCAATACAAGTTCTTTGTAAATTTCAACTGTCTATCTATAACAGTTGAAAAGTTTGGCCATATATATTACTTTTACATTAACTATTGGGACACCCTTTAATTTCCAAATTCATATTTTACACTTGTTATTTTAGCGGACTTAGCAATACAAGTTTTTTGTAAATTTCAACTGTCTGTCTATAACGGTTCAAAAGTTTGGCCATATATATATCAAAATAAACCAAATAATGGGACACCCTTTAATTTTTAATTTTAAATATTTATACTTATTATAAGAGACATAGTAACGAACATTCTGTGCAACTTTCAAGAGTTTGTCTACAACGGTTCAAAAGATAGGAGAAGAAAGGTGAAATTAAGTCACCTATGGGGTCACCCTTTAATTTTTAATTTTATTTTTTAATTACTTTTTGTTATTGGGAGCTACAGTGATACGCACTTTTTTTTAATTTTAAATTGGTGACCTATAAAGTTCATAATACACGTAAAAAACATGTATGTTGTATGGGGACACCCTTTAATTTTTAAACTTTTGAACTTCTTTTAAAATGGGACCAATCTGTAGCCATAACCTTTCTAATAGTGCAAAAATTTTTAAAATCGGTTCAGAAATGACCGAGTTCTGAAGGCACAAACATACAAACAAAAAAAAAAAAAAAAAGCAACACACAGACGAATTGATAACCTCCTTCTTTTTTTGAAGTCGGTTAAAAAAGAATCTGGAGCCACCGCAGCTCCTTTAAATTGTTAAAATGTGGTGATAATTTGTGTATATGTTATTGTGTTGTGTGTAGTAAAATTTAAAATAAAAAATTAACATACATCCATACATGATATAATAATAGAAGGTAATTCCATTCTCTCTTTTTGTCGCCATATTAACGTTCTGACGTTTGCGGGAATTATTTAAATTTGTGCTACCATATCACATACATTGTGAAATCCCATTTTGGGTTTTTTCCTTTATTTGAAAATTTAAAAAAAGAAACAAGCCTTAAATTTATGTGTTTAAATAAACAAACGAAAATTGTTTTCCATACGGTAGTAATAAACTTTTGCAAAAATTCGCAAATAAGATCTTTTAGTTTCCCTATATCTGACAAAAGTGTCTAAGTTTCCGTTTTCTTATTAAGTACATCTTACCAAAGGCACCCCTGGTATGTTCATTAAAAAAAATATATTTTTTTAACTTAGAAGGGAAGGAGTATCAAGAAAAATTGACAATATCATAGGAACTTAAAACTAAAAAATTTGGTTAATTTTATTATGAATGAGGGGGCTGCATGCAAATTAACTCTATGGAAAATTGCTTAAAAGCAAAAATGAAAAATAACCCAAGAAATCCGCATACAGAATTAGGTAATATTTAAAAAAAAGTAACCCCAAAATATTGACTGCTTTTCGTAATTTTTTAAAAATTTTCAAATGGACAATTATCCAAAACGTTTTAATGAAATATGGTGATACCATATTTGAGCGGTTTTATATTCACCCTTATTCTACTTGGCGATGGCAACATCGTCGTCACTTTTGACCGGACATCATTTTATATTGATGTCAACTTTAATTTGATTATAATTTTGTATTTCCTAATGCTCTTATGACGAAAGATTTATTCCTCATAAGTTTCATTATTAAACCAAAGTACGTTTTTATTTTATGTTATTTAAGTAAATTACACACTTTTTTAAAATAAATTCCAAAATAGTTTTTTTTCGTTTCTACTTGTGGCAACACTTTTTTTGCTGTTTACATAAAAACATACTTCAATAATTCCGGCAAACTTCAAACATTTTTGAAATGGAACTACCTTGTATTATTATATCATGCATTCATATGTAACGCCTTTTTTAAATAATTTTTTTTTTTGTTTCAATTTTGTTTTTGTTTTCAATATTGTTTCTAAATAAACAAATTTTGACAAAACCTGCCTCCAAGAAACGTAAACAAACAAAATTCAGCTGGGCTATCAACACCACCTGGCATAAATTCGCCTTGTACTTGATATAAATATACTTTGACAAATATTGAAATATTTATTTTATTATTTATTATGAATACATATGTATGTATATACAACACATTATTAATTAGAACACACAAACTTAAAACACAATTTAATAATTAAAATCTGCAGCGGAACTAATTTCGTTTATTATTTTTTTGCAATCGTTTGATTTTTTTTTTAATTTTACTTCTCAAGCATTTTTTTTAATTTTTTGTTTTATTTAAAATAAACAAAATATATTAGGTTCGTTCAATAACTAGATTTGTTACTAAAATATGTTATTGTTTGATGGACATAAACCGGCATATATATATATATATATATATATATATATATATATATATATATATATATATATATATATATATATATAAAACACCATAGCAGCTTTCATCACAAGATTTTGTTATGTGGTTTACTTCGCTGGGATGCTCTGTTAATACAAGCTTATACTTAGTTACCCCTGCATTGCTATACTGGAATGCTCTGCCACAAACATGCCTAATTACATCTTCACACTGTCATTCTTATCACCATCATCATCTTCGACAAAAGCACATAGCAATAGCGAAGCATTTAACATTTGTAACAACTTTCCACACAATTGCATATCTGCATAATTATTAACATAAGCACACACATACTAACGATTAAATCGTTAGGTTGAATGAAGCTCAGCTTATGCTTGGGGCTTCGGCTTAGTCCATTACTTATAAAAAGCAGTTGTAAAGAATATATTAAGCGAGTAAGATCGCTATAAATAATTACATAATAAAATATTACAAAATAAAAAAATCAATCTAACTGGCGCCCAACTTGAAGGAACGAGGACCTACTAATTATAAAAGGAAAAGCGAATCCTGAAAAGTCAAAGGAATACTGACTGCCTTCACCTTTAACATAATTAAATTCAAAAAGTGTAAGTGCTCTTTTAAATAATTTTCAAAGTGGATATTAGTTCAAAATTAAATTCTGTGGCAATAAGGAAAAAGTGCTTAAGTCTAATTTTTATGTTTTGAAGGAGAGCAATTTTAAACTTTAAAATATTTTTTTTTTTAATAACTTATCATTAAACTTTACCTATGGGAGTCAAACGTGTGATTTAAAAAATATCTTATATCTACCAAAAGTACGCAGGCGTTGCAATTAATAAGTTGTAAAAGAAGTTTTTATGATTTCGACAAATAGCTTCTAGTTTCTTAAATTTTTTCCAAATGCGATTCGAATTTAAAAAAAGATAAGCAGAAAGTTATTTTGCTATAACTTCCTGAATAATTTTACTAAATAATTGAAAATTTGCATATGGGTACTTTGAAGTACGGAGATTTCAAAGGTGTTAGTAACTAAATTTTTGCTTAAGTCGACTTAAGCACTTATTCATTATTGCCACAGAATTATTAGAAATACGTATTGAGCTTTAAAATATAACTTAAAAATTGAATTAAGCATTAAAGCAGTTTAAACACAATAAACTTTATTGTCTCAAACTAATATTGCCTTTGGCATCCGTGTTATATAATAGACTATCAACACAACCTATAATCTTTTTAAATTTCAACTGTCGACAAAATATTAGTTTTTTTTTTCTTATATATTTAATCTTAAAAATTACTTAAATACCCACAAACTGCCTTGAAAAACATTTTTTATATTTTTTTTATACAGACATTAATTTTATTAACTACAAAAATACTTATATTAATCACTTAATAAAATAAAGTCAATCTAGAAACCCTATTATAGACTCTGTTAGAAACCCTACTAGAAACTCTACTAGAAACCCTACCAAAAACTCTACTAAACACATCTAATAAATCAAAGCGAACTGTAATTTTTAGTAAGAAATCGATAAACTTCCTTTTTCCTTTGTGGTATCCGAGGTAATACAACCTATTGTTGAATAAAAGAATTAAATAAAAAAGATATTTTCAAGTCAATCGATAAAATATATAACCATAGACTGCTGTCAACTGTTTTAAAAATAGTGACTAAATACTTATACCGAGGTTTGTATGCAGTTTAGATGAAAATTATGTAATTTTCAAATAATTCTAAAAACAAAAAAAATCTTCAAGGTAATTTGATCATCTATTAGTTTAAAAACCTCGTGGTCCGTAGTTTCTTTGTTCCCATATCTAAGCTCAACCACCTATATTAACAATTTACATTCTATAAAAAGAAGAGGAAGCATAGTGGAAAAGAAGGTAAAAATAATTGTCATTTATCAATTTTGAAAGTTTTTTTTTTATGAAAAAGTTAAAAAAAAACAACTTCTTTACTTTAGGCCCTTGGAGGTGCGGCAGATTGATGCCGGCAGAATTGGTTTATATTCCCATGGCATTCTTTGGTAACATTAAATTGCTTATTTAAGCCCCGTTATTGAACCTCAGAATTAAGCCTCAATAAACTTCAATGACCACCCCTGTATGCAAGTATCCATAGTTTAAGCCAAGCAGTTTGCATTATTATTCAGTTGACCTATCACCATAAAAAAATCGTCAATAACCCTATGCAAGTATACTAGTAAACCTGTGAACCTTCATAACTAAAGCAATCAACATCCATATAACCGATCATCACAACTAAGTCAATAAGTACCAATAGAAAATAACCCATAAATTCCTCACTCAGTCAACAGCGAAAATATCCTAACAATCATTAATAAATCAAGAAAAGACAATCATTCTTAAATGAAGAAAAACAACCATTCATAAAATAAAAGTAACAAAGAAACAAATACAAGATAGATAAGAGAAAATAACGGAAAGTACAACATAATGTAAGAATAAATGAACAAACAAAAACAACCACACAATATGAAAATATGTATAATTTATACCTACTGTTTAGCCGATACTCAATTTAATATTTTCTTTTAAATTTATTATACAAAAACATTATTAAAATTATTATTTAAATGAATTCGAAATTAACATTATTTCGCATTGTCTACATTGATCATGAATTTTGTTCGGAATTCTGGGTGCAAAGTATCAGCCCTTCATAAAATTTCAATAGCGCAGTGGGATATACCGAAAAATTTAGATCTTGCTGACCCATTATTTTATAAGCCCCAAAAGATCGATAGGTTAATCGGGGTTGAGCTATTTTTTGTGTCGGCCAAATTAGAAAAAGTCCATGCTTACCAACGTTGCAAAAAACTTTAGTTGGTTGGATAATATCTGGCAGATATAAGCAAGAAACCACAATAAGTTCGAATACGTGCAACTTGGTAACAAACATCGACGACCAACTACCGCTGGATTCAATTGTCCAACAATTTTGGGAATTAGAAGAAGTTCCTCAAAGGGTCAAAGTTCTATCTATAGAGCACCAAGAATGCGAGGAGAATTTTGTGAAGTCTGTTAAGCGGTTATCATGCGGCAGACTTATAGTAAATTTACCGTTTAAAAGTGAACCTAAAGAATTGGGAAGATAATTTGATACGGGCAAAAGACGATTTCTTTCACTTGAAAGTCGTCTCTCAAGCGATTTAACAACTAAGGAAATGTACATATAACGACTTTATGGTGGAATACGTCAATATAGGTCACATGTTCTTAACAGATAGTCAAATTCCTGATTTTCCGCATTACTACATTCCGCACCAATATGTTTTACGGCCACAAAGCTCATCGACAGAACTTCGTGTCGTATTCGTCGCTTCTTGCAAAACTTCTTCACAAGTATCATTAAATGAGTTATTAATGGTTGGTCCTACGATACAAGAAGATATATATTCAATACTAATTCGTTTTAGAACACATAAATATGCGGTGATGGCTGACATTGAGAAAATATACCGTCAAGTTTCAATTGACGAGGCCGACAGAAATTTTCAATTGATTCTGTGGAGAAAATATAATAATAGTCCCTTAAAAACCAATAAATTAAATACTGTGACATATGGTACAGCCTTCGCTCTATTTTTAGCAATACGCGATTTATTTTATCTCAGTTATGCTTACAAAAATACACTTCCTATTGGATCTGAAATTATTAGAAGGGATTTTTATGTCGACGACTTATTGACCGGAGCAGATTCAATTGAAGAATTGGAAATTATTCGTTCCCAAGTTTTTTATATATTGCAGACGGCTGGATTAAAATTAACTAAATGGTTTTCAAATGGCAATGTTAAGTCAAAGATAAATTTAATTGAAAAAGCAATACAGTTTAATGATTCTGATTTTACAAAGACCTTAGGCACAACTTGGTCTCTAGGAAACGATACTTTTACTTATAACTTGGATAAGTCATTTCTTGACCTAAAGCCCACAAAACGATTTCTGCTAGATTATTTGATCCGTTAGGACTTTTGTGCCCAATCGTTACTAAAGCTAAAATTATACTGCAGGAGCTTTGGCTCCAGAAACAAGATTGGGATGAAACAATTCCAATCCGCTTAAATACATCGTGGGAAATTTTTAAAACAGATTTAGCAAATATTAATTCCATAGCCATACCTAGATATGTCCTCACGAGAAAAGAATCCAGTTGCCAGATTCACGGATTTTCAGATGCTTCAATGAGAGCATATGGCTGTTGCATTTACGTTAGTTCTAACATTTCAGGGCAAGCAGCTATAAGGCTATTGACAGCAAAATCTAAAGTAGACCCCATTAAGACAAAGTCATTGCCAAGGTTAAAGTTATGTGCTGCTAAACTACTAGCCAAGTTGTGGTCAAAAGTAAGGCCTATGCTTAAATGTAAAATTGATAGTATAACATTTTGGATGGATTCTAAAATAACTGTTCATTGGATTCGTACTCATTCGTCAACAATTCAGACTTTTGTCGCAAATAGAGTTTCAAATATTCAAGAATTATCAGGAAATGTCATGTGGAGGCACGTGCCTTCCAAAAATAATCCAGCCGATCTAGCCATTGTTGAAATTAAAGTTTCTTTTTGGTTCAGTGGACCAAATTTTCTGCTCGATGAAAATAAGCTGGCCAATAAATAAAAATTTTAGTTGAGAAGAGCTGGAATCGTTGGAAAAACGAAAGACACAGGTTGTGCTTTGTGCTGCTGAAAACCACAATGCCTATGAATACAAAAGTGATTTTATTCGAATTATAGAAGAACATTCGTCATATCAGAAACTTTTGAGGGTATTCGCAAAGGGATATCTGTAGCACCAAATTTGCAAAATTTAAAACCATTTCTCCATAGGATTAAAGATTCAAATAGATCATTCTTGTTGGTAAGAGTAGGTGGTCGACTAGTTAATGCACCTCTCTCTTATGATGCAAAATTTCCTTTATTAATGCCAGACAAGTCATATTTTATTACACTCTATTTGCGTCAACTACATCGAGAAAATTGTCATGCTGGTACGACGCATTGATAGCGCTTCTTCGTGAAAATATTTGGCTTGTAAATGCGAAAGAAGAATGTTCGAAAACAGAACGAAAATGTTTACATTGTTTTCACTACAAGCCCAAATTAATGACTAATAATTATGGGAAATCTACCAGCAGATAGGGTTAGGGCTTTGCGTTCATTTAAAATATTTTGCGTCTAGAAGCAATTATTGGGAAGCCTCTCACTGCATAGGAATTGAAATGGTCATTACTTCACATTTCAGAAATCATTCAGAGGGAAAATTATTCAGAGGTTATAAGAAAACTTGAAAAAGGGATATCTGTAGCACCAAATTTGCAAAAATTAAAACCATTTCTCCATAGGATTAAAGATTCAAATAGATCATTCTTGTTGGTTAGAGTAGGTGGTCGACTAGTTAATGCACCTCTCTCTTATGATGCAAAATTTCCTTTATTAATGCCAAACAAGTCATATTTTATTACACTCTATTTGCGTCAACTACACCGAGAAAATTGTCATGCTGGTATGAAAGCATTGATAGCGCTTCTTCGTAAAAATATTTGGCTTGTAAATGCGATAGAAGCATGTTCGAAAATAGAACAAAAATGTTTACATTGTTTTCCCTACAAGCCCAAATTAATGACTCAAAATTATGGGAAACCTACCAGCAGATAGGGTTAGGGCTTTGCGTCCATTTAAAATATTTTGTGTTGATTTTTATGGTGCAGTTAACGTCACACTTAAAATTCGGGGACGACTGTATATAGCAGTTTTTGTATGTTTCACGTCAAAGGCAGTGCATTTAGAAATTGTATCTAATTTAACATAAAACTCGTTTCCTTTATGTCTGAAAAGCTTCGTCGGAAGAAGAGGGGTTCCAGACAAGATATTCAGCGACAACGCAACGAATTTTGTCGGCGCTGCCAAGGAGCTTCGAGATTTTGCAGAGGCATTTCAAAAAGGACACCCAGAAGTCACAGCGTAAGCTGCCAGCAAGGGGGTGGACTTAATTTACATACATCTCAGAGCACCACATTTCGGAGGGCTGTGGGAAGCAGCCGTGTAATATGCCATAGTTCTGTTACTGAGAACAGTGCAGAATGCGTTGCTTACCGCAGAAGAGCTATCAACGGTTTTAACAGAAGTAGAAGCAGTTCTAAACTCTCGTCCAATCGCTCTAATGAGCAGCGATCCAAACGATGGCGAGGCACTAACTCCAGCCCATCTTTTAATAGGGGAAAGCCCTACGAGCGCTGCCTCAAGAATCGCGATTATTAGACAAAATAACTTACTTGAGGAGGTGGCAACTTTTATGCGGACTCAGGCAGAGGTTTTGCCAAATCTGGGCCAAAGATTACATTCGCAGTCTGAAAATTCGTACCAAATGGTCAGAGGACCAGCCAGACTCGTTATTCAAGACGAAAATCTTCCTCCACTGCAATGGATAACGGGCCGGGTTCAAGGCGTAATAGCCGTCGGCGATGGAAAAGTAAGAGTCGCGGAAATAAAAACAACAAAAGGCGTACATAAGCTAGCGCTGCTGCCGATTTATTGAAGACTGAAGTCTTTCAATGGGGCCGGGGTGTTTAGCCGATACTCAATTTAATATTTGCTTTTAAATTTATTATACAAAAACATTATTTAAATGAATTCAAAATTAACGTGATTTCGCATTGCCTATACTTTTCATGACAGTAGAACTTTCATTTTGTTATAACGAGCTATGCAAGGTATATTTATCTTACTAGGTAGTGTCGTCCGCCCAGCTGATTTAGTAGTTCGACATGTCAAAAGTTGTATGTGTTCAGAAATTTTATAGTGTAGAAGTGAGAAAGCAATAAAACACATACACGCCTTCTCAATTTTCTTATATGTTTTTTGACATTTCGAACTACAAAGCAACAACAAAATGCCATGTTGTTCTTGTATTGTTTTATTTGTTGTAGAGATGCCATTACCTAGTAAAATAAATATACCTTGGAGCTATGTAGCTTGGGAAATTTTATTTTTTAAATGAATTTGTAAGCCATTTTCAAAAATAAAGATGATTCTCGAAACAGAATTTCATACGTTCAGACGTTGAATCAATTTTTTAAAGTTTTCAAATTATTTTTTTAATAATAATTTGTTGTAGAGATGCCATTACCTAGTAAAATAAATATACCTTGGAGCTATGTAGCTTGGGAAATTTTATTTTTTAAATGAATTTGTAAGCCATTTTCAAAAATAAAGATGATTCTCGAAACAGAATTTCATACGTTCAGACGTTGAATCAATTTTTTAAAGTTTTCAAATTATTTTTTTAATAATACAATCATAATCTTTAAAGGTTTAGAGATTATTCACCTACAATATATATTCTAATTGAGCAAGTGTAAGATGTAATAGTTAAAAAACGTAGTAGTTAAGCTAAAGTCGTTAAAAATGGAGATCAATAATTTTATTCTGCAGTTTTCACAAATTTAGCTACTTCAAACAAGCAAATAAAATAATTTAGAATGATACAATGAAATTAATAGTGCTAAATAGTGTTAAATATATACATATAAGTGAACGAAATTTAATAAAAATATGTATGTATATGTAAAGTAGAATTGAATATTTTCGGTAATTATATTTAATATAAAAACAAAAAAGAAACAAAATGAAAGAAAGCAAAATCCATTATACAGATTACAAACAACTATAGTCACAACCACCATTAATCCAACTACATCAAGTTCGAGGAGGCCTCATCGATCATCATGGTTAAGTTAGGTAAGTTTTAAAATGCATGTTCATTTGTATTCTTTCTTTCTGTATTGTTAATGCTAGATCTTGATATACGTATTTTTTTTTTTTTGGGAAAAAAAGGAATAAGCCCAAAGAAGGAATAAGAATTATTGTTTTGTTTTTACCAGTAAATTCATGCTCGCTAATTTTGATTCTGTTTTCAATTTATTTGTCTTTAAATTCATAATTATTATTCCTCCTTTCGTTTTGTTCATTTTTCTAAACAGTGGTTTTTAAGTACGATTAAATTATATTTGATGTTCATTGTTTATAAACATTTTAACTACATACATTGTGTTATAAATTTCTTTGGATTTACTTGAAAACATATGTATATGTAATTCAATTCATTTAGTTTTTTGTATATCATTAGATATGGGTACAGAACAAAGAAAAGAAAAACAAGTAATAGTGCTATATTCGGCCGTGCCGAATCTTCTATACCCTTCACCACGGTGATTTTGTTGAATAAAATAGAAATTAGCCTAAGTTGACGACAGCCACAATGGAGGTCGTGTATACATGTAGCTATATTGGCTTCAAAATAATCGCTTACCTATAATTTATTTTTGACAGTTTGTAGTCGGTATCCTGATGATGTCTATGTTTTTAATGCACCTAGGTTTTAAAACAGAGATATCATCTATTTTAAAATCAAACGCATTTAAAACAAGTAAAAGTGCTATATTCGGCCGTGCCGAATCTTCTATACCCTTCACCACGGTGATTTTATTTATACAGACATGTACAGCATTATCCATATTGTAAAGAAATAGAAGACAAATGAAAACAAATTCCGTTTGCTACAATTGTCGCCGTGTTGTCAGCTACTTAATGATATTGAAGCCGACAGCTACATCGTAAACTCTGACATTGTTGTAAAAATACTTATTTTGCTTTTATAAAATTAAAAAACTTTTTCAAAAACTTTTAAATATTTCCTCCAATACTTTTTGTTTGTATATGAATTTGTAATTTACAATTTTGTGACATTTTCTTTTGTTAAATAAAATACAAATTAGCCTAAGTTGACGACAGCCACAACGGTGGTCGTGTAGCCATGTAGCTTTGCTGGCTTCAAAAGAATCGTTTACCTATAAACGTGTGTATTTTATTTTTGACAGTTTGTAGTCGGTATACTGATGATGTCTATGTGTTTAATGCATCTAGGTTTTAAAACAGAGATATCATCTATTTAAAAATCAAACGCATTTAAAATAAAAATCAAACGCATTTAAAACAAGTACAGCATTATCCATATTGTTGACTCTTTACTTAAATAAAGTCGTATGAGAAAAAATCATTATTCATGAGTTAAAGAAATAGAAGACAAATTCCGTTTGCTACAATTGTCACCGTGTTGGCAGCTACTTAACGATATTGAAGGCGACAGCTACATCGTAAACTCTGACATTGTTGTAGAAATACTTATTTTGCTTTTATAAAATAAAATAACTTTTTCAAAAAATTATAAATACTTCCTCCAATACTTTTTGTTTGAATATGAATTTGTAATTTACAATTTTGTGACATTTTCTTCTGTTGAATAAAATAGAAATTAGTCTAAGTTGATGACAGCCACAACGGTGGCCGTGTAGCCATGTAGCTTTGCTGACTTCAAAATAATCGTTTTATTTTTGACAGTTTGTAGTCGGTATCCTGATGATGTCTATGTGTTTAATGCACCTAGGTTTTAAAACAGAGACATCATCTATTTAAAAATCAAAAGCATTTAAAAAAATCAAACGCATTTAAAAGAAGTAAAAGTGCTATATTCGGCCGTGCCGAATCTTCTATACCCTTCACCACGGTGATTTTATTTATACAGACATGTACAGCATTATCCATATTGTAAAGAAATAGAAGACAAATGAAAACAAATTCCGTTTGCTACAATTGTCGCCGTGTTGTCAGCTACTTAATGATATTGAAGCCGACAGCTACATCGTAAACTCTGACATTGTTATAAAAATACTTATTTTGCTTTTATAAAATTAAAAAACTTTTTCAAAAACTTTTAAATATTTCCTCCAATACTTTTTGTTTGTATATGAATTTGTAATTTACAATTTTGTGACATTTTCTTTTGTTGAATAAAATACAAATTAGCCTAAGTTGACGACAGCCACAACGGTGGTCGTGTAGCCATGTAGCTTTGCTGGCTTCAAAAGAATCGTTTACCTATAAACGTGTGTATTTTATTTTTGACAGTTTGTAGTCGGTATCCTGATGATGTCTATGTGTTTAATGCACCTAGGTTTTAAAACATAGATATCATCTATTTAAAAATCAAACGCATTTAAAAAAAATATGTTACTCTATATACACACATACATACATATGTATAATCTTAATATTAATTATATGTTATGTTACAATCATGATTTTCATTTTCAAAGAAATATTGAAATTTTTGTTTTAATATTTCTAAAATTGTGTGTAAAAATTTTTTGTAAAAATAATTTTTTAAAAATTTTTTGTAAAATTTTGTTCGAAAATTTTTTGGAAAATTTAAAAAAAAATTTTTTTTTAATATTTTTCTGTAAAATATATTTTTGAAAATGTTTTGTAAATTTTTTGTATCTCTTCTGGTGCCTTGGCAAATGACATTACCACACTAACACGGACAGACGGACAGACGGATAGACGGACAGACGGATATCGCTTAATCAACTTCTCTATGTATAAGGATCCAGAATATATATACTTTATGGGGTCGGAAATGAATATGTAGAAATTACACACGGAATGACAAACTTATATATACCCTTTCCACCTGTGGTGAAGGGTATAAACAAGTAAAAGTGCTATATTCGGCCGTGCCGAATCTTCTATACCCTTCACCACGGTGATTTTATTTATACAGACATGTACAGCATTATCCATATTGTAAAGAAATAGAAAACAAATGAAAACAAATTCCGTTTGCTACAATTGTCGCCGTGTTGTCAGCTACTTAATGATATTGAAGCCGACAGCTACATCGTAAACTCTGACATTGTTGTAAAAATACTTATTTTGCTTTTATAAAATTAAAAAACTTTTTCAAAAACTTTTAAATATTTCCTCCAATACTTTTTGTTTGTATATGAATTTGTAATTTACAATTTTGTGACATTTTCTTTTGTTAAATAAAATAGAAATTAGCCTAAGTTGACGACAGCCACAACGGTGGTCGTGTAGCCATGTAGCTTTGCTGGCTTCAAAAGAATCGTTTACCTATAAACGTGTGTATTTTATTTTTGACAGTTTGTAGTCGGTATACTGATGATGTCTATGTGTTTAATGCACCTAGGTTTTAAAACAGAGATATCATCTATTTAAAAATCAAACGCATTTAAAATAAAAATCAAACGCATTTAAAACAAGTACAGCATTATCCATATTGTTGACTCTTTACTTAAATAAAGTCGTATGAGAAAAAATCATTATTCATGAGTTAAAGAAATAGAAGACAAATTCCGTTTGCTACAATTGTCACCGTGTTGTCAGCTACTTAATGATATTGAAGGCGACAGCTACATCGTAAACTCTGACATTGTTGTAGAAATACTTATTTTGCTTTTATAAAATAAAATAACTTTTTCAAAAAATTATAAATACTTCCTCCAATACTTTTTGTTTGAATATGAATTTGTAATTTACAATTTTGTGACATTTTCTTCTGTTGAATAAAATAGAAATTAGTCTAAGTTGACGACAGCCACAACGGTGGCCGTGTAGCCATGTAGCTTTGCTGACTTCAAAATAATCGTTTTATTTTTGACAGTTTGTAGTCGGTATCCTGATGATGTCTATGTGTTTAATGCACCTAGGTTTTAAAACAGAGACATCATCTATTTAAAAATCCAACGCATTTAAAACAAGTAAAAGTGCTATATTCGGCCGTGCCGAATCTTCTATACCCTTCACCACGGTGATTTTATTTATACAGACATGTACAGCATTATCCATATTGTAAAGAAATAGAAGACAAATGAAAACAAATTCCGTTTGCTACAATTGTCGCCGTGTTGTCAGCTACTTAATGATATTGAAGCCGACAGCTACATCGTAAACTCTGACATTGTTGTAAAAATACTTATTTTGCTTTTATAAAATTAAAAAACTTTTTCAAAAACTTTTAAATATTTCCTCCAATACTTTTTGTTTGTATATGAATTTGTAATTTACAATTTTGTGACATTTTCTTTTGTTAAATAAAATACAAATTAGCCTAAGTTGACGACAGCCACAACGGTGGTCGTGTAGCCATGTAGCTTTGCTGGCTTCAAAATAATCGTTTACCTATAAACGTGTGTATTTTATTTTTGACAGTTTGTAGTCGGTATACTGATGATGTCTATGTGTTTAATGCACCTAGGTTTTAAAACAGAGATATCATCTATTTAAAAATCAAACGCATTTAAAATAAAAATCAAACGCATTTAAAACAAGTACAGCATTATCCATATTGTTGACTCTTTACTTAAATAAAGTCGTATGAGAAAAAATCATTATTCATGAGTTAAAGAAATAGAAGACAAATTCCGTTTGCTACAATTGTCACCGTGTTGTCAGCTACTTAATGATATTGAAGGCGACAGCTACATCGTAAACTCTGACATTGTTGTAGAAATACTTATTTTGCTTTTATAAAATAAAATAACTTTTTCAAAAAATTATAAATACTTCCTCCAATACTTTTTGTTTGAATATGAATTTGTAATTTACAATTTTGTGACATTTTCTTCTGTTGAATAAAATAGAAATTAGTCTAAGTTGACGACAGCCACAACGGTGGTCGTGTAGCCATGTAGCTTTGTTGGCTCCACTTAGACCTATAATTTCTTCAGTACAAGTTCCGTGCTACCACTTATCAAAGCATGTAGGAAAAATTTTAAAAAATATTATCTCTGACGACTACAATATAAAAAACTCAAATAGGCTTAAGGAACAACTTACCAACATAAGATTAGATGAAAGAGAAATACTGATCTCACTAGACGTAATATCTCTATTTACAAATATTCCTACCAACAAAGCTATAAATATTATAATGGAAAAATGGAATATTATTAAAAATCACACAAAAATTCCCAAATCTATGTTCCTGAAAATTCTTCGTTTTTGTATATGTGATAATAATTATTTTATGTATAGCAACAAAATCTACAAACAAATCTTTGGTATGCCAATGGGCAACCCGCTTTCCCCAACCATTGCGGACATTATACTAGACAATCTTATGGACGAAATTCTTATGGAATTAAAATCTAAGAATATACACGTAAAATACATAACTAAATATGTAGACGACATATTAGCAATAGTAAACGCTGATGAAAAAGATATAATACTGGAAACTTTTAATAAATATCACCCAAAAATACAATTTACCATGGAAATTGAAAGCAACAACTCAATTGCATATTTGGACACAAAAATATATAAGAAAAATAATAAAATAATATTTGACTGGTATGCAAAAAGCACAGCATCAGGCAGAATTATTAATTTTAATTCAACACAACCAAAAAGCCAAATAATAAATACAGCGAAGAATTATATATATAGAATACTAAATATTAACGATGAACAATTTAAAAAACACAATATCCAACTCATTAAAAAAACACTTAAAGAAAACAGCTTCCCAATTAAACTGATTAATGCATTAATAGATGAAATTTCCAAAAAGATAAATCACCAAGTTAATACCAACCCTGACATCACGAATGATAAACGTTACTACAGTGTACGTTACATCCCTGGCTTAACGGACAACAAAAACATCAGAAACACTATAATAAACAAGAACATAAACTTTGCATACAAACCGAACACAACACTAAACACAATATTTTCAAAAATAAAAACTCCTATTGACAAACAACAACAAAACAATATTGTTTATGAAATAAAATGTAAAGGGAGTGATGACAACAACTGCAATTTAATTTACATTGGTACAACAAAACGAACTTTAGAAACAAGGATGAAAGAACATAAGAATGACATAGAAAAACATAAACAATCAACTGCGTTGGCGCAACACATACTAGAAACAGGTCATTCAGCTGATTTTGAAACAGTAACAATTTTAGATAGAGAAAATGTGGAAAAGAAAAGGTACACTATTGAAAGCCTAAGAATACAACAAAAGAAAGAGTATACAATGAACTTGAAGGAAGATACGGACAACATAAACACCTGTTACATAGTCGCCATAAAATAAACTGTGATATAAATTTAAGTTGTGTTTTTTGTTCAAATTTAATTTAATGTTAAATGTTTTTTGTTAAATGTAATATGTTAGATTATGTTTTAATGTAATTAATAATATTGTTTTTACTGTAAGTAACTTTGTTATATCTAATGTAAGAGTGGTTTGATTGTATTGTTCTGTTTTTCTTAATTAAATAGATTCCCCTTGATAAAGTCAACAAGAAATTGACGAAACGTCGGGAAAAATGTAATTAGACTATTGTTTTATTTACATTAAAGAAGTTAGGCTGGACTAGCTTATGAAGAAACAACAAAATAATCGTTTACCTATAAACGTGTGTATTTTATTTTTGACAGTTTGTAGTCGGTATACTGATGATGTCTATGTGTTTAATGCACCTAGGTTTTAAAACAGAGATATCATCTATTTAAAAATCAAACGCATTTAAAATAAAAATCAAACGCATTTAAAACAAGTACAGCATTATCCATATTGTTGACTCTTTACTTAAATAAAGTCGTATGAGAAAAAATCATTATTCATGAGTTAAAGAAATAGAAGACAAATTCCGTTTGCTACAATTGTCACCGTGTTGTCAGCTACTTAATGATATTGAAGGCGACAGCTACATCGTAAACTCTGACATTGTTGTAGAAATACTTATTTTGCTTTTATAAAATAAAATAACTTTTTCAAAAAATTATAAATACTTCCTCCAATACTTTTTGTTTGAATATGAATTTGTAATTTACAATTTTGTGACATTTTCTTCTGTTGAATAAAATAGAAATTAGTCTAAGTTGACGACAGCCACAACGGTGGCCGTGTAGCCATGTAGCTTTGCTGACTTCAAAATAATCGTTTTATTTTTGACAGTTTGTAGTCGGTATCCTGATGATGTCTATGTGTTTAATGCACCTAGGTTTTAAAACAGAGACATCATCTATTTAAAAATCAAACGCATTTAAAAAAATCAAACGCATTTAAAAGAAGTAAAAGTGCTATATTCGGCCGTGCCGAATCTTCTATACCCTTCACCAAGGTGATTTTATTTATACAGACATGTACAGCATTATCCATATTGTAAAGAAATAGAAGACAAATGAAAACAAATTCCGTTTGCTACAATTGTCGCCGTGTTGTCAGCTACTTAATGATATTGAAGCCGACAGCTACATCGTAAACTCTGACATTGTTGTAGAAATACTTATTTTGCTTTTATAAAATAAAATAACTTTTTCAAAAAATTATAAATACTTCCTCCAATACTTTTTGTTTGAATATGAATTTGTAATTTACAATTTTGTGACATTTTCTTCTGTTGAATAAAATAGAAATTAGTCTAAGTTGACGACAACCACAACGGTGGCCGTGTAGCCATGTAGCTTTGCTGATTTCAAAATAATCGTTTTATTTTTGACAGTTTGTAGTCGGTATCCTGATGATGTCTATGTGTTTAATGCACCTAGGTTTTAAAACAGAGACATCATCTATTTAAAAATCAAACGCATTTAAAAAAATCAAACGCATTTAAAAGAAGTAAAAGTGCTATATTCGGCCGTGCCGAATCTTCTATACCCTTCACCACGGTGATTTTATTTATACAGACATGTACAGCATTATCCATATTGTAAAGAAATAGAAGACAAATGAAAACAAATTCCGTTTGCTACAATTGTCGCCGTGTTGTCAGCTACTTAATGATATTGAAGCCGACAGCTACATCGTAAACTCTGACATTGTTATAAAAATACTTATTTTGCTTTTATAAAATTAAAAAACTTTTTCAAAAACTTTTAAATATTTCCTCCAATACTTTTTGTTTGTATATGAATTTGTAATTTACAATTTTGTGACATTTTCTTTTGTTGAATAAAATACAAATTAGCCTAAGTTGACGATAGCCACAACGGTGGTCGTGTAGCCATGTAGCTTTGCTGGCTTCAAAAGAATCGTTTACCTATAAACGTGTGTATTTTATTTTTGACAGTTTGTAGTCGGTATCCTGATGATGTCTATGTGTTTAATGCACCTAGGTTTTAAAACAGAGATATCATCTATTTAAAAATCAAACGCATTTAAAAAAAAATATGTTACTCTATATACACACATACATACATATGTATAATCTTAATATTAATTATATGTTATGTTGCAATCATGATTTTCATTTTCAAAGAAATATTGAAATTTTTGTTTTAATATTTCTAAAATTGTGTGTAAAAATTTTTTGTAAAAATAATTTTTTAAAAATTTTTTGTAAAATTTTGTTCGAAAATTTTTTGGAAAATTTTTAAAAAAAAAAATTTTTTTAATATTTTTCTGTAAAATATATTTTTGAAAATGTTTTGTAAATTTTTTTGTAAAAATTTTTTTTTGGAAATTTTTAAAAAAATTTTTTTTTTTAAATTTTTAAAAAAATTTTTTTTGTTAAATTTAGGACCTTTCTGCAGTCTATATTGAGTTAGAATGGTCAGACTAAAGCAAAAAAAAATCCTTACAAAAAAAAAATTTCCTCATATTGACACATGGGGGGTCCTTTTAACTGCTCCTATTTATCAGTGGGTACCCTGTGGGTCCATTGGCTACCTCTATGTATATTGCTTTCTATTAAGGTCACTAATACAAATCAAAGCGGAAAAACCCTACCAATCTAAAAACAAACAAAAATCGCCCCTCGCAGGGGGTTATTGATCCCCCGAGATCTGTATGCACTCTTTGCGATCTACCTGTCGCAGTCTAATATTTAGTTGAGAAAAAAGGCAAAACAGAATCATTAAAGCTGAAAAAAATTTAAAAAAAACCTGAAAAAACATGAAAAAAATATAGGTGGGCGTGGTTTTTGGCCCGTAGCCTCCAAAGGAATGATCCGATGTTGCTGAATTGCAATACCAAAATTTTCGAAACTATGCCTGACAGATTGGTGTGCTTAAATTTTTTGTATCTCTTCTGGTGCCTTGGCAAATGACATTACCACACTAACACGGACAGACGGACAGACGGATAGACGGACAGACGGACAGACGGACATCGCTTAATCAACTTCTCTATGTATAAGGATCCAGAATATATATACTTTATGGGGTCGGAAATGAATATTGTAGAAATTACACACGGAATGACAAACTTATATATACCCTTTCCACCTGTGGTGAAGGGTATAAAAATATGTTACTCTATATACACACATACATACATATGTATAATCTTAATATTAATTATATGTTATGTTACAATCATGATTTTCATTTTCAAAGAAATATTGAAATTTTTGTTTTAATATTTCTAAAATTGTGTGTAAAAATTTTTTGTAAAAATAATTTTTTAAAAATTTTTTGTAAAATTTTGTTCGAAAATTTTTTGGAAAATTTTTAAAAAAAAAATTTTTTTTAATATTTTTCTGTAAAATATATTTTTGAAAATGTTTTGTAAATTTTTTTGTAAAATTTTTTTTTTGGAAATTTTTAAAAAATTTTTTTTTGTTAAATTTAGGACCTTTCTGCAGTCTATATTGAGTTAGAATGGTCAGACTAAAGCAAAAAAAAAATCCTAACAAAAAAAAATTTCCTCATATTGACACATGGGGGGTCCTTTTAACTGCTCCTATTTATCAGTGGGTACCCTGTGGGTCCATTGGCTACCTCTATGTGTATTGCTTTCTATTAAGGTCACTAATACAAATCAAAGCGGAAAAACCCTACCAATCTAAAAACAAACAAAAATCGCCCCTCGCAGGGGGTTATTGATCCCCCGAGATCTGTATGCACTCTTTGCGATCTACCTGTCGCAGTCTAATATTTATTTGAGAAAAAAGGCAAAACAGAATCATTAAAGCTGAAAAAAATTAAAAAAAAACCTGAAAAAACATGAAAAAAATATAGGTGGGCGTGGTTTTTGGCCCGTAGCCTCCAAAGGAATGATCCGATGTTGCTGAATTGCAATACCAAAATTTTCGAAACTATGCCTAAAAGATTGGTGTGCTTAAATTTTTTGTATCTCTTCTGGTGCCTTGGCAAATGACATTACCACACTAACACGGGCAGACGGACAGACGGATAGACGGGCAGACGGACAGACGGACAGACGGACATCGCTTAATCAACTTCTCTATGTATAAGGATCCAGAATATATATACTTTATGGGGTCGGAAATGAATATTGTAGAAATTACACACGGAATGATAAACTTATATATACCCTTTCCACCTGTGGTGAAGGGTATAATTTTTTTTAAATTTTTAAAAAATTTTTTTTTGTAAATTTAGGACCTTTCTGCAGTCTATATTGAGTTAGAATGGTCAGACTAAAGCAAAAAAAAAATCCTTACAAAAAAAAAATTTCCTCATATTGACACATGGGGGGTCCTTTTAACTGCTCCTATTTATCAGTGGGTACCCTGTGGGTCCATTGGCTACCTCTATGTGTATTGCTTTCTATTAAGGTCACTAATACAAATCAAAGCGGAAAAACCCTACCAATCTAAAAACAAACAAAAATCGCCCCTCGCAGGGGGTTATTGATCCCCCGAGATCTGTATGCACTCTTTGCGATCTACCTGTCGCAGTCTAATATTTATTTGAGAAAAAAGGCAAAACAGAATCATTAAAGCTGAAAAAAATTAAAAAAAAACCTGAAAAAACATGAAAAAAATATAGGTGGGCGTGGTTTTTGGCCCGTAGCCTCCAAAGGAATGATCCGATGTTGCTGAATTGCAATACCAAAATTTTCGAAACTATGCCTGACAGATTGGGGTGCTTAAATTTTTTGTATCTCTTCTGGTGCCTTGGCAAATGACATTACCACACTAACACGGACAGACGGACAGACGGATAGACGGACAGACGGACAGACGGACAGACGGACATCGCTTAATCAACTTCTCTATGTATAAGGATCCAGAATATATATACTTTATGGGGTCGGAAATGAATATTGTAGAAATTACACACCGAATGACAAACTTATATATACCCTTTCCACCTGTGGTGAAGGGTATAAAAATATGTTACTCTATATACACACATACATACATATGTATAATCTTAATATTAATTATATGTTATGTTACAATCATGATTTTCATTTTCAAAGAAATATTGAAATTTTTGTTTTAATATTTCTAAAATTGTGTGTAAAAATTTTTTGTAAAAATAATTTTTTAAAAATTTTTTGTAAAATTTTGTTCGAAAATTTTTTGGAAAATTTAAAAAAAAAAAAATTTTTTAATATTTTTCTGTAAAATATATTTTTGAAAATGTTTTGTAAATTTTTTTGTAAAAATTTTTTTTTGGAAATTTTTTAAAAAATTTTTTTTTTTAAATTTTTAAAAAAATTTTTTTTGTTAAATTTAGGACCTTTCTGCAGTCTATATTGAGTTAGAATGGTCAGACTAAAGCAAAAAAAAAATCCTTACAAAAAAAAAATTTCCTCATATTGACACATGGGGGGTCCTTTTAACTGCTCCTATTTATCAGTGGGTACCCTGTGGGTCCATTGGCTACCTCTATGTGTATTGCTTTCTATTAAGGTCACTAATACAAATCAAAGCGGAAAAACCCTACCAATCTAAAAACAAACAAAAATCGCCCCTCGCAGGGGGTTATTGATCCCCCGAGATCTGTATGCACTCTTTGCGATCTACCTGTCGCAGTCTAATATTTATTTGAGAAAAAAGGCAAAACAGAATCATTAAAGTCAAAAAAAAATTAAAAAAAAAACTTGAAAAAACATGAAAAAAATATAGGTGGGCGTGGTTTTTGGCCCGTAGCCTCCAAAGGAATGATCCGATGTTGCTGAATTGCAATACCAAAATTTTCGAAACTATGCCTGACAGATTGGTGTGCTTAAATTTTTTGTATCTCTTCTGGTGCCTTGGCAAATGACATTACCACACTAACACGGACAGACGGACAGACGGATAGACGGACAGACGGACATCGCTTAATCAACTTCTCTATGTATAAGGATCCAGAATATATATACTTTATGGGGTCGGAAATGAATATTGTAGAAATTACACACGGAATGACAAACTTATATATACCCTTTCCACCTGTGGTGAAGGGTATAAAAATATGTTACTCTATATACACACATACATACATATGTATAATCTTAATATTAATTATATGTTATGTTACAATCATGATTTTCATTTTCAAAGAAATATTGAAATTTTTGTTTTAATATTTCTAAAATTGTGTGTAAAAATTTTTTGTAAAAATAATTTTTTAAAAATTTTTTGTAAAATTTTGTTCGAAAATTTTTTGGAAAATTTTTAAAAAAAAAATTTTTTTTAATATTTTTCTGTAAAATATATTTTTGAAAATGTTTTGTAAATTTTTTTGTAAAATTTTTTTTTTGGAAATTTTTAAAAAATTTTTTTTTGTTAAATTTAGGACCTTTCTGCAGTCTATATTGAGTTAGAATGGTCAGACTAAAGCAAAAAAAAAATCCTAACAAAAAAAAATTTCCTCATATTGACACATGGGGGGTCCTTTTAACTGCTCCTATTTATCAGTGGGTACCCTGTGGGTCCATTGGCTACCTCTATGTGTATTGCTTTCTATTAAGGTCACTAATACAAATCAAAGCGGAAAAACCCTACCAATCTAAAAACAAACAAAAATCGCCCCTCGCAGGGGGTTATTGATCCCCCGAGATCTGTATGCACTCTTTGCGATCTACCTGTCGCAGTCTAATATTTATTTGAGAAAAAAGGCAAAACAGAATCATTAAAGCTGAAAAAAATTAAAAAAAAACCTGAAAAAACATGAAAAAAATATAGGTGGGCGTGGTTTTTGGCCCGTAGCCTCCAAAGGAATGATCCGATGTTGCTGAATTGCAATACCAAAATTTTCGAAACTATGCCTAAAAGATTGGTGTGCTTAAATTTTTTGTATCTCTTCTGGTGCCTTGGCAAATGACATTACCACACTAACACGGGCAGACGGACAGACGGATAGACGGGCAGACGGACAGACGGACAGACGGACATCGCTTAATCAACTTCTCTATGTATAAGGATCCAGAATATATATACTTTATGGGGTCGGAAATGAATATTGTAGAAATTACACACGGAATGATAAACTTATATATACCCTTTCCACCTGTGGTGAAGGGTATAATTTTTTTTAAATTTTTAAAAAATTTTTTTTTGTTAAATTTAGGACCTTTCTGCAGTCTATATTGAGTTAGAATGGTCAGACTAAAGCAAAAAAAAAATCCTTACAAAAAAAAAATTTCCTCATATTGACACATGGGGGGTCCTTTTAACTGCTCCTATTTATCAGTGGGTACCCTGTGGGTCCATTGGCTACCTCTATGTGTATTGCTTTCTATTAAGGTCACTAATACAAATCAAAGCGGAAAAACCCTACCAATCTAAAAACAAACAAAAATCGCCCCTCGCAGGGGGTTATTGATCCCCCGAGATCTGTATGCACTCTTTGCGATCTACCTGTCGCAGTCTAATATTTATTTGAGAAAAAAGGCAAAACAGAATCATTAAAGCTGAAAAAAATTAAAAAAAAACCTGAAAAAACATGAAAAAAATATAGGTGGGCGTGGTTTTTGGCCCGTAGCCTCCAAAGGAATGATCCGATGTTGCTGAATTGCAATACCAAAATTTTCGAAACTATGCCTGACAGATTGGGGTGCTTAAATTTTTTGTATCTCTTCTGGTGCCTTGGCAAATGACATTACCACACTAACACGGACAGACGGACAGACGGATAGACGGACAGACGGACAGACGGACAGACGGACATCGCTTAATCAACTTCTCTATGTATAAGGATCCAGAATATATATACTTTATGGGGTCGGAAATGAATATTGTAGAAATTACACACCGAATGACAAACTTATATATACCCTTTCCACCTGTGGTGAAGGGTATAAAAATATGTTACTCTATATACACACATACATACATATGTATAATCTTAATATTAATTATATGTTATGTTACAATCATGATTTTCATTTTCAAAGAAATATTGAAATTTTTGTTTTAATATTTCTAAAATTGTGTGTAAAAATTTTTTGTAAAAATAATTTTTTAAAAATTTTTTGTAAAATTTTGTTCGAAAATTTTTTGGAAAATTTAAAAAAAAAAAAATTTTTTAATATTTTTCTGTAAAATATATTTTTGAAAATGTTTTGTAAATTTTTTTGTAAAAATTTTTTTTTGGAAATTTTTTAAAAAATTTTTTTTTTTAAATTTTTAAAAAAATTTTTTTTGTTAAATTTAGGACCTTTCTGCAGTCTATATTGAGTTAGAATGGTCAGACTAAAGCAAAAAAAAAATCCTTACAAAAAAAAAATTTCCTCATATTGACACATGGGGGGTCCTTTTAACTGCTCCTATTTATCAGTGGGTACCCTGTGGGTCCATTGGCTACCTCTATGTGTATTGCTTTCTATTAAGGTCACTAATACAAATCAAAGCGGAAAAACCCTACCAATCTAAAAACAAACAAAAATCGCCCCTCGCAGGGGGTTATTGATCCCCCGAGATCTGTATGCACTCTTTGCGATCTACCTGTCGCAGTCTAATATTTATTTGAGAAAAAAGGCAAAACAGAATCATTAAAGTCAAAAAAAAATTAAAAAAAAAACTTGAAAAAACATGAAAAAAATATAGGTGGGCGTGGTTTTTGGCCCGTAGCCTCCAAAGGAATGATCCGATGTTGCTGAATTGCAATACCAAAATTTTCGAAACTATGCCTGACAGATTGGTGTGCTTAAATTTTTTGTATCTCTTCTGGTGCCTTGGCAAATGACATTACCACACTAACACGGACAGACGGACAGACGGACAGACGGATAGACGGACAGACGGACATCGCTTAATCAACTTCTCTATGTATAAGGATCCAGAATATATATACTTTATGGGGTCGGAAATGAATATTGTAGAAATTACACACGGAATGACAAACTTATATATACCCTTTCCACCTGTGGTGAAGGGTATAAAAATATGTTACTCTATATACACACATACATACATATGTATAATCTTAATATTAATTATATGTTATGTTACAGTCATGATTTTCATTTTCAAAGAAATATTGAAATTTTTGTTTTAATATTTCGAAAATTGTGTGTAAAAATTTTTTGTAAAAATAATTTTTTAAAATTTTTTTGTAAAATTTTATTCGAAAATTTTTTGGAAAATTTTTAAAAAAAATTTTTTTTTAATATTTTTCTGTAAAATATATTTTTGAAAATGTTTTGTAAATTTTTTTGTAAAAATTTTTTTTTTTTGGAAATTTTTTAAAATTTTTTTTTTTTTTTAATTTTATTGAAATTGTTTTTGTTAAATTTAGGACCTTTCTGCAGTTTATATTGAGTTAGAATGGTCAGACTAAAGCAAAAAAAAAAATCCTTACAAAAAAAAAAAAATTTCCTCATATTGACACATGGGGGGTCCTTTTAACTGCTCCTATTTATCAGTGGGTACCCTGTGGGTCCATTGGCTACCTCTATGTGTATTGCTTTCTATGAAGGTCACTAATACAATTCAAAGCAGAAAAACACTACCAATCTAAAAACAAACAAAAATCGCCCCTCGCAGGGGGTTATTGATCCCCCGAGATCTGTATGCACTCCTTGCGATCTACCTGTCGCAGTCTAATATTTATTTGAGAAAAAAAGGCAAAACAGAATCATTAAAGCTGAAAAAAATTTAAAAAAAAAAACCTAAAAAACGTGAAAAAAATATAGGTGGGCGTGGTTTTTGGCCCGCAGCCTCCAAAGGAATGATCCGATGTTGCTGCATTGCAATACCAAAATTTTCGAAACTATGCCTGACAGATTGGTGTGCTTAAATTTTTTGTATCTCTTCTGGTGCCTTGGCAAATGACATTACCACACTAACACGGACAGACGGACAGACGGACAGACGGACAGACGGATAGACGGACAGACGGACAGACGGACATCGCTTAATCAACTTCTCTATGTATAAGGATCCAGAATATATATACTTTATGGGGTCGGAAATGAATATTGTAGAAATTACACACGGAATGACAAACTTATATATACCCTTTCCACCTGTGGTGAAGGGTATAAAAATATGTTACTCTATATACACACATACATACATATGTATAATCTTAATATTAATTATATGTTATGTTACAGTCATGATTTTCATTTTCAAAGAAATATTGAAATTTTTGTTTTAATATTTCGAAAATTGTGTGTAAAAATTTTTTGTAAAAATAATTTTTTAAAATTTTTTTGTAAAATTTTATTCGAAAATTTTTTGGAAAATTTTTAAAAAAAATTTTTTTTTAATATTTTTCTGTAAAATATATTTTTGAAAATGTTTTGTAAATTTTTTTGTAAAAATTTTTTTTTTTGGAAATTTTTTAAAATTTTTTTTTTTTTTTAATTTTATTGAAATTGTTTTTGTTAAATTTAGGACCTTTCTGCAGTTTATATTGAGTTAGAATGGTCAGACTAAAGCAAAAAAAAAAATCCTTACAAAAAAAAAAAAATTTCCTCATATTGACACATGGGGGGTCCTTTTAACTGCTCCTATTTATCAGTGGGTACCCTGTGGGTCCATTGGCTACCTCTATGTGTATTGCTTTCTATGAAGGTCACTAATACAATTCAAAGCAGAAAAACACTACCAATCTAAAAACAAACAAAAATCGCCCCTCGCAGGGGGTTATTGATCCCCCGAGATCTGTATGCACTCCTTGCGATCTACCTGTCGCAGTCTAATATTTATTTGAGAAAAAAAGGCAAAACAGAATCATTAAAGCTGGGCGTGGTTTTTGGCCCGCAGCCTCCAAAGGAATGATCCGATGTTGCTGAATTGCAATACCAAAATTTTCGAAACTATGCCTGACAGATTGGTGTGCTTAAATTTTTTGTATCTCTTCTGGTGCCTTGGCAAATAACATTACCACACTAACACGGACAGACGGACGGACAGACGGACAGACGGACATCGCTTAATATATATACTTTATGGGGTCGGAAATGAATATTGTAGAAATTACACACGGAATGACAAACTTATATATACCCTTTCCACCTGTGGTGAAGGGTATAAAAATATGTTACTCTATATACACACATACATACATATGTATAATCTTAATATTAATTATATGTTATGTTACAGTCATGATTTTCATTTTCAAAGAAATATTGAAATTTTTGTTTTAATATTTCGAAAATTGTGTGTAAAAATTTTTTGTAAAAATAATTTTTTAAAATTTTTTTGTAAAATTTTATTCGAAAATTTAAAAAAAAAATTTTTTTTTAATATTTTTCTGTAAAATATATTTTTGAAAATTTTTTTGTAAAAATTTTTTTTTGGAAATTTTTAAAATTTTTTTTTTTAAATTTTATTGAAATTTTTTTTGTTAAATTTAGGACCTTTCTGCAGTCTATATTGAGTTAGAATGGTCAGACTAAAGCAAAAAAAAATCCTTACAAAAAAAAAATTCCTCATATTGACACATGGGGGGTCCTTTTAACTGCTCCTATTTATCAGTGGGTACCCTGTGGGTCCATTGGCTACCTCTATGTGTATTGCTTTCTATTAAGGTCACTAATACAAATCAAAGCAGAAAAACCCTACCAATCTAAAAACAAACAAAAATCGCCCCTCGCAGGGGGTTATTGATCCCCAGAGATCTGTATGCCCTCCTTGCGATCTACCTGTCGCAGTCTAATATTTATTTGAGAAAAAAAGGCAAAACAGAATCATTAAAGCTGAAAAAAATTTAAAAAAAAACCTGAAAAAACGTGAAAAAAATATAGGTGGGCGTGGTTTTTGGCCCGCAGCCTCCAAAGGAATGATCCGATGTTGCTGAATTGCAATACCAAAATTTTCGAAACTATGCCTGACAGATTGGTGTGCTTAAATTTTTTGTATCTCTTCTGGTGCCTTGGCAAATGACATTACCACACTAACACTGACAGACGGACGGACGGACGGACAGACGGACATCGCTTAATCAACTTCTCTATGTATAAGGATCCAGAATATATATACTTTATGGGGTCGGAAATGAATATTGTAGAAATTACACACGGAATGACAAACTTATATATATGTTACTCTATATACACACATACATACATATGTATATTCTTATATATTATGTTACAGTCATGATTTTCATTTTCAAAGAAATATTGAAATTTTTATTTTAATTTTTCGAAAATTATGTGTAAAAATTTTTTGTAAAAATATTTTTTTGTAAAATTTAATTCGAAAATTTTTTGGAAAATTTTTAAAAAAAATTTTTTTCGAATATTTTTCTGTAAAATATCTTTTTGAAAATGCTTTGTAAATTTTTTTGTAAATATTTTTGAAAAAATATTAAAAAATTTTTTTTTAAAAATTTGATTGAAATTTTTTTGTTAAATTTTGGACCTTTCTCCAATCTATATTGAGTTAGAATGGTCAGACTAAAGCAAAAAGAAATCCTTACACAAAAAAAAAATTCATTATATTGACACATGGGGGTCCTTTTAACTGCTCCTATTTGTCGGCGGGTACCCTGTGGGTCCATTAAATTTTTTGTATCTCTTCTGGTGCCTTGGCAAATGACATTACCACACTAACACGGACAGACGGACATCGCTTAATCAACTTCTCTATGTATAAGGATCCAGAATATATATACTTTATGGGATCGGAAATGAATATTGTAGAAATTACACTCGGAATGACAAACTTATATATACCCTTTCCACCTGTGGTGAAGGGTATAAATATTTATATGTTACTCTATATCATACATACATATGTATGTATATTCTTAATATTAAAAATATGTTATGTTACACTCATAATTTTAATTTTCATAGAAATTTTTGTTTTATTTTTCGAAAATTGAGTCTAAAAATTTTTTGTAAAAATATTTTTTTAAAAATTTCTTGTAAAATTTTATTTGAAAATTTTTTGGAAAATTTTTTAAAAAAAATTTTTTTCGAATATTTTTCTGTAAAATATCTTTTTTGTAAATTTTTTTGTAAATATTTTTGAAAAAAAATTTAAAATTTTTTTTTTTTCATATAATCAAAATAAAGTAAATTCATGCTTAGTATTTAAACCCCGCGAAGCTTTGTGGCTTGTCTGCGGGAAAATAACTACTTAACTAATTAATTACTTCGTAAAGTATAAATATTATTATATTATTATTGCGAGGACAATAAGTAATTTTTATAAATTTCTTTCTTATCTGATACGTTTGAAATATCCTTTATGTTTCTTGGCATGTCGTTATATATTTTTGGCAATAATACTCTTAGCGTTCGATCACCATAGCTGTTTTTCGTTCTTGCGATTGTAAGTCTGCCTTCAGAATGTAGTCGTGTGTTATATTGATGAGAAATGGGTTGCAATATTTGGGGATTGTTTCGGTCAGTCAACACTGTGAGTACGTATATACTCTTGATGCTTAACACATTAAGATGACGTGGTAGATTTTCGATAGCTATGTTACTGTTGGTAGCTCGAGTTTGTTCACACGGCTGCATATTGAGTGTTTCTGGGCGAGTGTTGTTGTACCTAATGTTGTTGTGTCTTGTGGCGTTGTTATTGGACTGAGTATGTAGGCGGGAGTAAGTGAAGTTTTGATTGTTGATTTGGTTATTATATAATATCTTTAGTAGGTGATTTTGTGTCCTTTGCAGGCTTTTGCAGTGAGAAGAGTTTCCCCAAGCCGATATTCCATGTCTTATATATGATTCGACTAAAGAGAAGTATATTTGCCGAAGTACTGTGTTTGTAGCAACGTAGCTGAGGTTATATAACGAGTAACCGGCTTTACGTAGTTTCTTTTGGAGCTCTTTTATGTGCATTTTCCATTTAAACGTGCTATTTCCGAATACTCCTAGGTATTTGTATGTGTTTATTAGTTCAATTGTGGTGTTGCATGTGTCGTTATCGAGTATTTCGTTTACACTGTCGTGTATACACTTGACGTCATGATATTTTAATTTTATATTAATTTGTTTCACGTGTGGCTGTCTAATATGCATCAGTTTTGTTTTGGATGCATTAATTACCAGCCCATTATCGTGACACCATTTGGATACAGCATTTAGCTGGTTTTGCATAATTGTTATAGCTGTCTCTATATTTTTGTGTATAACCACCATCGCTGTATCATCGGCGTATGCATAAGTGTCGCAATCTTTAATAGAGTCAAGCATGTCATTTGCGTATATTAAGTATAGTAGTGGACCTAATTTCGATCCTTGTGGGACTCCGTGTTGTGATTTAGTCTCCTTACTTAATTTCTTTTCGATCTTGACGCAATAGCTGCGTAAATTTAAATAGTCTTTGAACCATGTTAACACATTTCCCCTAATTCCGTTTCTCTCCAGTGTTTCTAATAGTTTTGTATGCGATAGAATGTCAAATGCTTTACTAAAATCGATGAATAATACCAAACATTGTTCATTTATACTCAGAGCGTTGTTAATTTTATCAGCAAATTTGCCTAGAAGTTGACTTATATTTTTTTCCTTCTGAAAACCAAATTTGTTCGGATTTATTATTTTATATTTGGTTAAGAAATTATTAAGCGTTTTGACTATGACTTCCTCTAACACTTTTTCGATTACCGGTAATATTGCTATTGGCCTATAGTTATTAACATTATCTTTTTTATCGCTTTTGTATATGGGTCTTATAGTGGATGTTTTCAGTATTTTTGGGATTTTAGATGTGTTGATACTCTCATTGATAAATGCCGTTATTACGGGAGTAAGGGTTAGGGCATTATCTTTTATATCTTTAGGTCTGATGCTGTCGATGCCTGGACCTTTGTTTTTATTTAACTTAGTTAATATATTATAAATTTCATTTTCATTTGTATGTTCAATGTACATTGAGTTTTTAATAGTGTTTTTTTGTGTTTGATAGTTTTTATGTCGCATGTGTGAATTATTTTTATTACATTTTCATGAAAATTCTTTGCAAAATTGTTTAAGATACTTTCAATGCTATGGTTTTTAAAGTTCTTTAATATTGTGTTATCAATATTATTAGAGTTTTAGCCGTTGATTTCATTTATTATTTGCCAAGGTACTCTGGGGTTTTTACGATTTTCTAATAGTTTTTGCTTATAATAATGGGTGATTTTTTTGAGGTTAGGATTTTCATGCATTAGTATTTGACAGATCACGTGAGATTTCAGACATGGTGCCAAAGAGAAAGATGCTCAGTATGCTTTGACATTTCATCATGAATAGACTTACTAACGAGCAACGCTTGCAAATCATTGAATTTTATTACCAAAATCAGTGTTCGGTTCGAAATGTTCAAATGTGACAAATTTTGTTCAGCGATGAGGCTCATTTCTGGTTGAATGGCTACGTAAATAAGCAAAATTGCCGCATTTGGAGTGAAGAGCAACCAGAAGCCGTTCAAGAACTGCCCATGCATCCCGAAAAATGCACTGTTTGGTGTGGTTTGTACGCTGGTGGAATCATTGGACCGTATTTTTTCAAAGATGCTGTTGGACGCAACGTTACGGTGAAGGGCGATCGCTATCGTTCGATGCTAACAAACTTTTTGTTGCCAAAAATGGAACAACTGAACTTGGTTGACATGTGGTTTCAACAAGATGGCGCTACATGCCACACAGCTCGCGATTCTATGGCCATTTTGAGGGAAAACTTCGGAGAACAATTCATCTCAAGAAATGGACCGGTAAGTTGGCCACCAAGATCATGCGATTCGACGCCTTTAGACTATTTTTGTGGAGCTACGTCAAGTCTAAAGTCTACAGAAATAAGCCAGCAACTATTCCAGCTTTGGAAGACAACATTTCCGAAGAAATTCGGGCTATTCCGGCCGAAATGCTCGAAAAAGTTGCCCAAAATTGGACTTTCCGAATGGACCACCTAAGACGCAGCCGCGGTCAACATTTAAATGAAATTATCTTCAAAAAGTAAATGTCATGGACCAATCTAACGTTTCAAATAAAGAACCGATGAGATTTTGCAAATTTTATGCGTTTTTTTTTAAAAAAAAAAGTTCTCAAGCTCTTAAAAAATCACTCGTTATTTATTTTTTTCGATAACAATTTGTTTATTTAATAGATTTCTAAATTTTTTATATTCATTTTCATAATTTATATTTCTTTTATTGTTTATCCACTTTTTATAAAGTTTATCCCTATACTCACAACACTTCACTAGATTATCAGTAATCCATGGATTCGATGACCTTTTTTTTGTTGCTTTATTATTTACTTTTGATTTTTCGTAGATTTCACAAAACTTGTTATGAATTTTATTATAAAAATTGTCTATGTCGTTTTCGACTATTAAATTGTTCCAATTTGTTTCATTAATTATCTTTTTAGCTTTATAATTATTTATATACGTAACTTCTCGAAAACCGTTTGGGAATCTCTGATCATGTATCGTTTTGTTTGTTAATACATGTTCGATACAACAGAAAGTTGTGTAGTGATCTGATATGCAGGTTTTAATTACTGCTGATGCAGTTGTTTTTTGTGCACGTGCAATTTTAACAATACAGTGATCAATACATGTTTGTGTGTTTTTCTTAATATCTATACGCGTTGGTTCGTTTGTTACATTTTGTAGTCCATTCGACATAAGCATATCTATGTATGTTGTTGTTATATTATTTATTGTCTTTTAGCGTATCGATGTTTATATCACCTACAATAACATTGTTTTGCTTTTTTTGAGAAAGTCGAACGATATTGTATTTATATTAATTTGTGTGCAATTTATATGTTCTTTCGCGTAAACAACTATTCCACCACCTCTTTGCGTTTCTCTATTTAAGAAAAAGGAATTGAAACCACTTATTTTGTAAAAGCGACTTTCTTCGTTTTTGATGTTTGTTTCAACAAGCACTATGAATTTAATTTTTTCTATAATATTATTAATTGTTATTAAAAAGTTTTCGAAATGTTTTCTTAGTGAGCGAATATTCATGCATATTATTGTAAAAGGATAACTTAAGTGTTTATTTTCAATTTCACTAAAGGAGTTTACCGATAAGATTTCGTGAGAGTTCATTTTAAAATTTGTGATTTTGAATTAAGTTTTAATTAGTTTTTATATTTGTGCATTTGCTTGGATTTTTACATATTGTTTATTAATTCGATATCTGTTGTGTTGTTTATAAATATTAGAGGGGAATTGTCATTTTTTCTTGCACATACTTATAAAGCCATTTCTAAACCATACAAATTTGCAACCACACTCCTTAGCTTTAATTTTAGCTGTCCATAGCAATCGGCGGTTATGTGCAGTAAGTTGGTCGTTAATATAAATAAATTTGTTTTCACTGTTTGTTCCATTAACTATACTTGCGTCGATTCTATGGCGCTGAATTTTGCTCATTAGTTCGCGTTTTTTATTTTGGGTAGTGAATTCTATTATTGTTTTGTTTGCGGCTTGCTTCACTCGGTATGCATTATTAATGTCTATATTATTTATTTCGACGTTAAGAGATGCAGCGATATTTGTTATTATCTCCCTCGCACTTAACTCTGGATTAGGAATGTTTTTTATTTCTATACTAATTTAATTAGTTTTTGCTCTTGCATACTTTCTCTCGCGCATAGGTCACTAACTTGATTTGCAAGTGTTGCTACGGAGTTAGCCATAGTTTGAATGGAGTTTTTGAGTTCGTCTATTATGGTAGACTTTTGTGAGTTATTCACGTTTATATTATTATTAAGGACATGAATAGAATTTTTTATATCTTTTAGCTCCGACTGTACTGAGACTAACCCATAGTTTAATGAAGTCAATGTTAGACCTTCCTTAAATTTTTTGCTCGAGCTGTTGCTGTCTTCATCATCATCTCTCTGTTTTTTTTGCTGGGATATTTCTTCAGACACCACAACCTGGTATGAAATGTTTGACTCAGACCTGGTTCGAACCTTGCGTCGATGACAAGTCCACTCGGATTTTTTGTTGCCAATTACGTTGTTGTATGCAGTCTCAGTTATTGAACAGCATGGAGAGAGGTGATATTTAGAATTGCATTTCGAACATTTTGCAAATTTTGTTGTTGTTATGTTTGAGTTGCACTGATTGCAAACAGATTTTTCGGTCATTGAACTCATTGTTTTTGTTTTTTAGTTTGCTTTGTTCTTTTGAGATTTTTGTTTTGTATTATTTATGTTTATGGTTGACCTACACTTTTGTGTTAATTTATTTGATTTTTTATTTTCAAAATTTATTTGAATTTTTATTTTCAAAATTAAAGCAATTCTTCTAGCTTATTCCTTTTATATTTTAGGCTTCCTAGATAGGAATTTTTAGGGCTATAATGTTATTATTTTCCAAAAATTATTTAAGCACTTTAAGTTATCAGAAATTGAGATTTTGTGGACACTATTAAAAAACACGTCAGCTCGCAATAACAATTACACTCTCTTCTTGAAAATTTTTTTTTAAAAATTTGATTGAAATTTTTTTTGTTAAATTTTGGACCTTTCTCCAATCTATATTGAGTTAGATTGGTCAGACTAAAGCAAAAAGAAATCCTTACAAAAAAAAAATTTCATCATATTGACACATGGGGGTCCTTTTAACTGCTACTATTTGTCACTGGGTACCCTGTGGGTCCATTGGCTACCTCTATGCGTATTGCTTTCTATTAAGGTCTCTAATACAAATCAAAGCAGAAAAACCCTACCAATCTAAAAACAAACAAAAATCGCCCCTCGCAGGGGTTATTGATCCCCCGAGATCTGTATGCATTCCTTGCGATCTACCTGTCGCAGTCTAATATTTATTTGACAAAAAAAGGCAAAACAGAAGCATTAAAGCCGAAAAAAATTAAAAAAAACGTAAAAAAATATAGGTGGGCGTGGTTTTCCACCTGTGGTGAAGGGTATAAAAAATAATATTTGTTGTAAGAATTAATAATTTGTTAAAAAAATAAACCAAGATGATGTATGTACAGTGGTGTTCCATAAAGAGCAACCTTTTACTACATATTTCGAAAAAGAAATAAACCTATTAAATCTTCATAAACAATTTTAAGATTTTTATTTTTGTGAGACGGAACAACTGTCCAACTAAATTACTATACCTGTTTTGATAAAAAAAAACTTAAAATGAAATATGTTTATACGTAGAAACATTCGGAATTCAAGATTTTAGGTGTGAAAAAAATAGAGCCATTCACTTCAATTATCTAAAAAACACAAAATTCCAAGAGATGAATAAAATAATATACTTTAATTATCTTTATTACCTTAGTACTAAGTGGAATATAATTTATTTTTGATAACGGCTAAGCACCGTTTTAGCATAGGGTCAACAAGTTTTTGGCATGTCCCAAACGGAATATTACTCCATGCTCCTTTTACTAATGACCACAAGTGCATTTGTTGCATGTTTTCCCTTAAAAGCTAATTTAACTATTCGCTACAAGTTCGCAATGGGTTCAAGACTGGCAACTGAGAAGTCCAACTTAACACATCAACCCCATTTTTTTTCAACCCAATGTGTATTTCCGATCATTGTGTTGCTGAAACACAAATTAAAGCGGTATTTTCCATTCTGCGTAAGGCTTCACATAACTGTTAAGCACATTTGTGTAAAAAATAGCAAACATTTGTTCTTCGACCCGTATGTAATTAAAATTAGTTAGGCGGAAACGAGGACACGAACCCCCATGCCGACTGATCGCTAGGGATGTTATGGCTCCCATAGTCCTCATTTCACTAGCTTCTACCGGGAGAAACCACCACCTGTCCTATTTACGTTTTGGTAATACACTAAATCGAGTCATTGCTCGAACCATTTTTCTCTTCTACCATCTAAGCATGCATTCACTTACCCGTATGTATGTTCTTATATCTGCTTTTTCATTACTTAATACAAATGGCGCCCAACGTGGGACCAAGAATGGCTAAAGAAGTTACAATTAGAACCAGGAGATTGGTTTAATTATCTGCGAATGGACGAAAAAACGTATTTAGAGCTGCTCGCTTTAGTAACACCATTCATACAAAAGCAAGATACTTTAATGAGACAAAGTATTTCAGCACATGAGCGCCTTACTGCTACACTAAGATTTCTTGCCACTGGAAGGAGTTAGGAAGACCTAAAATTTTCAACTATTATATCACCTCAATCTCTTGGACGGATTATACCCGAGACGTGCAGTGCAATATACTCTGTTTTAAAACACAATTACTTAAAGGTAAGAATAAAATCATTTATCTTCTTTAACAAATGTAAAAATATATTAAAAAAAAATAATAGTATGTATTATTTAAAACTCTGTATCATCGGTAGAAAAAGTTTCCAAATAATATCGGACATTTACATCCTTTTGTTGAGCATCCACATGTGAGCTCGTACCATCAGATTGGTAATAACGGTTGGTTAAACACGCAAATAATTATTTTAATATATTAAGTTTTACTGACACTGCTTAACACTGCTTAACACTTTTTAACTTATATACAAATCACCGTTCACGTACAGGTCCAAATAAATTCTCACTCGCAACCTGTTTACATATGTATATGAGCTACTTAAGAAAGTTTTGTAACAACAACTCATGCAAACTTAGTAAACTGGGAAATTTACGATTATAGAAAAACAACCGCTCGTTTCTACAAATTTAATTCAATTGGCTATTTGGCAGTAAGTAATTCATATTTTATATGCGCCATCTGTGTTTAAAATTATCCACTTTCAAAAATTAAAGGTGCCGTACTAAGCAGTTAAAACAGCGCCATCTGTGTTTTCAAATATTCCACTTTCAAAAATTAAAGGTGCCGTACTAATCAGTTAAAACAGCGCCATCTGAATTTAAAATATCTAATTTTCATACCGGAAAGTGTACTTTCACTGTTTTTTATCCACTTTCTCTCGGAAATAAGATATTTGTTTTTGTCGAATTGATGTCGGCTTCCAGGCACCTTACTTAATAAATGGAACTCCCAGTAGCATACACGAATAGCTTAACAAGAAAAAAATAATAAAACACAGGATAAATTGCATTTGTTTTCAAAAACGAGTAAGAACAATTGCTTTCCTTTTATTTATTTACATGCTTACATGCTTACAAGTACATATGTATATTTATAGTGTTAAACGGCAAGGTGTGCTTATCTATTTTAACGGTTCTTAGAAAGACTCTCAAAGTGGATCTAAGGCAACATCTGGCAAAAATAGCTAACTTAAAATTAAATGAATACATGAAAATAAGACAATAAGACAATACAAATTCAGTGTTGGTTATTATTGTTTTTTATCTTATCAATACCTCATGAAAACAGACATTTTTATGCATATATTACATAAAGAATAAAAGTTCAAAATATACTCAAATCAAAAAAATAATTATTTTCAGTTTGGGCGTCAACCGATTATGCCCAAAAACTATTCAGCTCCATATACCAAGGTCACATGCTTCATTTCATTTTGATATGTCAAATGGTATGACATGTAGAGCGTTTACAAAAATAGTGGTATATACGGTTTGAGGTGGCAAGTAAGCTACCGCTTCCTTCTTCCCGATTATGCCAAAAAACTATACAGCTCTTCATCTTTATATACCAAAGACTCATGCTGAATTTCATTTTAATATGTCAAACGGTATGACTTGTAGAGCCTTCACAGAAATAGTGGTATACACACACACTTACAGATATAATCACGAAAATAGTCGAAATGGATTCAGGAGTCCTCAAAACGTATAAATCCGTTGAAATCTTGACATCGCTTTTTTCACGATCACTATAAAATGAGTGAAAATAAATTGACATCAGCATCGACAAAATTATTTAATTAAATGGTGCTGCATAGTTTAAATTATATTAATTATTATAAATTCTATTATTTATTATAATTTCTCCCTTATAAATCAATTTCTCTACTGTTGTAGAAGCCCACAAATGATAACACACAAAAAGTAGTTATTTCTATAGTTGACAGCACTAACGGGTTTTGGAAAAACAGGATTGGTGGCAAAATGTGAAAAATTGCCTAATAAGTTATTAAGCCAAGTTCCAATAAAGTTGTTATTATTAGTTTTATTATATTGTCTAACAAATTAAAAAATACTCCTTACCTCTTTTGTTTTTTCCTTAAAGCCACACCAGCTGCTTTAAGTATTATATTTTTCAACACAATAAGAAAAATTAAGGGGAAAATTGTAAGTTTGACTGTCAAACTCCATATAAAAAAGTTTAAAAATATTCGCCTTAATATTTCCACTCTGCAAACAGGTAGTCTCACTACGCAGGGGATATATTAAGGCGAAAATTTTTAATTTTGTTATATGGAGTTTGATAGTTCCATTTAAAGCCTGGTACACTGTTCAGTTTTTCATGCGGAATGCTGTAAAACTACATATGTATATACAAAATTTTTATGAAAAAGTCATGAAAAAATGTTGCAGAAGTAGTACTCTATTTTAACTGTGGAAAAACATTAAAATGATTCTGACAACATAAAGCTTGGAAATAAATCAAATGGTCATTATTTCATGCGGAATGTTTTGTAATATTTTTGTGGAAAATTTTGTAAAACAATGTGGTATATTTAAAAGCAATAAAATCGTAAATTCCAAATCGCGAGATAGACACCATATTTTAAATGTTAAATTTTCCTTGTGAAACAATAAATGTTGCTACACATTTTTCACAAATTCGAACAGAGTACTAGGCTTAAGGGGAAAAATTGTAAGTTCAACTGTCAAAATCCATATAAAAACTATTTTCGCCTTAATATTTCCCCTCCATAGTGAGGCTACCTGATTAATATGCCTTGCTACCTGATTATTTTCCATTTATATTTCCAAGGTATATTTATCAGGTAGCCTCATTACGGGGGAGAGGGGTGGAGGGTAAATTTTAAGGCGAACATTTTTAAACTTGTGGGAATTTTAGTCATAATTTTGTACCTTTTGTCTTATTGGATGATTCAAGTCTTAGATTGGGTGGAAATAAAATTCGATGTAAATTACAAATGATTCAAGGCATATTAATGCCAAGGCATATTTATCAGGTAGCCTCACTACTGAGGGGAAATATTAAGGCGAAAATAATACATTTTTTATATGTATTTTGACAGTTAAGCTTACAATTTTTCCCCTTAAATGGAAGTTGAACTATCAAACTTCATATAAAAAAAATTTAAAAATATTCGCCTTTATATTTCCCCTTCGTAGTGAGGTTACCTTATGAATATGCCTTGATTAATGCCTTGAATCATGTGCCTTGGCATATTCATCAGGTAACCTCACTAAGAAGGGGAAATAATAAGGCGAACATTTTAAAATTTTTTTTATGGAGTTTGATAGTTCAACTTCCATTTAAGGGGAAAAATTGTAAGTGTCAAAATCAATATAAAAAAATTGATTATTTTCGCCTTAATATTTCCCCTCAGTAGTGAGGCTACCTGATTAATATGCCTTGGAATGTGCCTTGGGTTACCTGATGAATGTGCCTTGCCTTGAATTCTACCAAGGTATATTTATTTTACTAGGTAGTGGCATCCCTACAACAAATACAACAATACAAGAACAACATGGCATTTTGTTGTTGCTTTGTAGTTCGAAATGTCAAAAAACATATAAGATAATTGAGAAGGTATGTATGTGTTTTATTGCTTTCTCACTTCTACACTATAAAATTTCTGAACACATACAACTTTTGACATGTCGAACTACTAAATCAGCTGGGCGGACGACACTACCTACTAAGATAAATATACCTTGAATTCTACTTTTAACAAATTGAATTCGTATTATAAATTCAAATTTTATTTTGTCAAATTTTATTTTGGTTGTCAAATTTTATTTTTAATACAAAATACATTGTTATGAGCGCTGAACGGGAAAATTTAGCAGATAAAGTTAAGATTAATACAGGACTGACCTGGCCACAGAAGGTACGAAAATAATTTTACAAAATTAAATGCATTCTTCATTCTGTGCCATCTTTCTACACAGATAATTTTCTTTTCACTAGGTTTATATGCGGCCCTAATGATCTTTGTGTTAATTAATCTTTCAAATAATTTAAATGAGAAAAGTAAAAACGAGCCTTAAATCATCTTAAAACACAGCTTATCGTTCGGGCAACCAGTTCGTTTAAAAAATAAATAATGTCTTCATCAAGCGTTAGTTCAAAATCTTTGAAAACAAACAAAATTGCAAAAAAGTATAATGTTCGAATTAATAAGAAAAGAGTCCATAAACGGAATTCATCAGACAAATCTACACAACAACATTCTGCTAAGGTTAAATTTAAGCAAATTAGAAGAATTCGTTCAAAATATTTTAGAAAAAAAGAAGCAATGGAAGCTGAAGTTGATGAATTTCCTTTTGATTTTGAAAATAAACATAAGGAAGTTAAAATCCTCAAACACAGTGAAAGAAAAGATGACAACTATAGTGTAAATTACGATCGAGAGCTAAGGGTCATGTCTGAAGACGATATTTACATTATGGATGATATATTTCAATACCAACAACTACCAAATATGTCAGACTTTAAGGAAGGGGTAATTATAGATTATTTTTTTTGATTTTAATTTAAAATGGTTAACACTAGTTGTTGTTGTAAGAGCTCTGCTGCTGTCGGAAGTTCTTTCCTGAGTAAAACACTTCCGGTTGATACAGCTGTTGCTGAGTTGACAATCTTTTTCCGAGTGTGACTTAGATCGTTCCGGAGCGAATATCCAATTGTCGTGAGAACGGCTAACACTAGTAGGTTATATTGTCAGTGTCTATCAACATACAGGAACTTTCTTCAGGAAAATCCAGCCGACCTGTATTTTTGCACAGGAAGTAGGCTCACCATATTATTATTGATATTATTGGTCTTCACCAGTATCAGTTTTATTTCTGCTAGAACTGCACCACGTCAAAAAAGTGAGGTTGCAATCCTCACATACGTACCACCAGGGGGATTACAGCGTATTTCGATTCGAAAGAAATCTCTTTCGAAACACAATGTTAAAGTCATACAAATTCGAATGATTTTCTTTTCGAATCGAAATACGCAGTAACCACCCTGGTTCTTTCATCCAATTGAGTATTTTAGAGTTTTTATTTGATCTTTACCAGGTTCTTTTAACCACTTTTTTTAAATGTTTTATCTTCCCGTCACGTTGTGGTTCTTAAAGCTTAAATTTAAATTGTTAATACTTTATTCATATCAACATACTCGTATGTACATATGTATATTAATGTATTTTGAACAGCTTCACATAAAACGGACAGTACAATTATATACAAATGTACTGTTAACAATCATGTACGAATGCATGGATCAATGGAAAAAACCACCAAAAACCGTAACTTGAGACAGTTAGTCGTGGCAAACCAGACATAGGGGGATTCAATTACATTTCAATTACAATTACAGGTAATGAGTAATTGACAATTTCAAATTACTAATTACAAGTAATTGTAATTGAAATCAGGGACTAAATCAATTACAATTACTTGGAAACTTTCAATTACTAATTTAATGTAATTGAAAAAGTACAATTACAAATTACAAGTAATTGTAATTAGGCAGTAATCATTATATTCCGAAAAATTTCAAGCTTATCTTAAATATGAATTTCTTGCGTTGCATGATCAACAATATTATTCAACCGAGCAATACGAAAATTGCATCCATGTTCGATTACGGTGAATACCTTCATGAAGGTAATTATCGCTAACAAAATTTTGAAAATATACATTTTTTCATTTTATATTATTTTATATTTTTTCCAAGGTATATTTATTTTACTAGGTAGTGGCATCCCTACAACAAATAAAACAATACAAGAACAACATTGCATTTTGTTTTTGCTTTGTAGTTCGAAATGTCAAAAAACATATAAGAAAATGGAGAAGGCGTGTATGTGTTTTATTGCTTTCTCACTTCTACACAATAAAATTTCTGAACACATAGAACTCTTGACATGTCGAACTACTAAATCAGCTGGGCGGACGACACTACCTAGTAAGATAAATATACCTTGATTTTTTCATTTTATATTCCGTAGACATTGACATTGTGAAAAAGAAAATAGTTTGAAATTTACACTTCAGATTTACTTGCGTGGTCTAAATTCGTTTCTAAATTGCCCCAAGAACTATCCTGCAATACTAAAAGATTTTTTACGGTCTAATACTCCCTTAATATCTTCAGCACAAGCTGAAAGGTTATTTTTTTTCGCTAGTATTATGCTAACACTAAGGCGACAAAGATTAACGGAGGAATGGTTTTGTTTAAAGCAAATAAGAATTTTTTATTAATAAATAATACTATTGCTATAACTTTGCAAATAATGGTATATTATGTAAATATACATGGAAATGTTTAATATTTAATTACATGTTATTCAAAGTTATGTGATTTTTTTAGTTTTTCCCTACTTTCGTTATATTATTAGTTTTACTGTGTTTTTGTTTTTAAATATAACGCCTAATTTATTTAATCAACTAGGATTGTTATTATTTTTTAAAATTTATATGTAATTGAACATTTTTGTAATTAAATATTACTTAAAATTTTCAATTATATGTAATTGTAATTGATTTTAGTCCCTGATTTCAATTACGATTACTTGTGATTAGTAATTGAAAATTTTTAATTACAATTACATGTAATTAGTAATTGCATGAGTAATTAATTACAAAATGTAATTGATATCCCCCAAGTCTGTGGCAAACCATTAGCCAATACGAGATTGAGACGTAAAACGGAATTAGACCTGCTGGTCCGGTTTGTTCATCAACTTACTTACCTAAACAAGGGCGTACGGCGTAATGACGTCTAGCGCCTAGCTTTGAACAAACCTAAATAAGAGCGCAACGTATTGTAATAAACAGTAATGTTAACATTTTTTATTTACTAAAATCTAATAAATTAAGGCGCTAGATAAAGCAGAAAATAGCTAAAATGACACCACTCTTACACAAAAAAAAACAATAACATTTTTTTTGCACCCAACTTCACTATCTAACGCTGTGTTAAAATTGGATTTTCCAATTGCCAATTGTGTTGACGCCACTATTTAGGTTTGCTGCATACATTTTGTATGTACACACATGAGAATTTTCGACAGTTATTTTACTCCTTGCGCTCTTGTTTAGGTTTAGCAGCAAGCCGTATCTGCTTTACGAGTGAATTTTAGAAGGCGTTTGAGCTATAATTTTAATAGCTGTAAGTTTATGCTTATAATCAATATTCTAGAGAAAGTAGATTCGGTGGTTCTTTTATATAAATATTAGTTTAAATTTTTCTTATTTATCGTAAACGTCTTACGTAAACCCATTTAGCAATTAATTCTAAGGCGGTTTCTCAAGCTGTGTTCCTACGATATGTATGTGTTTGTCATATGAAATCTCACTTTTGCTATCCATATGTAATTTCAAGTGTACGTTAAAATGTTCACACAAATATGTGTAACGTAACAATGAAATAAAGCAATAATAAGGTGAAGTTGTTGGCAGATCCCCATCTTTTCGTAGGCGCTTGCCCAGCTATATCTGTTGTGACATAAAGCAGCATAATCCTTTAGATTGGAGCTATGGAGTTTATGCCTTGTAATCACAAAATCTGCACCTGCCTAGCGAGTTTATCTCAGTGAGAATCCAGGTATCCCAGGTATCATAATCTCCGTCCAGATTTTCCCTCGAATTTCATTTGATCAAATTTTACGGAATGGTTTCGGTGTAACCATACGTGTAACTACACGCATGCTTATCGTCTGGTCAGCTTATCTGCTATTTCGTTGCCTTCTACGCCAAGTAAGAAAAGAAAGCCGTTCTATTTTCACCAAAATTTATAACGCTTATACACTTTCGCAAGACTAATCGCATCAAACGCTGAATACTAGGGGTGGTCTTGCGAAAATTAAAATGCGTTATATCATTCATATTTAACAGAAACAACAGGAGTTTTGCTGTTGGATTTCACAAAAAAAGCTATGATATTACGCACTTGCACTCTTGCAAGACCATTTGGATTGAACACTGAACTTCACTACTGTGATTTACTAGTGAATGTAAATTTATTGAAAATAAGTTTTTTTTGCTTCCAAATTCTATAATTACTTAAAAAATCAAATTAGAACACCCTCTAAATGAGAATACCGCAGCTAGTAATATATTTCAACATTGTCTCAATAAAACAATTCTAAAAAATTATGCATATCATATGGATTTCTGTCTGATTTTGACAGTTTATTTGAAGCATTACTAAGTTTTTCAGTTTTTTATTAAAAAATAAGTTTTTTTTTATACAATTTACTATGTTTACTTATGTACCTATTTCAATATTTTTAACTACCAGAATTACAGTTAGAAGGTCCAATAAATTGTGACAATGTTGCATGATTGTTTTGGCTATATGTATTTGTGGCAAATATATATTTTAAGAGTATCGAAATCGTTTATAGAACTTTTTGAAAACTGCGTATTATCAGTAGAGTAAAACTAAATTGTATAATCAGGACAAGCTATGGGTTCCTCATAATGTATTCCAGAAATTTGTGGTATGTGTACGGTGGAATGTCTAAAGTGGAAAAAGAGCGATAATGTTGGTAACACCCATGATTTGGCGAGAACCTGGAAACCATCATGACGACTGCTACTTCTGCGTTGGAGAAGAAACGGAATTAACCCTGGAAATCGAAGTAAAGCAGCGAAAGTGCAAGAAATCTTATAAACTTGCCGTTAGTTAGCCGAGACCGCATCATAAATCCACCACTTCATATTAAACTCGGCATAATAAAACAGTTTGTGAAGGCACTTGACAAGTGTTTTAATTTTCTTTTGCAGTCGAATCCAAAGCTTGGAAAATAATTTCCTAGGGAACAAGAATCTGACGACTAGACATCTAGAATGTTGAGTGCATGCTATCAAACTTGCAAGAGCTAGGGTACAACATAAGCATACAAATCCACTTCCTGCGCTCGCATTTAGACCGATTACCGCAGCGTGAAATATTTCATCAGGATAGTAGGTCAATGAAAGACCGTTATCTATGAGGTGGACATCAAATATGCTGGATTTTTCTACGAGATCTGCCTAAAGTCCTTCGTTCATCCAAGGAAATATTATAAAATATCACTTAAAAGTGTTTAATAGAAATTTTTATAAAATGTGTATTGGACCTGGCGTTAAAATCTTTTTCATGGAAGTGTAATGTGGGTAGCGATAAAAAATGCGATTTGATACCAAAATTGATGGGGCAAATTTTCAGACTGATCGAATTGTGGCAACCCGTGCCATAATGAGGTCAAAGGTCAAAAATTTTACAAATCACTAAAATGCTCTTTTTTGGTAAATAATATATTGTATTGTAATATAATATTATTTCCTTCATTTTTATTAAATTGCCTTATTATTTGTATGTTAAATCAATTAAGATTTTGTAGAGGTTGGGAAGTCCTTACGGTAATGTGTAACAAATACTGTCTATCGTCTTCGTTGTGTGTTAAGTATTAAGTAAATTCAGTTATTAGTTTAACCTTTCTTTCAGCGGAATCATTCACAACAGCAATGCATTTGACGATCTTCTCCCCTTTACAAAATGCTTTGCTCTTAGGACAATTTGACGGATCAAAGCGTAAGAAATCCACAGAAATTTCCAAACAAGAAAAAAATGTTTTGTTTTGGTAGTCACAAAAGAGTTTAAGTCCTTGGATGTGAATAATTGTAATTCATCAACGCTTGCACACACTTTTTTAGATGGGAAACTATCAACATCATTACCGATATGATTGTCTTTATCGGACTATTTTTGCAATACCAAAACCATCTTTTTCTTTACTTCTGTGTCAACATGTGGATCGAAAAAGGCAAGTACAACTGCTTCCTCTGATAAATACCACATATGGTTTCGAAACTTTTCTAACAGCACTGTAAATATATTTTTATCAAAATAGCCAATAATCCTCTTTATCAGTTGAATATCTCTATTAGGCGCTTCAACTGCATTTGCGGTTCTGAACCTGTATGGAATATAGAGACTTATTAAGAAAATGCACATATGACGAATTCCATTCAATGGACTCACAGAAGTTTTAAAGTGTGCTTGAAAAATATACATTTTTAGACAATAGATGGCCTTGGGCATAAATCTTGAGACGTCGCTCCAGGTGCACGAAATGTAAAATTGGGAATGCTACCAGCAAGAAAAATAAATGCAAGTTTAGGAGTTCTCTATAATCATGCCGAATGTGGACTTTCGCTAAATATTCAAGATAAAAGTGCTTGCTTGTTTCGAGTTCCTCGGCAGATAGGACACTCAGAACTTGTTCATCCAGGATACAAGTGCAGTACTCTTTTGAATTAAATGTGCTCCACTCCCGTGTAAATCGTTCAAAAATCGTCACCCCTGGGCCACTGGAGTTTCCGAAATTAATTTCAAATATAGCTCTTAGAAGAATTTCTGCAATATGGTGGCGACATGGTAACCACAATAAGCTGCGATCCAGTTTGCGTTCCAATAAAGTTCCAGCACCACTTTGAGAACCAGTAGTTGCAGAAGTTGTATCGAAACATATCATTTCTAATGATTTCAGCTTATTTATTTTTACCAAATAGTCGTAGATTGATTGAGCGATTGCAGCACCACTTCCATCTTTAATGATGGGGATATCAACACCAGTGCTATGTGCTCAGTAGCAGAATTGGAAAAACGGTACTTTTAGCGTAGGAATTTTGAGGCAGTTTAAAAATAGCGACCAACACAAATTTTTACCGTTTTTTCACTAATACTTGTGGTATAAATATTGATTGCATTTTTTAATTTCTATAAATACTTTTTCCTTACTATAATATCAGAAACACTATACATTTTTACATCTAAGGGCTCAATTAAAAATTTAATACTTGTGTAAATGTTCTTGATTCTGTTGGCATTGTACACTTAAACTAATTAACAAATTATAACCGATCTTCTAATTTATATGTAGTTGTTTTATTTAGAGTATTTGTAACTAAAAAATTTGATCAAATGAAAAAAAAAGCATTTTAGTGATTTCTCAAAATTTAGACCTTTGACCTCATTATGGCACGGGTTGGTACCATCCGATCGGCCTGAAAATAAGCTAAATTATCGCTCCCGTATTAAAAATTAAACAAAAAAAATTCCCATATAAGCTGCGCCAGGTCTAATGCGTATTCATTTTCTTGTAGTTTTTGACCAAATAATAAAACTATATATTTCAAATAGTAAAGCTGCTAGCAATCGCGAAGTATTTTGCTCATAGTCAGGGTCATAGAAATACCCAATAACCGAAAAAATTAAAGGAAACAAGAATTGTTTGACCAGTGTTATTTGTATCAATGGATAAACAAAACACGACTAACCTTTTTATCTGTCAAAAGCAAACTGACAATCCAAAATGACTGATATTGTCAACATAAATAACAGACATGTGTACCAACATTAAATAAATGCGAAAATCGAACATACGTACCTCACGAAAATTGAAAATAACGGTTATTTTTTCATCATACCTAGCACATTTAATATCATTTTTTACACAAAACTTAAACAGTTTCTTTGATTCTTTTTTTGAAATACTAAAGAATTGAAGAGCGCACCAAAACACGACTAACCTTTTTATCGTACCTCACGAAAATTAAAAAAAAGGTTATTTTTGGATCTTACTGTATTTCAAACATTTTTTTTTCATATTTTATTTATTGAATCTTCAAATATATTTTTGAACTAACAATAATTACTCATATCTTAAGCCTAAAATAAAAATAAATATACTTGTTATGTCCAGACAGTGCTAGACAAAAAAAGATGTATGTTTCACGGTTGCTTCTATCATTATCGGATATATATCGGATGAGAGAAGAAATGTCCCTCCTTCTTAAGCGAATGTAACCACTTTCATTTAGCATGTTGCGGGCCAGCGGATTTGGATGTGTTTCAAACTTCATTAAAGACGTAACTGCCTATTTCGCTATTTCTGCTTTAAATGATGGCACGTTTAGATCTTTGTGGATGTTCGAGTTTCTTATGTAGCAGGGAGCAACTGTGATCATCCGTAGAATCTTATTTTGGCGCCTTTGGATTTTTTCTATATTGCTAGCTGAGGCAGTGCCCCATAATTGAATGCCATGGTACCAAATTGGTTTTAAAATTGACTTGTACAATAAAAGTTTGCAGTCTAAAGCGAGATTGGAATTTCTGCCAATTAGCCAGTTTAGTTGGACTGCTTTTAACTTAATTTGTGTTAACTTTGATTCTATGTGGCGTTATCAAGTAAGGCGCCCGTCAAGATGTATGCCGAGATATTTCACGTCTGAAAGCTGACGTATCATTTGGTTATTTGTGTGAATAGGGGGGCACGATTCCCTACGCAGTGTAAAAGTTATGTGAGTACATTTTTGTTCATTGACCTTAATTTTCCATTTCTTCAACCACTTCTCTAAAATTAATATGTGGTCTTGTAAATATCGTGATGCTACTACGGGACTTTCGTGAATGCTTAAAAAAGCTGTGTCGTCAGCAAATGTCGATGTGTGGACTCGGTCCCTAGTTGGTATATCTGAAGTATACAAGTATAAAATCGGCCCCAATATACTACCCTGGGCAACTCCGGCTTTAATTGGCTCAGGTGAGCTTAAAAAATTGCCTTCTTTAACAATGAATTTCCGATTAGTTAAATAAGTATCCAACAGCTTATATAAGTTTGTGGGCAAATTCAGTTTTAACTTATATTTTAGGCCATCGTGCCATACCTTATCGAATGCTTGGGAAACGTCGATGAAAAGCGCAGAGCAATATTCTTTTTCTTCAAAGGCCTTCTTAATTACGTTAACTAACCTGTGAGTTTGTTCGGTCGTACTATGTTTCTTCTGAAGCCAAATTGATGGTTCGGAATACATCGTTCGTCGCTTAGAATGGGGTTCAGCTTATTTATTAACATCCTCTCAAACAGCTTTGACATATTTGATAACATTTGACTTTAGATTTATTAACCGAACTATTTGTTGACATACAAATTAATTATATGTTCATATCATGATATGTTCATTATTTTTCGCGATACAACTAAGTACAAGTAAAAGTTGGATAAAGTATTGCCTAATCCCATACTTGTAAATACAGAGTAGGAATAAGTACAAGTATGTAAATACTCTAAGTATACTTAGAGTATTTTATAAATATATGTAACTATATGTATTAATTATTTTACAATTTAAAAATACGTTTATTCATTCCTTCATCCTAATATAAAAATTATTTTGGTTCTCCATACCTAACCAATGTTCGGTTATAAACAAAATATTGCCAAACATCATCCACCTTTTTATACACACAATTCATAAAAGTCGTTGTTTTTCTTATAAGTATACTTATAGTATTATAAGTACTTTTCCATACTTGTAAGTATTAGGTAGTTATAAGTATGGGTATGACAGACACCCATCACATTATCTACCTACAAACAGTTATACTCATATATGCATTAGTTATACATTTTTAAATAATGTTTGTTATAAGTATTGAGTACACCCATACTTATTTCACTGCAAATATGTATGTATAGGTAGTTTCTGTGTTATAAGTATAGGTATAACTAATACCCAAAAATATGTGTAAATACTTGACTACATTTATTTTATAAGTACTTTTTGTCAGTCTCTGATACATACATCGCACGAAGCTTCCCACCAAACTAATTGTTCCGATTTCGTAACGACTGTTCTGATTTCGGAACCGAAATCGTAACGATTTTGAAATGAAAGGGTTGACACGACTTCGCAACTACATGTAGGTACTTAATCGTAACGACATGTTTTCTCTCAGTACCTCCATATAAGCTAGAACTTCGTTATCTGAAAGGTTAATATATAATGATAAGTTAACGATTTTGTATTCAAGGCAATACTTTACAGTAATCAATTCAATTGCCCATATTGCGTATATTTATTAAATTTTTCGTCTTTATTACAATTTTTGTTTATTTAATACAATTTTGGCTTTTATTTTCTTACATATAAATCAAAGTTTTATATTTCTTTTTTTTTTGTTCAGAATGAGGTATATTTATTTTACTAGGTAGTGGCATCCCTACAACAAATACAACATGGCATTTTGTTGTTGCTTTGTAGTTCGAAATGTCAAAAAACATATAAGAAAATTGAGAAGGCGTGTATGTGTTTTATTGTTCTCTCACTTCTAAACTATAAAATTTCTGAACACATACAACTTTTGACATGTCGATCTACTAAATAAGCTGGGCGGACGACACTACCTAGTAAGATAAATATACCTTGGTTCAGAAGTACTACCGAAATGTCTTAACGAATTCCTTACGACAAGTCTGACTTCAGAAAAATCGAAACATTTGGTTTGCTGGGTTAAAACAGTTTTGTCAACACGATATTATATTGTCTTGTAATTTTTTGATCGAATCGATTTTTCTTTCTTTTTTTGTAGTGTTTTGGATTTATTATAACAGCGTTATCAGTCTCGCTTCTAATAAGTGTTTCATTTCTAATTGTTTTTTCAATTGAAGCAATTTGTGCAGCCATTATAAAATTTAACATGAAACCTTAAAAGATAACCTAAGATCATTGTATAACTCAAGAACATTTAATATAATTGTAATTAATTATAAAAATAAGTTACCACTTTCTTTCTTATAAACTAGCTATGCCCACACCTGTTGTGTGCGTCCTGAAAATATTTAAAATTAATCCGCACTAAAGACTCTTACGTATTTACTTTATATAAAGGTACCCATCACTGGATAAAATTCTAAAAATTATTTTAAAGCTCTGTAAAAGGTGTTTAAAATATCTTAATATAATATAATTTCACAAAGTGAAAATAGAAATCAATTTTATTCAATTGGCTATTTGGCAGTAAGTATGTAATTCATATTATGTCATTAATTTTATCAGGATATTAAGTTGCCTCCTTACACAATTTTGTTAAAATCCATCCAGTAGTTTTTACGTGATGCGAACACAAACAGAAAGACAGACAGACAGGAAATGAGTACTCTTTTATTATATGTATAGATGTAATGTAATAAATGTCTTAATTTCATTGAATTTGGTCTTGAGTCTCGGAAAAGTGATTATTTTACAAACAACATAAACAGATTTGCAAATCATAAACAGGCGGAAGTCAATTTATAAAAATCGTTTTTTTTTACCCAGTTCAGAGATGAAATATATGTATGTATAATGACCACGAAAATTTTATTTGCATCACTGTTTTTTTCCTATGGAACTGTTTTTCTCCTGAACACTTGTGAATTTAAATTGTGACTGTTTATGATATAGTGTGCGATATGTACATATGTACCCAGTCGGACTTTGAGTTAACTTATAACTAACTTGAAATAAGTCAGAGATGACTCAAAAACTAACTCATTTCTTTGTAAAAAACTAATCATTTTTCCTACACAATGTCCCAGGAATGAGTCAGTGCACACTTTCTCAGCACAAGTTTTAGATAATAAAAAGCTAGCTCATTATAAGTCAGCTTTAAGTGTGTTATGTGATTATCAATATTAATCTCTATATACATATATAAAAATGACGTGTATCTTCGTGATCTCTAAACTCAAAAACTACTACACTGATTTGGACCAAACTTAATATACATGTTCTACGGGGCGTGAGGAGTGTTTCTGTGTAGTTTGAAGTTCGTCCGACAAATGGTGTAGTATTTTCAAAGCAAATTCGAACAAAATATTGTCAGGACGCACACAACGGGTGTGGGCACAGCTACTTAAATATAAATATTAAGTAAATAAAAAATTTTTTGTACATGCATTTTTACATCGTAATTTGAAACTTATTATTAATTAATTGGAAAATGACAGAATATGTGGAAATCACTTAACTTCAAGTTGGCTTCAGGTTGAAAGGACAAATAAGTGATGCGATATTTAAAAAGCAAATTAATCGCCAAATGATACAATTTGTATGAATCATTTTTCATTAAATTAAAAGCAAATGTAAATCAAGCTGTGTTCACATACATTTATCTTACTTCTATTACAACAATAGCAAACCCCAGTTAAGAGAACTTGTATTCAAGTTGAACATTACAGTGTTGATATACTTGCATTGCAGTTCTATTGAATTAAAACTTGCTTGAAATACAGTCTGATTCAGTAACAGCACTTTCCAAGTAGAAAGTATATATAATCCAATTCAAGCTTCTTTTGAAAAATAAAAAAAATCATTGAAATTATAGTAACATTAGATTTGAAAATAATTATTGTTATGTTAAAATAAATATTAACATTAGTAGCAAATCTTTTTTGCCTGAAGTTTTCTTTAAGATGCGACAATCAACAACATTAGTGGGTGTGTTGTAGGAAATTACCCAATTAGCTAATTTATATTTTAGTTGGCTTGCTTTTTTATAATTTAAACAATTGTTATGCGCATCTTATTTAGCTTTGGTTTTTAATACGTATTTTCGTTTTATTAGTTTTTTTTTATGTAATATTTTGATTAATAAATAGTTATTGTAGTTTTTGACCTTTTTTATATTTGAATTCTATTTTTTATCAAGCACAAGGTCTTTTTTATATAAAAATGTTTTAACAATTTTTATTTTGATTAATTATTTATTTCCAGCATCATACATTTCAAAGAGCTAAATTCATTTCGGAAGTGGAATTGATTTCGTATTTTGCTTCTATAAGAAATGTAAGAAGAAAAAGTTGTTGGCAATAAAAGCATTTTGATTTTGCTATGTGGAATTAATTTTTTTTCTAGCCGTTTGAACTACTCGGAATATCTTGTTATATTCGTTGCTATCGAATTGTTATCTGTTTTCTTATATTTTTTGTTTTGTTATATTTTTTCCGCCTAAAACAAATACAGAACTACAATACAAGTAAATAGTTCTTAAAGTTTTAGGCCCATTATTATAACTTGCCAATAGCTAAAGTTAGGATTTTGTTGGAGCGATTAGTAGTTTTTCGTTATAATAACGAGGATAATGGTCATTATTATAACTTGTCCTTAAAGTACGTGATAGTTAAATGTTGTTTTTAGCTTACTTTTATTAGCGAAAAACTATTTATCGCTCGAACAAAATCCTAACTTTAGCTATTGGAATGTTATAATAATGGGCCTTAGTCTTTCAAAGTAGATATTATTTGTTTTGCTATATTTTAGTTATGTAACCATATGTAATGCATAAAAAGTGGTTTTGTATTTTTTCAGTTTAACCGATGGAATCTATAGAAGCGAAAAGCATTGAGATCGGAATGGTAACTATGGAGTCATTTCAATTCAGAGCGGAATTTATGACATGTCTGTATATTTATTTTAATATACATTCTTTGATCTTGAATACAATTAAAAGTACTAAAACAAAAAAACCCGGACAATTTGCTTTGCAATTACTTATTTCAATCGGCTGTTTTTGACATGTACAAGTTTAAAATCTACTAACAGAATACATGCCATTTTTGTTTTTGTAAAACCAACACTACCTTGTTTATTATGCCATGTGATGGGGCACTTTTAATTAGTTCTTCACTGACCTGGGTTGCCAAAAATTCGCCAAAATGGTTTTTTGTTAGATTTTGCTAACAATATATACATGTTTTTTTAAATTTTAAATATATTTTTAATAAATCACTAAAAATTTATTTAAATCGCCAAAAAGTGAAAAAAGTCGCCAAAATATATAAGTACGTTCAAATTTTAAATTTTATTTAAAACATGAGAAAGGTACACTTTTTGTTAGAGATTTGGTATATAACCCTCAACGTATTTGTCATCGTCCTCTTATTTGGATTTTATCTTATTATAATTGAACAAAATATTTAGTACAACATGCGCAATTTGTACTCATATAATTTATATGATCAAGAAAAAAATATTCTTTATTCTATTTCGCAAATGAGTTTTGATGGAGTTCATAATTGAAAACGCTTTTTCTATACCAGCATATAATGTAAAAAATCAAGTATTTTATTACCATACAAATTAATTTTTAAGGTCAGGCTTAAGTTCGTTTAATTCTCTCTTATTATGTTTTATGCATATTTTAATGTAGGGGGGAAATCGAAGCAGACCACTTCCTTTTCGACCCCTTCCGTCCTTTACGATTATAGACAACCGAAATACAAATTACGGCAACCTTACCCTCATAGAATCACGTGCTACAACCACCCTTTAATCTTGACTTTAGTGATTTCAGATTGTCGACTGGTAACTGTCGGATTTTACCAGTGGTCTAAAATCTTATGCATGCTAGCCAGTGAGGATATTTACACGGAATGTGCGCTACCATCTCAACTTCCTACAGGCACAATCTACAAGTATCATCTTCTACGATTTTTATCTTTTCTTGATTTTTTTCATATTATTTATTTATTGAAGAAGAAGTTTGCAGTCTAAACTTAGGGTAGGGTTTCTGCCAATGAGCCAATGTATTTGCACTGCTTTTAGCTTCATTTGCTTCTATGTGATTTTTCCAGGTTAAGTGGCTATCGAGATGCATACCGATGTATTTGACCTCTGAGTTTTGGGGTATGGTCTGGTTATTAATTTGTATAGGAAGGCATGAGTCTCTACGCAGTGTGAAAGTTACGTGAGTGCTTTTTTGTTTGTTAATTTTTATTCTTCATTTTCTTAACCAAAATTCTAAATATGACTTGTAAGTATTTTGATACTACTTGGGGGCTTTCATGAATGTTTAAAAAAACGGTGTCGTCAGCAAATGTTGATGTGTGGACTCGACTGCTAGTTGGCATATCGGATGTATACAGCAAATATAAAACGAGTCCTAACATACTTCCTTGGGGAATTTCAGCTTTAATTGGTTGAGGAGAACTTAAAAAATCTCCTTCTTTAAGTATAAACTTACGATCAGTTAAGTAACTTTTTAACAATGTATAAAAATTAGTGGGCAGGTTTTGCTTTAACTTGTAAACTAGGCCTTCATGCCATACTTTATAGAATGCTTAATTAATGTTTATGAAAAGCACAGAAAATATTTTCTTTCCTCAAAAGCCTTTTTTACTACATTTACTAATCTGTGAGTTTGTTCAATAGTACTGTGCTGTCATCTAAAACCAAATCGATGGTTCGGAATACATCCTTTTTCGGTCAAAATTCGGTTCAGCTTAGTGATTAATATTTTCTCAAACAGTTTTGACATACATATTTGATAACAGACTTAGGATCATAGTAATAAGAGAAACATTCCATTCGGAGGGAAAATGCCCAAGGCGTAGAATGGCATTAAAAATAGATATAATTATTCTTATTGATACCTGGGAAAGTTCCATTATCATCTTGTTGCTTGTTTTGTCAAAACCATAAGATTTTTTGGTGTTAAAACTAGATATTGCCTTTTCGACATCTTGTAAGTTAAATCTAAGGGGGATTACTGCTCCATCATCTATGGGTGGCAACTCCACTAACGCAGAAGGTATATTGGGGTAAATACGGTTTTTAAATGATTAACAAATAAGTTTCCTTTTACGATATCACTCCTTGCCCAGCCTCCACAAGAAGTACGAAAGGGAGTCTTAGGTATGACCGGTCGTTTAATGTTTCTTGTTGCACGCCATAATGAATAATCCTATTGTGGGCTAGAGTCAAGGCCTTCCAAATATTTATGTAGTGAAGCAATCCTTCGGGATTCTAGTACCGCTCTTAGCCGTTTCGTGATTTCTTTTAGTTTATTTTTGAGTTGAGGAGATCTGTGATATTGCCACTCCCTTCGAACTCTTCTTTTTTCTGACAAGAGCAGTTCGACGTCTGCAGAGCTAATTTGGTTATATCTTGTTTGTTGCCGGGTTATTGTTGCATGTTGAAGAGCAAATTTTAGGTTTTCATCAAGATCAGTAAGACACAGGTCTACGTCTTTTGGTGTTCTTAAGGTTATGTTTTCCGAGTAATGAGTACTGAGATATTTTTTATATTTAAGCCAATTTATGCGAGTGCTTGCTGTCGCTGGTGATATAGCCGGTGAAACTGTTTCTTGGCAGTTCCATATTGAAACAATAGTAGGTGAATGATCTGATGATAATTCAAGTGATGCTTCAACTTTAAACACATCTCTTGAAAACCCCTTTGCAACGCCGAAATCAATAACACCAGGCATTTTCTCTTGATATGTAGGCCAATAAGTCGGTTGTCCGCTAGAAATCACATTTAAGTGCATTCAAACAAGTCAAACAAGACACGACCCTTCGGATTGATAGTCTTGACCCCCAGAACGTGTGTTTTGCGTTGTAATTGCCAGCTGCTATAAAGCGGGGTCCTAGTAATTTAAAGAATTCCCGGTACTGACTCTCTGATATCGAAAATCTAGGAGGGGAATAAATTGAAGAAATAACTATGTTTCGATCAAAGTCTTCTATGCAGACAACTACCTTGCATATAATCTGCACAAATTTGACACAGTAGAGGTGCTTTAGGCGGGTCTTTATTTATATTGCCGAACCTCTGCATGCTCTACCACGAGGGTCTTTTGTGTCGTAAAATATTTAGCCATTTATTTAAAAAAACTATTTGCTGTTAAATGGGTTTCCGAAATCAGCATAATATCAATTTGTTTATATAAAAGGAAGTACTCTAGTTCAGTTTTGTGTTGGTGTATACCTTTTGCGTTCCAGAAACATATTTTTATACAATTCATGGCTTGTTAAGTACCGCCTGCAACATCATAGATTGCATGCGTTATGGATTATGGTGCTCATAGAGCTCATAAAACTGTTCAACGAATGCACTAATGTCTCGATGCTTGCTTCGAGGCGACTAGTGATAACAGAAGAACTTTTTTCTTTAGGTTCCCCTTGCAAAATTGGATTGGAAAGAGATTTAGGTGGCTGTTTTAGCTCTGTAGCACTATTCGCTTTTAAGATATCTGCATATGAAATATTTTCAGCGGTTGGCTGGGGTAACTGTGGGTAATAGGTTTTTGTTTGATAATGTGCCTGATTGGCTGGAGTAATCAAATTTTTAGAAGACTTCCTTACCATAGAATAAACAGGGCAGCCTCTGTAATTAGAAGTGTGATTTCCACCGCAATTCCTACATTTCTTAACTATTGTTTCGTTTCTAGATTTGTCTAGATGATACTTGAAGTTTCCATGACTTCTCACCAATGCAGTTATCCAGATTAGAGTACTTCTATTGTATCAGAGTTCCTGCCCATGGGCTCTTTGAGCACCATTCGAGCCTGCTTACACGTAGTGGTTTCCCTCCACCTTATCAGGTTTACTGAGTCCACCCATTGTAGGACCTATGCTCGCATTATGCCATTACCCAGCGCTACTTTGGGTTATCGTCCACTGAAATTCACAGCAGATCCCCCTTTTGCTAGTTGGTATGTTGCTTAATTCCCAGCTGTGCATTTTTGAATATTTTATGTAGCCCTTAACTGTCATCAATGTTACCTCATTAACCGAGGCATATATGTATGTTAAGTTTTTAAACACATTCCAGCCCTAGTTTTGGGTATACGTTTACCTCCCTCATAAGCTTTATAATCGTTCGAATGGTTGTCAAATGCAATGAGAAACTTTCTCCACTGCACCCGACATTCCAGCTGGCATCCAAGGCATCCAGCAGCCCAAGCATTTCTGCCGTGTAAACGTAGACCTACTCCCCCAAACGCAGACTATAGGACAGAGAAAAACTGTAATATTTATCGAATTTTCTCTTTGTTTGCTTTTGCAACTGAATGGAACAAACAATAAACTGTAAAAGAAACAAACAAAAACTGCGAAACGTCACTTTGACACTAATCTAAATTTGAAATTATTTTACCGAAAAAAATGGATTTCTTTTTCCCCAACCTATTATTTGCTGTTGTGGTTGAAAACATTTGAAAACAGGGAATTTTGTTTGTGATAAGGAATTGCAACATTTTGAAATGGAAAGATGTTCGTAAACTTTAAATAAATTTATATTTCCGAAAGTAAAATCATCAGAAAAATCGCCAACAAATTCGCCTAATATTTTAAAAATCCCCAAAGAGTCGCCAAATCAAAAATTTTATCATCAAATAAGATTGAAAAACGCCACGTTTGGCGAGAAAACGCCATATCTGACAACCCTGCTATTGATAGTTTTGCAACTCTACGAAACAGCTAAGACAGCTACTAAAATCTCGAAGAGTAGCATATCTGAAAAATTGCCTGGAAGACCTCGACACAACTGTACAATCAGATTATTCATGGCGTGCATGTAAAAATTTTAAAAGACCAGTCGTACCTAAGCCCCCCTTGCGAACTTCCTGTGAAGACTGGGCAAATGATACCGAAAAAAAAATTTTATTTGTTGAACGTTTGAAAAAGGTTTACAGTCCAAATATTCGTACTGATATAGTTGAGTTTTCACCAGTAGAGGCTAGTGCCAAAGTACCGCTAAGATATGAATTTAACAATATTGAAAGGGCATTAACTGATTTAAACACCAAGAAAGCCCTGGCATTGATAAAACCCGTAACAAGTTGTTATTTGAGTTGCTCCGTGTAGCTCGCAAAATTATTCTTTTTGTTTTTAATGCCAAAATTTTTAAGTATTCATGATAGCGCCCAAGTAGCATCACAATATTTACAAGACCACATACTCAATTTGGAAAAATTGTGGAAGAAATTGAATAATTTGGGCAATTATTAAAGTTCTTGTTGTATTAATCAAACTACAACAGATATGTAGTTATGTATGTACTACAGGGTTGGTAAAGTTGGTACAATTTGACCCCCAAAATTACAATGGTACGTCAATGACTCATTTGTTACAATTTAAGCATGTTCCCATGATTCATTTTTCATGCTAGCTGTTACTTTCAGTCCAAAAATTAAAAAAAAAAACTTTCAGCTGTATTCATAATGAAAAGTTGTTCACTGTCGATATACTCGACATATCCAGTGCATAACTAAAATACCGATTAAGCTTATGTACGTTGTAGTTTATTCATAATACGTTTTTATCCGCTACCTAAAACAAAGTTTGCCACCTCTGTTTTATAAAAATTATCTTTGTTTTTTGACATACATATGAAAAAAAATTATAAATTTTGTAACGAGTACGCATAATTTGAAAAGTTTGAATAGGAAAAAGGGTTCCAAAAGAGCTCTGAACTGAGATCAAGATGATATTGTTTTTTTATATAAAAAAATTAATTATTTTCAGAATGTGTTATCACAGTTAGTATTGGAAAGGCTGGAAATAATTGAAAACGTATCCAAAGAATCCATTTTAAATTTTTTCAGCAAGAATAAGAGTAGGTCTGCACAATGGTCGCCTTTTTTTGTAACTATAAAAGTACAAACAAAAATGTAATAAACGGGAAAGTGATCTAGGATATAGTTGGGGATATTTTAAGTAAATGAAAAATAGCTATTAAAGTAGAGGTGTTTAAGATAATATGTAATGTTTTTCTTCGAAAAAAATATGGGTTTATTTACTACAAACAATGAGAAAACCTCCTGATAAGGAGCAAGGAAAAATTTTTTTCCTTTTTTCTTAAAAAACGTTGTCAAGATGTCATCAATGCGTGACTGATCTAGTTACAAGCCAGATCTCTCCTAGTATTACATGTTGCCTCTTTAGCCATCTGATTTTATCTACGGTTCACTGATGATAACCTTATTTTGCTGCTTATTGCCAGAGAGTATGATAGGTCCCATCCATACAGATGAGTGTAATTCTCAAATGTATCGCCATCTGGTTTATAGAATCTAAGACATTTCTGGACAATAAAATCCATATAGATTTTATTTTCTATACTAGCTGGGCCCGATCAGCGTAGCTGGCCCCAAATTTTTTCTTTTATTTTTGAACTGCCTCTCGAAGAAAAATCCAAATCAATGTTTTTTAGTTATTTATAATAGAAAAAAAAATGTTTTATTCAAAAAATCAAAATTTGAATAACGCACACAGTTAATTTATTTTAATTTTTTATGTACATGTTTTTAAAATGCATAAATTAAAATTTTTTATTATTATAAATTATGTTTTACATATTTTTATTTGAATTATAACTATATATTCACTCCAATGCTTTTTTGATATAGAGTTTTAAAAAAGAGTGATAGATATTTATTTTCCTTTTTTTTTAATATATTTTTTTTTTCACAAAACAAAAAAAAAAAAGAGTGATAGATAGATATTTATTTGCTTTTTTTTTTAATACATATATACATATATATAACGAGTGATTTTTTAAGAGCTTGGAAACTTTTTTTTTAAAAAAAAAAACGCATAAAAATTTGCAAAATCTCATCGGTTCTTTATTTGAAAACGTTAGATTGGTCCATGACATTTACTTTTTGAAGATAATTTCATTTAAATGTTGACCGCGGCTGCGTCTTAGGTGGTCCATTCGGAAAGTCCAATTTTTGGGGCAACTTTTTTCGAGCATTTCGGGCCGGAATAGCCCGAATTTCTTCGGAAATGTTGTCTGCCAAAGCTGGAATAGTTGCTGGCTTATTTTCTGTAGACTTTAGACTTGACGTAGCCCCACAAAAAAATAGTCCTAAAGGCGTCAAATCGCATGATCTTGGTGGCCAACTTTACCGGTCCATTTCTTGAGATGAATTGTTTCTCCGAAGTTTTTTCCCTCAAAATGGCCATAGAATCGCGAGCTGTGTGGCATGTAGCGCCATCTTGTTGAAACCACATGTCAACCAAGTTCAGTTGTTCCATTTTTTGGCAACAAAAAGTTAGCAATCGAAACGATAGCGATCGCCATTCACC